>CM042258.1:5897213-6119713 GCA_023566225.1 Romanogobio albipinnatus
GTGACATCATCCAAACGCGGAAGTGGAATGTTACAGTTACAGTTAAAGTAAAAACGAGAGCAACCCAAGTCATGTTGTTGTCATCCATGGATCAAAAACAACCCAGCAGCCTTGCCAGATATCTGGATGGAGAATTCTGGGAGATTAAAGATGCCTTTCGGGACGCGATTTCAAAGTGTAAACTGTTTCAATCCAGCAGGTACGTCAATGTGTTTTCTTCAAGACTCATTCAAAGGTGTTAGCATGAGTAAATTACATTCACAGTCTCTTCTTCTTCCACACACCCGATGGAGGCTGTGCACATTTTGTTTCAATAGGCTAGATTTAAATCACTGTTTAATTTACAAGAGCTCATTGTGTTCTCGTGCAGTTATGAACTGACCCTGGATCAGAATAGAGACCTGACAGCAGAGAGACTCTATCACATCTTAAGACTGCCTTTCATGAGAAAACACCTTCAAAATCAGGTACACAGTCTTCATTACGCATTCACAAACTACTGTGGTGTTACCATGGCAAATTTAGGATGTCATTTGGGAAAAACAAAGCTTAGTACTTTATTAAAAGGCTCGTTACCATGGTAGATGGTACATAAAATATAAAAATAAGCATGTAGGCGGTACAATGGTATGTTGTTTTGTTATTGTAATGCACATTTTATTTGCCTTTGTTTAGCTAAAAGAGAAGCAAAAAGGCTTTATAAACAAGAGTTTGGGCATCACAGAGCTCATCTGCTCCGCTGACATGGCCACAGGAGTCAAGGTTTGTCAGCTTTGCACTATTTTCTTATATTGCTTGCTTCTTATTAAAGGTAATTCCTATGAAAACAGTTGCAACAGGTTTTCTGACATCTTTGCTCGCTGTTTTGAATATAATTACGAGCTGTTTTGAGGCACATTTGCATGTCGTGCTGGCACGCATGATGCTTCACATTTGCATTTATTCCACACTACGGTTGTGCATTTGAATAGTCACACTGTCGCACTGCTTGCTGTAACCCTCAGCTCGGCGTTGTGTGTGGACTGTACGGCGGTGCTGTCAATAATCTAGGCAGTCCAGAGCAGAAGATGAAGTGGTATCTGCCCGTATCAGTAAGTCATGAATAAATTCTGTGCACTCCAGACTCTGAACACGCTCAGTAGATGTGAACATACACGTTTGCAAGCCAAAGTCCTGCTCGCTTGCACATGTGTTGTTTGCTTATTACATGCATGTCTGCAGTTATTGATGTAATGTCTATATGATTCTGTACTTAATTGCAGGAGTTACAGTTTACAGGGATGTTTGCAATGACCGAGAGGGGTCACGGGAGCAACGTGCGAGGCATTATCACAGAGGCCCGATATGATCAATCCACACAGGTAATATCCAGGGCTACTCTATGCGTTTGTCTACACTACAGGACGATCTGGGCTCAATAGTGATTGCAATGCAAATTTTAGAAGAATAGTTCACCCCAAAATTTCAATTCCGGCATCATCTACTTATGTCCTAAAACATGGCTGGTGATTTATACCGTCAAGCTCCAGAAAGGGTAAAAAGCACGCAATATTACAATACAATATTTAATTATATAGCACATTTAAAAACAACCGAGGTTGTTACTTATTTATTACAGGAGATAAAAAGGTCACACTTTAGTTTAGGGTCCAATTCTCACTGTTAACTAACTCAATACACTCTGCTTAAAGACTGCTTATTAAAGGTCCCGTTCTTCGTGATCCCATTGTTCAAACTTTAGTTAGTGTGTAATGTTGCTGTTAGAGCATAAATAATACCTGTAAAATTATAAAGCTCAAAGTTCAATGCCAAGCGAGATATTTTATTTAACAGATGTTCCCTTTCAAAGCCTACAGCGAACGGCTGGCTTGGACTACATCCTGGTACTTCCTTCATAAATGACGTCAGTAGAACAGACTAACCTCCGCCCACAAGAATACGTGAAAAAAGGGGGCGTGGTCTTGTTGCTGTTCCACGTGGAGAAGAGGACGTGTCGCGTGGAGAAAAGGAATTGTTGTGTTTGAGTGTGTTTGTCGCCATGTCGTCGAGACGCTGTTATTTTCATCCCGGAGTCAAATCACCTTTGTTTGGCTTTCCCAGGGACGCTGTAGACATCATTAAGCGCATATATCTCCCGTTAAGAGGCGTGACCTTTCCACGTGCGCTAAGCTGCGGTCAAATCACAACACAGGAACCGTGCCACGTTCGTTAAGCTGCGGTCAAATCACAACACGGGAACCGCTGGCACAATCAGAACTCGTTACGTATTTCTGAAGGAGGGACTTCATAGAACAAGGAACTCATCAGCCGTTTTTAGGACAGTGAAAACAGCGGTGTACAGATAAGTAAATTGTGTTAAAAATACTGGGTTTTTTTACACGCGAAACATGAACACATGTTATATTGCACACTGTAAACACAATCAAAGCTTCAAAAAAACACGAAGAACGGGACCTTTAATAGTTAGTAATGTAGTTGTTACGTTTAGGTATTAAAGGTGCAATATGTAGGATTTCTGAAGTAAAATATCCAGTGCTTGAAGTGGAAAAAATAAAGTGCCGGTACTCACCAGAGTGGGCGTGGTTATGGGGGGATTGTTTAGTCAATAATTCCATATTTGCTCTTTCTAACTTAGTACTCAGCCTTAAAACTAGCATATAGTTCTTGTAATTGTTTAACTATAGCATTTGTTACAACAAGGGTTTATTTGCAAAGCAAGACCATTGACGGCTCCTCATTACCATGCAGGCCAATGTTAACTTTTTTCTTTCTTTTTTCTAATCAAATATCAACACAGTTAGAAACTATAGCTACAACATGCCACAGTTGCAATATACATCTTTAGTAAGAAAAATCTATTCCCTTAACTGATTATCTATTATAAATTCTACAACTAGTCAAAATTTACCACATTAAATACAATGGAACGTGATAAATTCTAGTAAATGTGGCCATCATGAGTTTAAAAAGCTTGCAGGATGACGCTTCCCCTCTTTCCTCAGTCATTTTAGTGGCTCTTTTAGCTCATGTTGGACTTTCTCCGTAGTGTTTTACTACATTCTCAATAGAATTTAAACGGGATGCACATTTTATCATCAGCGGCATCATCACATTTTTTCATAGGTACGGCTCGTGCAAATCTTTGGGTGCGTCTCAATCAGCTGCCTGGTTCAGCTGATTGAGACGCACCCTTTGTTTATACTCGACGTGTCCGCACGAGTGGCAAAAATTACATCATCGCGGAGTGGGCGGTCGTGCGCGTTGAGAGCATGAGACCCCATTTCGCTTGGCGTTGTGCCAAGCGGAAGAGGCGCGTGCGCAATCGGCAGAAGCTCGCGCTGCAGAGCCAGGCGATAGTATAAGGCTTAACACTTAACACACATACAGTGATTCGCGCGCCACTAAATTAAACATTTAGGCGTGTGTAAGGCCGCTGAGTTCGCTCCAAGGATCGGTAGCGATAGCGACTCGAAGGCCGTTTGGCGCGTTCGTGTTTCAGCTGGGTAAAATGGATTTAATTATAATATTCTCTATCTGACTCCATTTATCATATTGTTGAATTTAGGATAGAATGCCAATGGGTTGTTTGGTCATTTATATCTAATAGTTAATCATACATTTAATCATTCTGTTTTAACCTTTTGTTGCAATTATATAATTCCGTACTGGAGATAGTTAATAATTACAGAGTAATTCAGAAAGGATCAAAATGTAACAATTTTATTAACAGTCGGGTAAATGTATAATGCCAATTACATAATCAATTCAAAGATAATTCGTACATAACAGCAAATACTTTTTAGCAAGGAATAAGATGTCGATGCCTGACTTCTGAATATTACGCAGCGCAGTGACACCCTGCGGTACAGGCCAAATCTATTACAGTATGGGCCCCGAACTCATTACTACATCGCTTTAAATAACTCAGACCAGACCGAAAAACTGTTTCAAATGGAAATACATGAAAACAAAGGGAAATTAAATTGAGTCGAATTCCCATTTGGCTCGATTGAAAGGAAACCAAATGGCTCCAACAGCAACACCCAGCATCATAAGTAAAATACCTCTAAGCTCTAAAAAACTCTTATTAACTTCTTATATACTTCTGTAATTATGGGATTTTTGTACCATTCGCACTGAGACATTTCAAACGATACCAAACACATATAATATTGTATAGTGAGAATTGACATTGAAATCTATTGGATTTAGTGATCTCCCAGGAGAGGGGATCCGGAGTTTGGGGGAAGTTTGGGACAAGGTAAATACATGCAAATAAAGCCATTCTCAGTTGATTCACTCAGTGGGACGTTGTCTCAGATGAGAGTGATAATTGTATGAGTGGATTCAGATGTTAATCTCTTTCATTAATTTTCAGACAGTCTTTCTGAAAGTTACTCATCCAGACAATCTGGCCTGGTTCTTTACATTCTTACAGTGTGCGTTATAAAGGCGAGAAGTAGCGGTACGCAAGAAAAGGTGCAGGTACGCTTAAGAGTAAAATATAGAGGTGCTGGTACTGCGTACCAGTGAGTACCGCCCCACTTCGAGCACTGAAAATATCCAAAAACCACAAGGTCAGTGTTATACATTTTGTTCAGTTGAGTACTTACAATATCCCAAAAGTTTCCAACTCTTTGTAAATTGCAATTCCTTGGCAATTTTAACCAAGGAACCGGGACGTGTGAGGGAGTCGCCTGTCAATGGCGTCATATCTGCGTTACCCTCGGTTCCCAAAAAAATCCCAAATAATAGCTTTGTGAGAAACGGACTTAAATTGAATTGGTTATTCAATGGAAATGGAGGAACTATTCCTTGGATACAAGTACAGAAGAGATGGATTTAATATCTAGTTCACAAACTTCTCAAATGCTCACTTACTTGGAGAATTGACAATATCACGCACGGTTACTTCCTGGTTTTCGATAAGCCAGTTTGGGCATTTCTGGTGAACTGTTAGCTGTCATTCTGTACTCGCTGTACATCGACACAAAACCCTCAATGGTTAACTTTTTAATGTTGTATTTATATTTTAATTCACTTATCACACTTACCTTATTTGCCAATAAACCAGTTTTATTGATTGCAATAAAGCTTGTGGGAATGCTTAAATAAGAAACAGTGCCTGTAATTGGACATTTTTCTAGCACTTCAAATGTTATTCCAAAAAACATGATTTGTTCATCCTTCTGAGATTGTCCCCATTTGTAAAACCGAACATTTCAAGATGTAGGAAATCCAACATTTGATAGAAAACACTTTTATTTAAAAAAATAAAAAACACCATTAATTACCACTATAACCAGTAGGTGGCAGCGGAGGAGCAATTAATGGCTCATATTAGCCATTTCCTGTAATATTTCTTCACATGTTTGAATAAATATTAAACATTTAAAAATCACACTAGGTTTCAGAATACATTTGGTAAAGGTAAAGTATGAAGTACTCACAAAGTCTCATGAAAAACAATAACTTTTCTTGTGAATGAATTACACAGAAAGCGAGCACTGCGCTCTCCATTTATAATCCCAGAAGCTGTCTGTCGTATTTTGGCACACTTGTAAAAATTCCCATTTTGTTCAATGAATCTAGCTAAAGTGCACAATAAATTTTTTTCACACAAAAGTTTAATTTTGCTGAGGAGGAACACCGAGGGATGCATCTTTTTTTACGCCGTCTTAATTACTAAATTAATGCTAGCCTGACTATATTCTGATTATAAACTAAGTATTAGCCTACATTATTGATGTTGTTAACCTCTTAAACTCCATGGACCCTGATCAGGGTACTGAATAACATAATCAAGTAATTTTAGATGTCTGTGGAGGAGCTCTGACCTCATATGTGGTACCATTTGAACGCTTAGAGTCTCTACTTTCTGGAGATATGCATCACTTTGGCATTAGTTTTACACAAAGTAACTTATTTACACTAAATTACTCTGGTACAATTTCTGCCTGGATTTGGCCTACCCAAATTGAAAAGCTTCCCATACCCACATACAGTGCTCTCTAAATACACAATACTGGTGTCATTTTACAGGAAACCCTTTGAAGTTACATAAACCTCTGCTAAAAGTGATAAAGATTTAAGTATATGTTTTCTGAGCTGTAATAACCCCCCTTAAAAAAGAGGCGCTTTTTGGTAATAAATTCATTTTTGAAAGTGTGTAACTCAGGCCCTGTGTGCTCTAGCACCCTGCAGACAGTTTGGGCTGTTTCCACTAGATTCCAGAAAATACTGGAAAAAATTCCAGTAGTTTTGTCTGTATCATGTATGCAAGATTTATTCAAATGGATCTTGATGGGAGGAATATTATCGAAGCCCCCCACCCCCCGATCATATACAGTGGTATACATGCAATATCCCCTTGTCATTTTACAGAAAACCCTGAAATTACATAAAACACTTGTGTTGTGTGATATAATAAACATAAAATATAAAACAACGGATGGTCAAAATGGTCCCAGAGCTCAGGACATTTTCTAGCTGGGTTACATCATTGCGGAAGAATGTTCCGTGTGTGTGGTTAATTGTGAAATAGACACATAGTTTAGTTTAAAGGGGCGATACTGTATGTAGAATCCAGAAACCGTTGTTATTAGCAAGACCGGTGGCCATTAAGTGAACTGCAGGTAGCTACTTATTGCTCATGCACACGTAACGTACAAGAGACTGAACATGACTCAAGGTCCCGATATACTCAAGCTTAGAAGTAAAAATATGCTGCGATATACTGTAAACGAACATACAGACGCCACCCACACGGCTGAGAGCGACGTTTAGATGAATATGTAAATATGTGCTGCGCGCTTTCCTCTCAATAATAAAACAAACACAACAAAAATGACAACGGTGAGAAAACAGCAGTTAAGAAAGCATCTGGTCTCAGCGATGTGGATATGTCTGTAATTCACCGGCATCATGTTGACATATGAGGTCATTCAAATTACACTGTTATGATAGTTTGATTATGAAGTATATTTAAGTGGGTGGGATATATTAGGCAGCAAGTGAACATTTTGTCTTCAAAGTTGAGGTGGTAGAAGCAGGAAAAATGGGCAAGCGTAAGGATTTGAGCGAGTTTGACAAGGGCCAAATTGTGATGGCATCTCCAAAACTGCAGCTCTTGTGGGGTGTTCCCGGTCTGCAGTATATTTGAGACTACACAGATCAGGCTATGTGAGACTATAGTTTGAATTAATCCCTTTTCTTTGCACGACACATGACCTTACAGTACAGAATAGCTCTTTCGGCATTATCCTGAACATTGTAAGCATACATTTCATGTGTCATAGAACGGAAGAGTCTCTCGTGTAGACATCACATCCTTTAGATTTTCCCAGAAAAAACGTCCTTCACATAAAAATCAGTCAGGGTTTCATAGACAGCCTAGGAAGGTCACATTTCTTAAGTTTCATTACAAGCTGTTCACAAGTTGGCAATAAAAAAAGCGATAAATCTTACATAAAGCCTCTTTAAATGTTTCTGATTGTTGTTTTGCAGGAGTTTATTATTCACACACCTTCCGAAGATGCTCAGAAAATGTACATCGGGAACGCATTGAAAGGAAACTATGCTGCTGTATTTGCTCAGCTCATTATAAACGGAGAATCTCAGGGTAAGAATGTTCATACTCATACACATTATCATCACAAACCTGTTTTGGTCATCGTGTCAATACCTCGTTTTTGCTCAATAGTCTATATTTAGACATGCATCCACACTGATTTAAACAATGTCTGTAATCATTTGTGGTGCTCATCAGTTTATTTGTTATCTAAAAATGCTTAGTATTGTGTATTATGCACAAATTGATGTGTTAAAAATGAATCAGCTTGAATCTCAGTATTGATAAAAAGAATAAACTGTGAGTATGAGGACAAAATGTTTTGTATTTTTACTTCTGTTTGCTTATGCGAGCATCACTGCTCATACTTAGAGTTAGTGAACAAACCCTTTTCACTCAGTATTAAACTTTAGCACATATATGACACCTCAAATCATGCGTCTTATTGAGAGGATGTCTTTCTCAGGTCCCCACTGTTTTATTGTGCCAATCCGTGATCAGAATAGAGTCATGTGGCCGGGAGTGACGACCATTGACATGAAGCACAAGGAGGGTAAGACGATGATACTATTTTGCAATACAGCCCTCCTGAATAATGTTTTCCAAATGTGATTGTTCTACTTTATATTTGTTTTCACACAGGTCTGAATGGGGTTGACAATGGCATTTTGATATTTGATAACGTACGGATACCACGGGAAAATCTGCTGGGAAAGTGAGTTAACGGTCAGAATTAGATTAGGCATCATGAACCATAAATGTAATTGCAAGATATTGTTATAATAATGACCATGAAAAAAAACTAAAAGGTTTTCCAAACCTGAGAAAAATCATTGAAATCGATCAAATCTTGAAATGGACATTTCTAAAGGGAATCAAAATTTTCCAGTTTAAGTTTAATTAAAAAATCCTTATCCATTAGTTATGAATGACTGAAAAAATTATGTAAATGCTTTGAAGCCAATATAAATTGAGTGTATGTATGTATATATACAGTATATACACCGATCAGGCATAACATTATGACCACTGAAGGATTAACACTGATGATCTCTTCATCACTGCACCTGTTAGTGGGTGGGATATATTAGGCAGCAAGTGAACATTTTGTCTTCAAAGTTGAGGTGTTAGAAGCAGGAAAAATGGGCAAGCGTAAGGATTTGAGCGAGTTTGACAAGGGTCAAATTGTGATGGCTAGACGACTGGGTCAGAGCATCCTCAAAACTGCAGCTCTTGTGGGGTGTTCCCGGTCTGCAGTGGTCAGTCTCTATCAAAAGTGCTCCAAGGAAGGAACAGTGGAGAACCGGCCACAGGGTCATGGGCGGCCAAGGCTCATTGATGCACGTGGGGAGTGAAGGCTGGCCTGTGTGGTCAGATCAATCAGACGAGCTACTGTAGCTCAAATTGCTCAAGAAGTTAATGCTGGTTCTGATAGAAAGATGTCAGAATACACAGAGCATCTCAGTTTGTTGCGTATGGGGCGGCATAGCCGCTGACCAGTCAGGGTGCCCATGCTGACCCCTGTCCACTGCCCAAAGCACCAACAGTGGCACATGAGCTTCAGAACTGGACCACGGAGCAATGGAAGAAGGTGTCCTGGTCTGATGAATCATGTTTTCTTTTACATCACGTGGATGGCACTTACCTGGGGAACACATGGCACCAGGTGCACTATGGGAAGAAGGCAAGCTGGCGGAAGCAGTGATGCTTTGGGCAATGTTCTGCTGGGAAACCTTGGGTCCTGCCATCCATGTGGATGTTACTTTAACACGTACCACCTACCTAAGCATTGTTGAGACCATGTCCAGCCTTTCATGGAGACGGTATTCCCTGGTGGCTGTGGCTCTTTCAGCAGATAATGCGCCGCCACAAAGCACAAATGCTTCAGGAATGGTTTGAGGAGCACAACGACGAGTTTGAGGTGTGGATTTGCCTCCAAATTCCCCAGATCTCAATCCAATCGAGCATCTGTGGGATGTGCTGAGCAAACAAGTCCGATCCATGGAGGCCCCACCTCACAACTTACAGGACTTAAAGGATCTGCTGCTAACATCTTGGTGCCAGATACCACAGCACACCTTCAGGGGTCTAGTGGAGTCCAGCCTCGACGGGTCCCTGACTGTTCTGGCAGCAAAAGTGGGACCAACAAGGTGGTCATAATTGTATATCTGATCGGTGTATATATACAGTACCAGTACAGTTTTCAGGATTATTTGATGAATAAAAAGTTTAAAAAGAACAATATAAATCTTTTCTAAGAATATACACTACCATTCAAAGGTTTGGGGTCAGTATTTTTGTTCTTTTTTGAAAGAAATTAATACTTTTATTCAGCAAGGCTGTGATACATTGGTAAAAGGTGCTTTATATTGTTAGAAAAGATTTCTATTTTAAAAGGGATGGCATGTTCAGTATCAATACTCAGGTAGACTGTGGCGTTTAAAGGACTGTATTTGTGTGTTGCAGGTTTGGTTCTGTGTCAGCTGAGGGTTTGTACTCGTCTCCCATCCTCAGTAAAAGCAGTCGCTTCAATGCAATGCTCGCTGCCCTGACGCCCACCCGCCTGGGTCTCACCGTACAGGCCATGGCCGCCATGAAGGTTTTCTCACATCCACTCACATTTAACACAACTGTACTCAAAAAAATTAAAGTCAGCAATGCTTCAGCTTCACCACAAGAGGGAGACATGCAACTATTTCTCAATCACACGACAGTGTATTTACATACTATACTATACATGCTATTAAAGTATTTATTCATATTTTGAGTTCACTTTGATTTTTATATGTTCAGTTTTAATCATTTTGTTATGCGTGTAATTTTAGTACTTCAACTTATTGGCAAGGCAAGATTTCTACGTTTTTCATCTAATATTTATATTTTATTTCAGCTTTTGTTTCAGTTCACAATAACAACACTGGCGTAGCATTCATCATAGATTAATCATATAAATGAAAGGATAGCTCAGTTAAAACGTTCATTTATTCTCCCTCACATTGTTCTGAACCTGTATGACTTTTCTATCTTGCATATGACACATAAATGCAGCTTTTTTCCATAAAGTGGAAGTGGAAAGACTGGGGTCAGACCACATTCACCATCCTTGTATGAAAAAGAGCTGCTTGGGCAGAAGAAAAAAAGCCATACAAGTGTTTAACAACATGAGGATCAGTAAATGATCATTTTTGGGTGAACTGTGTCTTTAATTATTATCAGTGGCACAATAAATGAATGACAACGTTACTTTAGAGCAGCGCTTCTCAATCTGAGGTTGTCAAAGACAATATTTAAAGCCCCTCCCCCAGATATTTTGGTTCTTCTGCTGTAAAGAAAAGCTGCTCATTTTAAAGCTTTTTTATCTACAGAAACTAGGCAGTATAAAATAATTAAATACTTATAGAAATATTCTAAATTATATTTAGAATGATAACATTTACTTAACCCTTGTGCATCCTTACGGACAATTTTGGCTTTTTCAGTTGTTGTTTTTTTGCCTGTGTTAATGCTAACTGCATAAAATTTGCCACAGGTGTGTATTTTTATTGGAATACTTCCTCTCAGCGCCTTTTGGACAAAAATGTCCCCATGTAAACCCATTAAAACTGCAATTTTTAATCCCATTGCCATTTAACTATAAAATGTTGCAATCTTTGTTAAGAGGCTTTTATTCTGTTGGCAAGGCTTAACATTTTTTTCAGGTTTTATCCAATTGGCTTTATAATATGCAGAAGCAGAAAACGGGAATAAAGTGAGTATTTGCTCACTTTATTCCCGTTTTCTGCTTCTGCTTATTATAAAGCCAATTGGATAAACTATGCAGCTGTAACTGTGTGGGTGTGTTAGTATGGATGTCAGAGTGTGATGTGTATGTATGTAATAAGAAAATTGTGTGTGGGTGTGTGTGCTTGTAATATTTGAGAGAGAAAAACTATACTGCAAATCACAAATCCAAGCGCAGTGTGTGTCAGTGCAGTTTTGTTGGCATCTAATGGGGGAAAAGTTGGCACTGCGCCGAAACAAAATCTTACTGAGAGCTCATTTTTTGAGATATCAACCTCAAATTTGGAACACAAATATATATATATTTTTTTTTATATATATAATATTACTCATAATTCATTTTCATAAACTGAAACCTCTATAACTTTTTTTGGACTTATATCTATATATTTTTTGACAACAATAATCTGCCAAGGGTCTTCTTTAAAATGAGACTAAACTTAAGTCTGTGCTCCCAAGCTTCACATTTTTTGACATTTTTGTCCTCTATGGACTTATGTGTAACTTTTTTAAATTGATGCACAAGGGTTAAATGAATTAAATAAAATCATTATAAATAATTTACTATTAATACATTTACAAAATTTTGTTTTACTCACAGATAGCCATTTCTACCCAATAAAACATTTTAGAGCTTGATAATAATCAGAAAAATGTATATTTGTTATAGAAATGTCCATGACTTTTTAAGATTTTACTAATTCCCATGACTTTCCAGGTCTAGAAACCCCACTTTTAAGATTCCTCTTATATCCAGGTTTTCCAAGACCCTGGTTCTGAAACAAAATGACAGGTGTTGAGGGAATTAATTCAAATATTAAAAATGATATCATCTTACACTTTGAGTTTTAGATATTTTATCTTATTTGAAGGTATTTTAAATCACTTTCTTGAGACCCCCCGGTTGAGAACCACTGCTTTAAAGTATTTAAACCATGTCTTGTTTTCACCAAAATCCCCTAAATCTGTGTTTTCTGCACAGCTGGGGCTTGTCATCGCAGTGCGCTACAGTCACAGGTAGGATGTTACAAAATCCACTTGCGTGTGTGAATGTTGTGCGATGCAAATCAACAGATTTCCACGTAATTATTTATCAGTATTTTAAAGCAGCGCACCTTCAAACGCAACAACTGACTTCAAAATGAGTTTCAGAAGCTATTTATGTGGTCTCGAGGGAGAGACAAATAAACAACAAACTCTAGAAATGAGTGAAAACAACATGAGAGTGTGGTGACGCGTGGAGTTTCTCCTCACCACAGAGAACATCCAGTTCAGAGGGATACTCTGGTCCGCGCCTCCGCTGCTGCAGCGCCGTCTTCCTCACATGTGGCTTTCTGCGTGTGAGCGCGCATGTGTGCGTGTGTGCGTCTGCGTGGGCGGCTGCAGGGTTTCTCTGAAGATGGCATCCCCAGAGTGAAAAAAAAGACAGAAAGAGAGGAAATGTTTGCTTTCTATAATTGCAGGTTTTCCATTTGCAAAACAGCTCTGCGCACCCACACGCACACATATCAGAGGAGGAACAAAGAGCCACGGCTTTGGTTCCAAAACACGTATGAGCGCTCAGGCCCCGCCAGGTGTGATAGCGAAACCGCACTCGCAGTTATCAGGCTCGGAGCTCTCAGCCCACCACACTTCTTCTTGGTTGGAGTTTGTTTTATTATGACACACGCCACAAAACCATTGCACTTCAGACTTTCTGAAGTTTAGAAACAACAATCGAACAGCTTGTTTGGGAGGAGCAGACCGGGTTGTCCAGTCGCCCATTGGTTATTTCTATGGAGATTGATACTTTCTTCATGCAATCTCATGAAATAAGTCTATCGACTGCTTGGTTGGTATTATTGTGAAATATTCATTGGTACATGTCAGAAAATAATGTTTGTCTTTGCAGTTTTTGAGTCACTAATAGCAGTGTTATTTATATACTATTATAGTATTTATTCATATTTTGAATGATCTTTTATTTTTTTATTTTCATTTAAAAAAATATTTTATTTTTGTTTTCATTTTGTGTTTCGGTTTTAGTCATTAAGTTATAGTTTTTGTTAATAAAAAAATATCGATTTATTTTTAATTAATTAATTTGAGTCATTTTATTACATTTATTTATTATCAAAATTAAATGTATTAATGATTAAATAAAAGTTATTTTTATTCAATATAAAATATATGAAAATATATGCTTTTATTTCTTTATATTTAAATATATTTTTAAAATATAAAATGTAAATTAAAAATATTATATATTTAATTACATTTTATCTAAGTTTTCATCTAATGTTTACATTTTATTTGAGCTATTTTTTTAATTATAATAGTTTTAATTAACAATAACAAATACTGAATAGCCAAATAGCTTTTAGGTAATGCAGCATAATCTTAATATAATCAGTAATTATATTAAGAGTTTATAATTATATTAAGATTCTGCTAAATAGCGAATAACATCATATTTGAAAAATATTAAACAGGATGTCCAGTAGGAAATTGTAGCCACATTATAATATGCTGACTTTAAAAAGTGCAGCATTTCACGTTTCAAACTAATTCACGACATCTGCTCAGTGTAATGAAGGACAATTGTTCATATGGCAGGCGGCACTCTTTGCAGTTCATCAAGTCTCCAGGAAATTGTACGTTTGCACTTTCTTCATGTGGTTCCACTGCGTCTTCCGCCGTCGTCTATATGATGTCCTACTATAGAATATTGTTCAAAATAGCTCATAGATGCTGAGGTCTGTGTTCTGACGAAAACCGGTTTAGTTCTAAAGACATTCATTGCACATGATTTTAAACAAGCCAAGAATACATAAAAACAATCCTCCTCCACGAAGGCCGCCGTGTCGAGATCACATGACCAGCTGTTGATCTCAATAACAACCTACATTTGGACAGTTTTGGTTGTGGAGTACATAATCATAGGTGACAAACTTTGCGACATCATACTGACCTGATCTGAATAACAACACTATTGTCCTCTGTAGAGCTGCTTATAACCTCGTTTCATAATTTGATGAACTTAACACTGTTATTGAACTAAACTGAACGGACTTGAGATGAATAATAACACTTATCTTCTGTAGAGCTGCTTTATATTCAAACTGATTTCGCTAATGAACATTTGCAACATTGGCACTGTTATTGAACTAAATTGAATCAAAATTGATCTTAATTGCTGAATTGCTATTGTCTTTACAGCAATCTGTATTGTATAAAGCGCTATATAATAAATGTGTTTAGTATTTCTACAATGTGGTTAGCCTCACTAAGCGAATTTGCTTTTAGATGGCATGTGACTAGTGCATAAAGGCTTGTATGAGAGAATGCACTCAACTTTAGATGATGCAAGTTACAATAGGATTTCTGTGTGGGCTTCTCACCTTTGAAACCACACATACGCGCACACACACACTCACACACTCCCATCGCGTCTGCTCTGTGGGGAAGCCACCTGCATATGTTAGATGTAGAGATACAGTTTGTGGTACTTCAAGGGTAACAGGTGTACAAAGCTCAACTTCAGTACAGCAGAAAGACACAAACACATACCGACACAAGACCAAGACGTCCACCACAGTATGCCTTCATCGACACACTTACACACACACAAATGCACTCAGTATTAGCATGCGGTTAGAGAAGTGGGTTCATCGGTTCATGTCTCCAGTGTGCTGACATCCAGGTGTTTTGTGGGATGTCTGACCCTTTGCTGCGACCCCTCTGTGTCAGATTTGGTTTGAATGTGATTGTGTGTGTAATGGCAATGTCTTTTTCACAGTCGCAGGCAGTTCGGCCCGAAGGATCAGGATGAGGTTAAGATCATCGAGCACCAGACGCAGTATCTAAGACTGATGCCACACCTGGCTGCTGCCCTCGCTCTCACCTTCACCACAAGGTTCATCTACCTCACACTCTATATGATCTTTCATATCATTTATCAGTAATCATTTTTTAAATTTTTTCCGTCGTCACTGTCTCTACACCGGACGCGAGTGGCGTGATGCGATGCAACAAAAGACAATATAACCCATTATAATCAGTGATGTTGTCTATAATGGATGTGGCGCGATGCGTCATTATATTTATAAACTTATGCTTTGTTCTATTTATGACGTACAGACATGAAGGACAAATGCTTTTCAACGGTCACTTTGTCGCGTCCAGTGTAGACAGCTTCTAGCTGTTGCGGCGTGATGTGACGCGTCAATGGTCGTGTCCGGTGTAGACACGGTGTGAGTGCACCTGCACCATGTGCTTCAGACCATGCTCTCAGATTGTTCAAATAGGGCCCATGGTGTCGGCCCAGATCCGGCCGACACTATGTTGTCGTCTGGGTTCCCAGTCTGTAAGTATTGCTCTGGGGTTCGTTTCCCGTACAACAAAATGTAACTCGCTGCTTAACATGAAAAAGTTCTGCAAAAGTTACAAAGTCCCTCCAGCGGGAGTTAATCTCTATATCAGTATCCGTGTTTCCTGAACTCCCTGAAACAGAGGAGAACTGTAGGGACTTTGTAACTTTTGCAGAGCTTTTTCAAGCAACATCACACACTAAGTAGAGAAACACCAAGGTCATGGGTTTGATTCCATAAAATGTAAATGCATACTTTAAAGGGATACTTCACCCAAAAATGAAAATTACCTCATGATTTAGTCAAGCCATCCTAGGTGTATATGACTTTCTTCTTTCAGACAAATACAAACTTGAATAGAGGACATGATTTTGAAGCCTCAAAAAGTGCATCTATCCATTATAAAAGTAATCCACATGGCTCCTGGGGGTTAATAAAGGCTTTCACAACACAACAAGTGATGGGTTTTTTTGTAAGAAAAATATCTTTATTTATAACTTTATAAAGTAAAATAACTAGCTTCCGGCAGACGGACTATGCAAGTTTAGAGATGTTTAAATATGGATATTTTTCGTACACAAAAGCATCGTTCCGCTTCAGAAGGCCTTTATTAACCCCCCGGTTAATAATGGATAGATGCACTTTTTTGAGCTTCAAAATCATGTCCTCCATTCAATGCCATTATAAAGCTTGGGAGAGCCAGAACATTTTTTAATATATCTCCAATTGTATTAGACTGAAAGAAGAATGTCATATACACTTAGGATGGCTTGAGGGTGACTAAATCATGGGCTAATTTTCATTTTTGGGTAAACTATCCCCTTAAATGCAATGTAGGTCGCTTTGGATAAAAGCCAAATGCATAAATGTAAAGGAGCCGATAATATTACCAATTAAGTTGTGCTAAAGGTTTAGTTCACCCAAAAATGAAAATTCGGTCATTCATTTCTCACCCTCATGTCGTTCCAAACCCAATCTTCGGAGCACAAATGAAGATCTTTTTGATGAAATCTGAGATTGATCCAAACCACTCAATTCATATGGATTGCATAGCTGTCAATGGAGGGAAAGAAATGACTCAGATTTAATCTTCATTTGTGTTCTGAAGATGAACGAAGGTCTTACGGGTTTGGAACGACATAAGGGTGAGAAATTAATGACAGAATTTTCATTTTTGGGTGAACTAACCCCCATGTTTTAAAAAATAAAAATAATAATTTGTCACATTTATATAGCCCTTTTCTGGGTACTCAAAGCGCTTTACATACAGAAGGGGTCTTTACATCCTCAACCACCACCAATGTGCAACACCACCTGGATGATGCAACGGCAGCCATATTGCGCCAGAACGCTCACCACACACCAGCTGATTGGTGGAGAGGAGACAGAGTCATGAAGCCAATCAGTATATGGGGATTATAAGGAGGCCATGATGGACAGAGGCCAATGGGCAAATTTGGCCAGGATGCCGGAGTTACACCCCTACTCTTTTTCCGATGGAAAGGACATTTTTCTAGCCTGACAAGCCAGACCCACATCAATATGTTTGGTCTGGAAACTCACCATTGACAGGGCTCAATCCGAGGGGCGGGATAAACGGTTGTCTGTCAAATTCCCTCTGCATGAAATTGGATAGCGCCACAACCAACCAAAGCAGAGCTAACGTTAGTTGATAGATTAAACTCCGAATACATCTTCCTTTCTTACGAATGACTTCAGTGCCGTTCTTCTTAACTCCAAGTCTTCCAGAGTAGCGGCCAAAACCAATTTGAAAGACGCTGATTGTCAGCTTCTTTGTTTACCTGTAGCACCAAGAACCTCCGCAACTCCACTCCGTCATTATGTTAAGCCCGCCCACCGACTCTATACACGATGTGATTGGCCTGACCAGAGTTTGGTTTTTCCAGCTCTGAGGTCTACCGCGAGTTGCTAGACTACACTTGCGGCAAAATAAATGTTCTGCCGCTAGGGTGCGTCTAGATTTCTAGGCTAACATTTTTCATGAAAATAAAAACTGCTGTGAAAAAATGAACTGCTTATTTTATCTTTATAGTTGTAACATTGAGTCAAGGAAGAAGTTGAGGTGAGGATCTAAATGCGAAATGTCATTAATAAATGGAAACTCTTTGGAGTGTAGGACAAACATCACGACAAATAACTAAAGAAACTCAGGACTATATTAAGTATACCGAGATGAGCAACTTAACTGGACACGGATAAACATAAATCAATCACTATGGCAAACAAGAAAAACAGAGCAAGGCAGATACAACAGAATAAAACAAACACCAAAATAATTACATGACTATAGTCAAATTTGCTGTTGAATAACAAAACAAAATGACAAAACAACGCTTTTATCCAAAGTGACTTGAAGGTACATAATATTATCAGTTCATTTATTGCATGAAGTGGCAGTTTTACTGGCCTCCACTGGAGGTCTCCTTGTGTCTTTATGTAATTCAGGTCAGTTGCACATTCTGAGAAATACCACAGGAGGTGAATCAAAGGAAAAGAAGAACTCAGATGCCTCCTTCTGAGAAACCCCTGCAGATTTCATTATTATTTATCTGACGCTTGTGCACTCTACATAAAAGAGAACTCAATTTGATGGTCAAAAAGTCTGAAAAAAAAGTCAACAAGTGAAAGTCTGAGAGAGATATTTAAAATGACTGACATAATATATATTCCCCTTTCCTATTTTTAGTGTTTGATGATTAAAAAATACTAAAGAAATCTCTTATGCTCACCATGGCTGCAATTGTTTGATCCAAAAATACCATAAAACTTTCAAATAACTTTGTGAATATAATGTAAACTGTAATTTATTCCTGTGATCAAAGCTGAATTTTCAGCATCATTACTCATCTTCAGGTCACATGATCCTTCAGAAATCATTCTAATGAGTTAATTTGCTGCTCTGGAAACATTTCTGATTATTATCAATGTTGAAAACAGTTGTCAGGATTCTTTGACGAGAAGAAATGAGAAAAGTTTTAGAGCATTATAAATGTGTTTACTGTCACTTTTGATCAATTTAATGCATCCTTGCTGATTCAAAGTTCTTTCAAATATATGTAGTGTGTGTGTAATGTATGTACGCATGTTCCTGTGTTTGGTCTCAGATACGCTGCAGGCTTGTTGGATGATGCATTGTGTCAGGGTCAGGACCTTCAAAGCAATCGCGCTCTGCAAGCCCTCGTCGCAGGACTCAAAGCCTACAGCACGTGGGAGAACCTCGCGTGCCTGCAAGACTGTCGTGAGTGTACTGGCGGCATGGTGAGTAAGTGTGTGTGTGTGTGTCTCTTTACAACTAAACACACACATACACAGATACTAATGTCATGTGATGTGAAAAACAAACATCCTGAAGTGTCAAAAAATAGCCTGCATTGATAAGCAGTAGATTGACACACACAAAAATGGTGCTATATGGCATTAAAAAGTTGGCTCGTAATCATAGGGGAACCACTTTTGGTGCTATGTAGCACCATATCTTAACAGGTTCTGTATATGGTAGCGGTGCTATATAGCACCTCAGCCATTTAAAGAACCGCTGAAGAACCACTGAAGCACCAAGATTTTAAAATGAGCTAGTGTTACGGGCGGTCAGACACCACCCTTAACATAAAAGAGAGACGCACACAGATCAGCTCGTATCAAAGTCAAGGGGTATGTTTATTTAACAGAATAGGTATCAAATAATAGGTTGGCTAACACTAAGATCAACAACCACAAAAGCGGAACGTTTTCTACTGCCGGGTGGACGGCTAGACGGCAGTCACTCAAAGGACAGCAAGCTCGGCTCTGTGACGTCTATGTTCTCAGTCTCTGTGTGCGCCCTCAGGAGCGGACCGAGAGGCCTTTTATAGCGCAAGTAGGCTTCGCTCAGAACAAGGGGAGGAGACACTGCACTTATACACACGTGTAGAAACAAACACCAGAGCTGAGGGACGCAACACCCCACCCCAAAATGGTGACTTGTCGCCATACATTGAACATAAGAACACTCATTTTCTATATTTATGCATTTTTGCAGACGCTTTTATCCAAAGCGACTTACAGTGCCCTTATTACAGGGACAATCCCCCTGGAGCGACATGGAGTAAAGTGCCTTGCTCAAGGACACACTGGTGGTGACTGCTGGGATCGAACCATTTTCTTTACTCTCATGAAGTCTGTGTTCAGCTCACTGTTCGAGCTAACCCAGACAGTAGAGTTCCAGCTACAAATAATCATTACCTCATTCAAGGCGTATCTGCATGTGAAAAGAAATTACAATTACACAGGAATGTATTCTTTATACAACTACGCAATACTTAGTATTGCTACAGAATTACATTTGATTAGTAAGCCCAATAAATCAAAATAAATCTCAAGACAAATAATCTATAGATGTTTTTTTTGTATTATTATTATTATTATTATTATTAACTATAACCTAGATGTATAGGGCATTTTAAATTAATAAGGACAATATAAGGATTCTTTTTTAATTTATTTTTATAATAAACAAAACATGTTTGTTTGTTTTTTCAAAATAAAAAAAAGTAATGCTATTAAGCATCCACCCTGGACAACGCATCTGCGATAATATTGTCTTTTCCCGGGACATGCACAATTTGGAGGTTAAACGGTTGAAGCAATAGACTCCAGTGCATTAACCTACGATTTGAATTGTACATGTGACTGAGGAATTTGAGTGGGTCATGATCAGTATAGATTTAACTGGATCTACCGAAGAACCTAAATACACTGCGAAGTGCTGGATAGCCAGTACTAAAGCCAAAGTCTCTTGCTCGATAGTGGAGTACTTTTGCTGGGCAGAATTACATTTCTTAGTGAAGAAACTCACAGGATGGTTTACGTTGTCTGCGCCTGATTGTAAAAGTACGGCACCGGCGCCTATGCTGCTGGCATCCACAGCAAGCTGAAATGGTTTATTATGGTCCGGCTCAGCCAGCACGGGAGCAGTCAGCAAGAGAGCTTTGACATTTTCAAACGCTCTATTACAGGACTCCGTCCAGTCAAATTTAGTTTTGGGGCTCAATAGGTTGGTGAGGGGACAAACCACAGTCGAGAAGTTTTTACAAAAACTGCGATAGTAGCCTACCATTCCTAAGAATCGGCGTAGCGCACGTCTTTTGTGTAAAGACACAAATGGTCAAATATAGCTGCGAACAGCAATTATCGGGGTTAAAGCACTTTATGGCCTTTACATGCGTAAAAAGGTATTACGTTTTATTTAGCAAGCATGTAACCACTTAGATCATTAGGGTTGGGTACCGAAACCTGGTGCCCTATATAACTGGTATGTACCGGACCGCCAAGCCAGAGACAGCTCAGTTCTCGTCACATATCACAACTATTCAGTGTTTTCAACCACATCATGTTTATTTTAGGTTTCAGACATTTAAATGCACATAAGTACTAGTAAAAAACACACACTGATGTCTATGAAAGCGGCAAAAACAATCCTTTCAGACAGTTATAACTTGACTACGTGTTTTATTCATATCAGATACACATTATATAGTAACTATATAGTTTACTCTATTCTTCTCTCAGTTCACCGGACGTGAATGAATTTACGTGATGTAAATCCGACAGATCCGATTCTCTGAGGCGCAAACATGGCGGCGCCCATCGCGCAGTATAGATCAACTAACACACATTCACTCGCACTTATTTGAAAATCAGAATATCAGATAGTTCATGACATAGTTAGCAAGTTAATATTTTGAATAAAAGTGAAATAAACCCGATACAGCTGAGCTGTCATACAGCACTATCGCGAGGCTGCTGTGTGTCATGTGAGAAGCATGACTCGTCGCCATGGAAACAATAAGGCGATGCGTTCTAAAATATTTAGCCAGAGAATATGGTCATATTTCTGCAAAATAAAGCTGAAGCTGGTTAGTAGCCGACCAAGAATACAGACGCCTGCTGTTATTTAGAGTTAGATTAGGCCTGTTGTAGTTGGGTTAGGTGGCTTTAGTTTTACTGTGAATTTGTTAAGTAAATTGTGTTTATTTATATATTTAAGTATACTTTAAACTTGTAATAAATTGTTCAATTTAAATAATAATAAAAAAATTAATAAAAAGCCACTCTTTAATCTCATCCACTTCGTTTTGTGGCTCTTTTTTTTTTTAAGTATCGGTTCAGGCACCGTTTAGGCACCAGTACCATTTTAAAAGTATCGGTTTGGCACCGGTATCAAAAAAACCCAAACGATACCCAACCCTATAGATCATAGATGGAAAAGACAATTTACAGCCAATATAGACAATTTACTATGGAAATATAGTAGTTTTATAACCTTTTTAACAGAGGTTGAGCAAAAAATCCTAGGACTAGTTCGCGAAAGTAGGTTTTTGAAATAATCTCCAATATTTAACGAATGATTCGTTGGACAGCGATGGTCCTAGAGGCAAAGTGTGTATATACAAGAGGCAATTCTGTGATATACAATAATTTACGCACATGAAAAATGCACATGGACAAAGACAACGCATGGTAGTTTTCAAGTCAATCAGACTGCCTGTTGCGTAGCTATAGTTTTTTTTTTTTTTTTTTTCATTTTATAGCGCCACCAAGTGCCCGATCGCTGCAATCTTTTTCACATGAACAAAAATTGGGCCCATAAACTTGAGTACAGAGTTTGGTGAAAATATCTCAATTCGTTGGCCTTTTTAGTAAAAGTGGCGGCGCCCATCTCAAACATTTTGGCACCCCTTAGCGACCGTGAATAGAAATTTTTCTTGATGATTATTGATATTTAGATTCCAGAGAATTTTTCTGCACTAGTTTGGTTTTGATGAGCGAAAAACCTAGGACTAATTTGCGAAAGTAGGTTTAAAAAAAATCCATGAAAAATACCTGACAATTTTGTCCGGGTGTGAACGAATCTGACACACAAATCTGACAATCAAATCCGAATTTTCGTTTGTTCATCTTGAGCCAAGGATTCCAAATATATAAGACACTTGAGCCTACGATGAACGGTTTAGGGTGCTACGAGCCATTACATACTTTTGGTCGCTGTAGCGCCATCATCAGGCTGATTGGGGCGAGCCTTGGTGACGTTGTAGACGGGATGAGTACTACCAGCCCTTAAATTTTCAAGTCTCTACGACTTGCGTTTTGGTCTGCCCGATCACTTTTAGGGGAGATTGCTGAGCCTTGGAAATTCTAACAATTGAACCCCTAATAATGGTGGGCAGTTCTCTTTTTTTAACATGTAGATTTTATGTAAAGTAGTCAAGTCAAGTCAACTTTATTTATATAGCGCTTTTAACAATGCAGATTGTTTCAAAGCAGCTTTACAGTGTTAAACAGGAAAATAATGCAACATAATTTTATTCAGCCGTATAGCCATTCTGGAGAAAATGATGTCATCAGTTCATTTCAATTATCATACAGTGACAATGTGGGCTTTAGATCAGTAATTAGATCAGTAATTTAGTTTATATGGTTAATTTAGTTTAATATTTAAATTTATTTGGATATTTAGTTGAAAAATTTAGAAAAATGTAGTGTCCCCAACTGAGCAAGCCAAGCCAGAGGCAACAGTATTGCAACAGTATTGAAGTATTGTTTTATGAATGAGTCATTTAAATATCAGTGATGGAATCAACACGCAGTTAGATCTCATTGAAAGCCTGTGCTGTGCTGGCTCATAGTGCTGGTGACGTGCAGCATATATATATATGTTTAAAATGTGTGAAACCACAGGGCTGATAGATACCATAATAAGTAAACTGAGCTCTTAGCGTGCTTTTTTTCATACCTCTGGCACTAAATATTTTTCATCTCACGCAATGCAAATCACATGGTAAGTGGTAATAAAACTGTCACACAAACAGACACTATAAACTGTAAACAAATGGTTGCATCAATATTAGTTGTGTTTACTAAGGCAAGCGTCACTATTGCCATAACTCCAGCCACAAATCTTAAGTATTTATACCTTGCAGGAGGTTATCGCATAATAATGTGCTAAAAAAAACACTTTAGCAATGATATATCAACGTCCTGGCAATCGTTTACAACATTCTAGCATCCTTGAATTTTCTTCAATATTTCCATTCACTTTATTAGTGGGGGTCTAGGGCAAAAAAACACCAAAATTAATACAATTGCCAGCAAACATTTCATATATGGGTGAAAAAATGCCCCTCTATAAGCACTTGTTTAAAGGGGACACATTTTTATTATGCAAAATTCACTTTTAGAACATAAATGTGTGTCGGCAATGTGTGTACACAGCCACCTTATAAAGGTAAAAATCCACCCACTCCTCTATTAATTCCCATAAATCATAAGCAGTGTCTCAGAATAAGCCGTCTGCAGAGTGATGTCACATATGTGTAGGCCCCGCCCACGACTGCTGATGGACACGCCTTATTAACATAGACCCCGCCCCTCATAGAGCTGTACACAGTCCACCATGTTTATCTCCTCGCCTGTGCATTTAAGAAATGCATTCTTATTAAAGCTACTAAAGTTATTCAGTCAAGAGCAGTGAGTGATTTTCAGTTTTTCTTTTGTTTGATTCATATTAACAGCATATTTAACTGTAGGTACTGTATATTTCGCTGCTTTCTCTTTAATACACATATCTAATATACACATGGAATTTCTTTCCCTGCTGTTTACATTCACAGACATAACCAACTGTGTTTATGTGAACTTTGTTGATTTTTGACATAATCTTGTGTGTATTTGACAGTTTAAGCGCAATAAGACGTGAAAGAGAACTTAGTTTAATACTTATGGGACACACCGTCTGACATTCAGCTTTCTGTGTGCGTGCTTCGGATGTGTGCGCTCAGAAAACCATATATCAGAAGGTTTGACGTATATGGCTTTAAAAACACAACCGCGATAGAGATGATCAGCAGATGTTTTATTTTTTGGCAGAGTATCCAAGGCACGAGCTGTAAAGGCTCCGCACTCTTCTGGAAAGGGGGCGGGGAGCAGCAGCTCATTTGCATTTAAAGATACATGCACGGAAACTACATGTTTTTCCTTCCACTCAAACATGGGCATTTACAACATGGTATAATAAATGATCTGTGGGATATTTTGAGATGTGACTTCACAGACACATTCTGGGGACACCTTACACTCACACTATATTACATCTTGTAAATAGGTCCCCTTTAACGCATGATATTCAGTAGTTAAAGGGTCATGAAACCCCCTGTTTCAGCAGCAGTCAGTTCTTACCACAGTTTTGAAAAATGCTATAAAAGTGGCCGTGGTTTAGGGGGGTGAGGGGAGACTGACAGCACATCAACGGCTTCTGATTCAGACCATTTTATATCGCTCTCATTAAAAGCATCAGCTTCCCACAAATGTTCCCACAAAAAGTTACAACACAATATACACATGGATTTGTTAGCTCACCGTTACACAAATACATATATATCCTGTGACGGCTATAATTCAATGGAAAATTAAATGCAGCCATTCGCAATTTGTTCTCTGCATTGAAAATATATATGAACACGCTGTTGCATAGCTTTGATAACTTTTGAGGCTTATTTTGTGGAGTTTTTTAAGCCGTTTGGATGGTTAAATGGCCGTAAAGAGAGGTTACACTCACAGTGTGGATGAATCGCATTTGTGTGAGAAGACTCGGGATCTATTGAAGAGAACGTAGGCAACGCAGAAACTCATACGGAAAAAGGCAGAAAAAACACCATTTTTGATCCATTAATGCATCTCTCACTTACTGTATGCGATCTCACTGTTTGAAGCGGCAGTCAGAGGAAAATGCCTATCAACACTTGTCTAGCTATCACCAGACCAAGCTCAATTAAAGATTGAACATTGGTCTGGGGAGTCTGCCGTGTATTTTCTACTGCATAAGAGGCGTGATAAACAAGCATAATTCAAATGACTCTGCATGCAATTGACCTATCGGTAAGCCCCTCCCCTCGAACGCAGATGAGCCAATAGCAGTTGAGTATCAGTTGCGCTGGGACCGGACATCTTTAGGTGTCAGCGCCATAGAGAAACATTGGAAAATCCGAAGCTCTCACCGATTTGATGGTGTTTATGCTACAAAAATGCAAAAATGTCGTGCCTTAGGTACTGTAACACTGATTCCAGGGATCCTGAAAGGATTTTCTGTTTGTCATACTCTCGTTAAGTTACGATTAAAGTCCCTGCTAACATACAAACCGAAATAAGTAACTGTCCTCACGTCATGTAACACTGTAGGTCAAAAACACGAATGTCTACATTTCAGTGCCTCGCCATATTAAACTGGTTATTTGTAAATTAATTTAATTTTAGATATGTTTAAGGTCTACATTATCTGTCCTACTAAGGAGGACTCCTATTTTGATGGGTATTATAGTCTACGGGCAGTGAAAGGGAGAGCTCGCACGCAGTTGATCGGAGTTGTTTTGCAGATACAAAGTTTACCAGTTATTAACTGCACCCCCGAAAAGCATAAGGTCTGTGTATATGTTTGTTTACTGTGAGTTGTATGAGTGTTTTTGTGTAATTTGCTGCACATGTTAATGGTAATGCAACGGAGAGAGATAGTTTGTGAATGAGACGATAATGCGCACTTCTTATGCTTTGTTTGTTCAGCTCTTACGATGATTTTTTGGAGTGAAAAAGGACATAATAAATTTGATAAACCATCAGTTAAGTTTGGCCATCATTCGGACGGGATATATGCTACATTCTGTGTCCGAAAACATCTTGGGATAAGGTTTTCACTCTGACAGTTGTCATTGTAAGATATAGCAACTCCGTTTGTTTGTCCGAGTTAGCAACAGTAACTAAGGGGGCGGGGCTTACCAATAGGTCAATTGGATCGTCCTTCAACCAATCAGACCACAAGAGGCGTGATCAACGGGCAATGACCCATCGCTTCTCATTGGGCGTCATCGTGTTAAACCCGCCAGGTGTCTATATCAATGCGTGCTGTTATGAATAATTTAGCGCGTGCTGTCATGAATTAAGCAACGCGTCTTCTCATAGGACAAAGACACGCAGTCTCATGAATAATTATGAGACATCGATGAGTCATCGCCGTACACAAGAAAACATCCCAACCTATGACGTTGACATGAAGACGAATTTAAACCAGGAAGTTGAAAATAGAGCAAAACGGTTTAAAATTAACTAGTTTTCACCCATATTCAAAACTAACAGATGGTAACATTGTCTTCCATGATGTTCAACACACATACTTCTGTTAAAATCTCAGAAAATTTGGTTTAGGGTTTCATGACCCTTTAAGCAAAGCAATATCACGCGCACAGGAGTACTGTTTTTATGTCACAATTTAATAAGCAATAAGTATTAATATTAAATGACTTACATTTTAGACACAATCTTGTCTGTTGTTTCACCAACGAAAACCAAACCCTGAAAATGGAAAACTTAATTAGTCTCAGTCGTTTCAAAGAAGTGACTGCAAAAAAAAAAGAAAAAAAAAGTAATTTCTATTCACTTTTATGGTAATTATATGAGTTTGAGTAAACACATTGAAAGTGGTCGGATAAAGTGCAGCGTATAAAACTTTGTTCCAATGATTATATAAAGCTTTAAGTGGATGATATTTTATTTAAACAATACCCATAAGTGTATGTCATAACATCTGTGCACATTTTGATTTGCTTTATTTCCTGTAGCCGCTTTTAAACATGAACTGTGGTTGATTTTCCCCCAGGGCTTTATGATGGAAAACCGAATTCCGTCTCTGAAGTGCGATTCCGACGTCTTTGTCACATTTGAGGGCGACAACATGGTCATGCTTCAGGTATTCATAAACACTACTCAACTAGATGACCCAACACAACAAATGCACTCATTAAACTGGGGACAAAACACTTGGTCACAAGGGTCATCATGTTTATTACCATCTTTTTCCTTAAGGTTGTTATTTGTTTTCCTTCTTATTTTGGAGATATTCCCTTAATAAAGTGCAATATCACATTTAAATACCCCTGTTCAGACAAACAAGACAGTGTAAACAGAAAACACAGAGATATCTACACGATGACCGCTTGGAGGGGAAACTAGACAAGCGGCAATTCTTTTAAAAATATAAACTGTGTCTCACAAACTTAATTGAATTAAGTGGATTATGAAGGCATTAGAATAAAGGGGGTCATTTTGATGCGACTGCACACGATTGAATCTGCAACGGTGTGTCTCTAGTGTGGGGGCTGGTTATTAGATAACTTCTGTGGTAATTAGGTCAGATTCATTTAATGCCGGTTCTTATTAGCACCGCATCGATTATAGACACATAAGACGACACACATGCACACATAACATGCATAGAGGCTCGCACACAACGTCTGCATTCACAACTCGCCGAGGCCTAAAGACATGTATTTTCTGCTGAAATTAGATTATCCCCTTCAGTACCAAAATAAAGTCATGCAATGAAACCTTGGAAACGGGCTGATGATGTTGTCATTTCAACACTAGAAAGTCGAAACGACATATTCACAATAGTTTTTTATTACCATTTCCTAAACATGCTCATTTGCCCCCATGATTTAATACTTAATAACATCCTTGAATATTATGAAATATTACAGTTACAAAATTTTTGCTTTTCTGTCTAGATTCTGTGTTGTCACATTTAATAGCAGGATCAGAATTGACAGTTTTCAAGAAATGCTGTCTGTGCACTTTAGATCAGGGTCCTATTCTCATTATTATCTAACTATTAACTATGACTTTTGCCTCAATAAACTCCTAATTACTGCTTATTAGTTAGTAATTGTTAAGTTTAGGTAAGGTGTAGGGTTAAGGGTGTTATACTGTTGTCTGAGGTCAACTAATGACGTTCATGTGGTTTTCACATTCAGAAACATCATAATGAATAAGTAATAGGCTATTTTCTGCCTTGGTTTTGATGGGCGTGCCGCACTGAAGACTTGGAAGTAAACGCCCACGGCTAGGATTGCATAAGATTAACATATTTAATGAGCTTCAGCTCCCCTCAGTAAATGTGGGAATTGTTTTGAAAGCGTCTGGGGAAATGATCACAGGACTCGCAAAATATCTTTATCAAACAAACACAATGATTTATCTCTCATCCACCCGCGATTGATTGGAATGTTATTTCTGTATTACTTGGCTGGCCTGATCATCAGTGAATATAACCACGAACCATACACACACACGCACGCGCTCGTGCGCAAGAAAGGAATTAGGTTTGGGCGATGTCTCCTAAATTGGCAGTTGACGATGCTTACAGTAAAACATTGTGGTTTTTTTTTATTAATACAAATATATATTTTACTATATCTGTATTTTACTATCTCTTTACATAAATACTATTTCCTACTTAAAAACTATATAATTTAGTTATTTTACTAACCCAAATAATGAATAATAAAATCTGCGCTAGTTTGCACGTGAGGGAAAAAAGTAGCTTCCTTCCACTTAAAAAGAGTTCACTTTTTATTTTAATAAATCTCTTTACATAAATACTATTTTCTACTTCAAAACTATAATTTCGTTACTAACCCAGTGTTTTGTATGTTAATGCTGTTTTACGTGAATAATACCTAGTGAAGCACAAAGCTTTGTTTACAAAGGAAATAAATTCGCAGCCATGAATGGATTCATGGTGAATGAGAGAGGTAGGCTGAGCCCAATTTAAGATTTTTCAGCTTTTTTATTCTGTTTTGCGATTTCCGTGAATTTTAACAATAGGCCTAACGTTAGTCCATTTTATCCCACATGGACATCTCGTTTCTTTTCTCAAATCTTCACTCGCGTCGCACCCATTTTCGCAGGGAATTATAAACGTTTCTTCCTTTCGTTTGTTTATAATTAAGTCTATTATACCCATTCACGTCCTTTACTGTGGGAAAGTAGAAAAACACTGTTGGACGAATAGGCTACCTTTTTACTTCATTTTATTTAACACAGTTTGTGCTTGTTATGAGACTTGGTAAGGTGCATCAAGTTTATTTGAATAGCGCATTTCTCACACACCGGTGATTTGAGTTTTGTTTTCTCTGGCAGTGAATAATCAAACATAGCTTAAATGTCTTGACCCTGTGGAAGATAAAATTCGCTCTTCAGAACTTTTACAACAAGTGTTGCTTTGCAACATCAGGAGAACACATGAAGACAAAGATATTTGAGAATGTGTCTATCCAGCTCATGTTCCATCTCATGCAGAGCGGTATATGACGCATCTTTGAGGGGAAAGGAAATTCTTATATTCTTTAGGTTGCCATTATTTACTGATAATTGTTTACATGTTTTACAGGCTGTGGTGTGTTGTTTCACTGACGGAAGTGCTAAAATAAATATGCATGCTTTAGAAATGGATGTTTGAGCCTCGTTTATTATTTCAAAATGTAGGCTATATCTGGCATAGGCTACAGTATTTAAAATAGAATATATGCATTAGTTATATCCTCAGTTTCATTTACAGAGCAATCCCTGCAAAGTTTTTAGTTTAACTATAGAAGAGTTAGTGTGCGTCGCACTCACAACAAGACTCGCAATGGGGGGCGTGGCATCACGATCAGTGCTTGAGGCGGTGCTTCTGCATTCTATGACGTCAGTGGTTGACATATTCTGAGATCGATCGTTTTCTGGGCCTGGTGTCTATAAAAGCTTTTCTTTGACTAACAAGGAAGTTTTCAGCTCTGAAACTTACAGGATATTCTTATATCACGATTAACTTTTATATATCAAAAGCTCAAAGGAAAGTTAATTTCTCAATTCATCACCCCTTTAAAATTGCTTTATAAGTACTAATAAACAGCTAATATCCTTGTTATATGCATGCTAATAAGCAAGTTTATACGTTACGGGGTTGATCTGCTGCAGGATGGTAAAGGGGCCAATGAATCTGGGACTCAACTTCTTGCACTGCAGACGCCGTCTGATGTCCCGGGTGGATAGCCAAACCTTCTGCCCAACCTGGAAAGCAGGTGCTTCTGAGCGGCGAAGGTCGGCTGTCATCCTGCGTCTGCGAAGGGCCCGTTGAAGTTGGTGGTGGGCTGAGTCCCAGACCCTCTCACTCTCCAGGGACGAAGAGGGGAGGTTGATAACCGAGCACGCACTGAAACGGAGTAAGGCCGGTGGTAGGCTGTCGGAGGGAGTTTTGTGCGTTCTCGGCCCATCCAAGGAACTGGTTCCAGGAGTCCTGGTGGCCATGACAGAAGGTACGGAGGAAACGGCCAATCTCCTGGATCTTTCGTTCCATCTGCCCGTTCGTCTGGGGATGGTATCCTGACGAGAGGCTGACGGTCACACCTAGGAGGGAGAAGAAGGCCTTCCATACCTTGGAGATGAACTGGGGACCTCTGTCTGATACGATGTCTTCGGGGATACCATAATAACGGAAGGTTGAACATCGCTTCAGCAGTTTCCAGGGCTGTGGGTAATCCTCGTAGTGGGAGAAGTCGGCAGGACTTAGAGAAGCGGTCCACCACTACGAGGACGAAGGTACAATTGTCAGAGACTGGGAGATCCGTGATAAAATCCACCCCTATGTGACCATAGGCTGTTTGGAACGGGCAGAGGATGGAGTTTACCAGCTGGCAGGTGACGAGGACTCTTTGATATGTCACATTCCCTACATCCCTGTACGTACCTTCTGACATCAGCTGACATTTGGGGCCCCCAGAAGCGCTGGCGTAGCAGCGAGAGGGTTTCATTGACCCCAGGGTGACCAGTGCCCAGTGATGTGTGGGAGGAATGGATGATAGGGATGCGTTGTGCTCGTGGAAGGAACTGCAAGCCTGGAGGACAACCCGGCGGCACGTTGGTGGAGGCATTGGCAGAGGGCAGGGTCTCCTCCGACCAGGAAAAGCTGCGTTGGGAGAATGGGCTCATCTTCTTCTAACCTTTCCTCAGGACCGTGGATGTAGGAAAGGGCGTCCGCTTTGATGTTCTTGGCCCCTGGTCGATATGAAATGTTGAAGTTGAACCTTGTGAAGAAGAGTGCCCATCTGGCTTGACGAGGATTCAGCCGTCTTGCCTCGCGGAGATACCCCAGGTTCTTGTGGTCGGTCATCACAAGGAATGGATGTTTGACGCCCTCTAGCCAGTGCCTCCACTCCTCCAGTGCGAGCTTGATGGCGAGGAGTTTGCGGTTCCCAATGTCGTAGTTCACCTCCTCCGGGTTGAGCTTGCGGGAGAAGAAGGCACATGGATGGAGACGACTGGGGTTCCCCTGCTTCTGAGAAAGGACCCCACCATCCACCTCGACTACGAAGGGTAGTTCAGGATCAGGGTGGACCAGGAGGGGAGTGGTCGTGAAGGCGTCTTTCAGGGTCTGGAAGGCTTCGGTGGCGGATGGGGTCCAAGACAGAGACTTGGGCTTGTTACGTATGGTGAGGGGACTGGCGATTGAGCTGTATTGATGGATGAAGCGACGGTGGAAATTGGCAAAGCCGAGGAATCGTTGGAGTTCCTTGACAGAGGATGGGGTTGGCCAGGACCGGGTGGCTTCCACCTTCCTCTCGTCCATCCGGATGCCACTGCGGTCGATGTTGTAGCCGAGAAACTGCACTGAGGGCTGATGGAATGAGCATTTCTCGGCTTTAAGGTAGAGCTGGAAGTTCCTCAGGCGTTGAAGGACCTCCGCAACGTGACGGCGATGGTCGGCCAGGCTCCGGAAATAGATCAAGATGTCGTCGATGTAGACCAGCACGAACCTGTGGAGACACTCCCGGAGCACCTCATGTATGAAATCCTGGAATACGGAGGGGGCGTTGGCCAGTCCATATGGCTTCACGAGATATTCATAGTGGCCAGTGGGCGTGACAAAGGCGGTCTTCCACTCGTCCCCCTCACGTATTCGGATGAGGTTGTACGCGCTGTGGAGGTCCAACTTCGTGAACACAGTGGCACCACGGAGAGGTTCCAGGGCAGCTGGGACGAGAGGAAGGGGATATCGGAACTTGACAGTGATATTGTTGAGTGCTCGGTAGTCGATGCAGGGCCGCAAGCCTCCGTCCTTTTTCGCCACGAAGAAGAAACTCGAAGCAGCAGAGGAAGTGGATGGACGGATGTAGCCTTGCTCCAGCGCCTCCTTGATGTAATCCTCCATGGCCTTCTCCTCCGGAAGTGAGAGGGAATAGATCTTACTCTTGGGCACTGGTGCACCTGGCAGCAGATCGATGGCACAGTCCCATGGCCGATGGGGAGGCAGCTTGGAAGCCCGTTGGGGACAGAAGACGTCACTGAAGGGGGCGTAACAGGAGGGAACATCCACCGAACGTCTCTCTACCGGACTCTCGATGGACGTGGCACAGACAGGGAGATCTTGGGAACGAGGAGAGGGACGAAACGGTGGTGATGGGAAGCAGTCCGGGAAGCAGCTGTCGCCCCACTTCAGGACTTCTCCTGTCTTCCAGGAGATGACTGGGTTGTGCTGCTCTAACCACGGGCGCCCTAGAATGATGTCAGCGGTGGATTCCTCCAGAACCAGCAGGTGTAGCCGCTCCATGTGGAGGATTGCAACTTGAACTCCGATGGGGCCCACGGAGCGACTAACCTGCCTCCAACTGAGGGGTTTCCTGGTTACCGAACTGGATCTGGTAGATGGTGGAGTGGCGGTCGTGCAGAGCTTGAGCTGGCAGCAGAGGGTACCCGAGATGAAGTTCCCGGCTGACCCAGAGTCGAGGAGGGCAGTAACTGGAAGGGAGATACCGGCAGCAGTAAGGTTTACAGTAGTGGTGAGTGGCTTCATTTTATTGAGTTATGGAATTATTGCACTCACCATGGGTCGTGGAGGACGGACTGGGAATTCGGAGATGTAATGCCCAGGAAGACTGCAGTACAGGCATAGATTCTGGGTCAGCCGCCTCTGCCGCTCAGCCGCTGTCAGACGGGAGTTCTCCAGTTGCATGGGTTCGGGGTTGGGTTCTGGAGGGCTGAAGGGGGCGAAGAAGCAGAGGTGTTGTTTCCGGAAGTGCTCGCTGGTGAAGGTGCATGTGCGCTGGATGGAAGAGCTCGCCGAACAGCGTCGACGAGCTCTTGGAAGGGATCCGGGGTGCTCATCCTGGTGCTGTGTGGTGTTGGTCCGGTATTCTGTTACAAACAGAGGTGACACGGATAACAGATGCGGATGTAAACTGGGTTTATTGACAGAACCAGGAAGTGAGCAGATGTGGTGAGTAACAGAAGTGGCAGTCCAGGAGAATGGTGATGACAAAGGGTGATACAATACGTTCTTGTTTGCAGGTTGGCGAGACAATGGAGCGAAGGAGACAAGGAACCAGGAGACGAGACGAGGAGACACTCAGGAGACGTTGGAGCACAGGTAAGGAGTTCAGGTGAGTCCGTGGAAGCAAGCATTAGCGTAGGGCATGTGCAAACGATACCGGACGGTGACTGAGTGCGTGTGTGGGGCTTAAGTGCAGGTGGTGATTGCAGTGATGATGTGCAGGTGTGTGTGCTCAGAACTCTGGTGATTGGGATCGTTGTGTCTGGGAGAGGGTGGAGCCTGGCGTGCTTGTGACAGTTGTTAAGTTTAGGTATTGGGTAGGATTATGGGATGTAGAATATGGTCATGCAGAATAAGGCATTAATATGTGCTTTATAAGTGCTAATAAACAGCCAATATCCTAGTAATATGCATGCTAATAAGCAACTAGTTCATAGTGAGAATTGGACCCTAAACTAAAGTGTTAGCAATTATTTTTATATTTTCATTTACTCAACTTCATGTGCTACAAATGACAAAAAAGTACCATATAGGGTGATTTCAGGGTGATTGGGACACTTTTTTCCATTGAGATGACTTGGAAAAAGTGCCACAATCACCCTGAATTCACTAGTACATGTGAATAGGTTTGATGTCAGTGACGTCAAACGTTATTGTTTCACACGAGTCTTGTGACATTCTGCTGAAAATCCCTATTTTATGATCCCCGGCTGAGAGAAAATCATAGGTTTGGAACGGCATGAGGGCGAGTAAATGATGACAGTTGTTTTCCTTATTTGAAGCACTCTTTTCTAAAGTTGAGATCATTTTAAAAAATCAAAACAAATATTATTTATACTTATAAATTATTTATTCACCCAATGGACGTTGTTGAAGTGAAAATTTGGGCGGTCATTTGTTAATGTATGCATCTGAATCAGAAAGTCGCAGAAGTTTAGTTTTTGGACTGCATGTTTTGAGTCCTGAATGTCACAGTATTCATTCATAGCTCATTCATAAACTCTTTTTATGTTACAAATTAAATAAATGTCTTATGATATGACTGTCAGGGTTCTGTCACTTCGGTCTAGTTTACTCTTGGTTTGTGACAGAGCCCTGACACTCCTGTATTGTTTGTCTTGTGTGAGCGCGCAGCTTTGAGCATGCTCGAGCTGTGTGCTCTTCTGTCCTTGTGAGTTTTGTGTGTGGGGCGTGGTGCTCGGATCCCAGCACTTCGGTCTAGTTTAGTTTTCGATTTTGTGTTTTGTGTTGGGATTCGGACATTCATGCTCCGCGTATTTGTTTTCAGTTGTTCTCTGTCTTGTCGTGTGAGTGTGCGCTCTTCTGTCCGTGTGTGTTCTGTGTAGCACGCGGTTCGTGTCTACAACGGCGGTTCGTGTCTACAACGTGCTTTCATGTTATGTTTTGTCTTGTGTTGTGTAGTATGTAGCGGGTGTTTTTCACTGGCTACGTGCTTTCATGTTGTCATGTTTTGTGTGAACATGCAGCTGATGAATTCTTGTTAGCTGCATGTTCATGTCACGTTTGGTGTGAGCACGTCTTGTCAAGTGTTTTTTTGTGCCATGTGCTCATGTCTATTGTCTAACCCCGCCCACCTTGTTTCCTGATTATTGGTTCATTTGCCCCACCTGTCTTCCCTCATTACCCTCTTTTGTTTGTTCCCCATTTAATCTCCTTGTGTTTGCAGTCCTGTGTGGAATCGTTGTCGTATGTACCTCATGTTTCCCTGCGCCCTGCAAGTCAAGCCTAGTCAAGTCAAGCCTAGTCAAGTCAAGTCAAGTCTGTTTTTCCCCCTCGGGGTAGTTTGTTTTGTCTTGTGTGTGTGTTTTATTTTATTATTATCATTAAAAGCCCATTCCTCTGCCCAGTCCTCGCCTCATCCCTTCTACAAACCCTGACAATGACGACTTTGAATCATAGAAAACATGGATGTATAACTAAATTCAGTTTTTAAGATGTAGCCTCCTGCATATTTCTTTAATATCGTAATGCTGCAATTTTGCTCTTTCAAAGAATAATTCAAAAGGTTTTAAGTTTGTTAGGACTCTGATTTGACTAAGCGCTTTAGGCTAACACCAAATGATTAACCAACGCTGACGGTCATATTGGGGCATGTGAAAATAGAGGGTGCTGGGATTGATTAAACTAAAGTCACAAGAACCGTGAGAGGCTCTGCCAACCATTTAAACCAAGACCCTTTAGTCTTTATGTGTCATTCCCACTCTCAGATTGGTTGTGGGGACTTTTCCGTAGCACATCAGTCTAATGAAGTTATTAAGAGATTTTAGTGCCACCTGTCATGAGGGAAATTAGCATTTAGCTCCAAATTTCATACACATGACCAGCACACTGTTACGTTTTGGCTGCGCCCTGAAAAGAGTGTGTCCAATTTGGTTACTTTTAGAAGATTGTTTTACAGATGCAGTTGTAATGAAGACAAGAGGTTATTTTAGGCTTTGGCATATGTAGGGCAGAAACATACACAATGATTATGACACAATGAGTCATTGACTCTCTGGAGTCATGCGTTTAGTTTGTGCTGTTTAGAGAGCGATGTTGTGTTGATTGTGGGATCCCTCGAGGAATGCTAATGACTGAAGGGAAGTTCTGAGCATTAGGAGACTCCTTTATGCTAAAGACAGGGTGGAGTAGTGCAGTGTATGTAGGACACAGGATGCTAGTACAGACCGGAGAGTGACGATGAGTAGGACTCAAAGTACAAAGACTTCTACAGCCAGTAGTCTCCACTGTAAACCACTCCTCTAAATGGTGTGAAAGTGTTAAATAGACATTTTACATGGGTCTTTATTTTACAAATGACTAATGAGTCTTTTTCCCTTGTGAAAAAGAAGTGCACTTTAATAGAACCTCAAAGGGTTCTCGCTACACGGTCTCAATCCAATTTGTCACATATTGACGTTTGGTCAGGACCCCTCGGCGTCACTTTTTAACGCACTAGGTACCCCTTTAGCATCATTTTCTGATGCGCCGGGAAGTCTATTGATTTCAGTTGACGCAATTGGTCACGAGACATACGAGAGCCAATGCAATTTCACTATCAAAGCTGACGTAATGTTTCTTCGGGGCGGCAATTTTTGAATGTGTGCATGATCTTCGGCCGATGGAGATGCTGATTGCTTTTGGGGATTTTCTTCACACAAATCAATCATTTGGCCTTGGGACACTTGGAATATTTGTACTTTTTGAATAAATTGTGCCTTCAGTCGGATCTGCCTGTTATATCCTGTGTTTTATATCACATAATACACAAATGGGTAGGTTTAGGGATGGGGTTTGGTTTAGCGTAAACAAAAAATAAATAAATGTAAATAAAATTATGCTGGCTGATCAAATTGAGAATCACAAATCATAACCCAATATATAATTTCATCATGACGATAACATTCCCATGTCCAAGGCATCTGTGTATGACGCCAACGGTTTCTTATTGAAATAAATGGAGCACCCTGCAATGATGTTAAAGGGGTACCCTGTGTGTTGAAAGGTGACGCCGAGGGGTCCTGACCAAGCGTCAATATGTGACGAGTTGGGAGTGAGACCGTGTTGGTTCTGGCAGACATTTAATTTACAGTATAGAACTTGAAAATGTATTATAGTTAAAATATACAGTGAGGAAAATAAGTATTTGAACACCCTGCTATTTTGCAAGTTCTCCCACTTAGAAATCATGGAGGGGTCTGAAATTGTCATCGTAGGTGCATGTCCACTGTGAGAGACATAATCTAAAAAAAACAATCCAGAAATCGCAATGTATGATTTTTTTAACTATTTATTTGTATGATACAGCTGCAAATAAGTATTTGAACACCTGAGAAAATCAATGTTAATATTTGGTACAGTAGCCTTTGTTTGCAATTACAGAGGTCAAACGTTTCCTGTAGTTTTTCACTAGGTTTGCACACACTGCAGGAGGGATTTTGGCCCACTCCTCCACACAGATCTTCTCTAGATCAGTCAGGTTTCTGGCCTGTCGCTGAGAAACACGGAGTTTGAGCTCCCTCCAAAGATTCTCTATTGGGTTTAGGTCTGGAGACTGGCTAGGTCACGCCAGAACCTTGATTTGCTTCTTACAGAGCCACTCCTTGGTTATCCTGGCTGTGTGCTTCGGGTCATTGTCATGTTGGAAGACCCAGCCTCGACCCATCTTCAATGCTCTAACTGAGGGAAGGAGGTTGTTCCCCAAAATCTCGCAATACATGGCCCCGGTCATCCTCTCCTTAATACAGTGCAGTCGCTTTGTCCCATGTGCAGAAAAACACCCCCAAAGCATGATGCTACCACCCCCATGCTTCACAGTAGGGATGGTGTTCTTGGGATGGTACTCATCATTCTTCTTCCTCCAAAAACGTTTAGTGGAATTATGACCAAAAAGTTCTATTTTGGTCTCATCTGACCACATGACTTTCTCCCATGACTCCTCTGGATCATCCAGATGGTCATTGGCAAACTTAAGACGGGCCTTGACATGTGCTGGTTTAAGCAGGGGAACCTTCCGTGCCATGCATGATTTCAAACCATGACGTCTTAGTGTATTACCAACAGTAACCTTGGAAACGGTGGTCCCAGCTCTTTTCAGGTCATTGCCCAGCTCCTCCCGTGTAGTTCTGGGCTGATTTCTCACCTTTCTTAGGATCATTGAGACCCCACGAGGTGAGATCTTGCATGGAGCCCCAGTCCGAGGGAGATTGACAGTCATGTTTAGCTTCTTCCATTTTCTAATGATTGTTCCAACAGTGGACCTTTTTTCTCCAAGCTGCTTGGCAATTTCCCCGTAGCCCTTTCCAGCCTTGTGGAGGTGTACAATTTTGTCTCTAGTGTCTTTGGACAGCTCTTTGGTCTTGGCCATGTTAGTAGTTGGATTCTTACTGATTGTATGGGGTGGACAGGTGTCTTTATGCAGCTAACAACCTCAAACAGGTGCATCTAATTTAGGATAATAAATGGAGTGGAGGTGGACATTTTAAAGGCAGACTAACAGGTCTTTGAGGGTCAGAATTCTAGCTGATAGACAGGTGTTCAAATACTTATTTGCAGCTGTATCATACAAATAAATAGTAAAAAAAAAATCATATAATGTGATTTCTGGATTTTTTTTTAGATTATGTCTCTCACAGTGGATGCAGCTACGATGACAATTTCAGACCCCTTACCTCAAATACTTATTTTCCTCACTGTATATTGAATGCAATTAGTTGAAATTTGAGAAATTCAAGAAATTACATTAATGCATCTGATGAAACTTACAGGACTTAAAGGATCTGCTGCTAACATCTTAGTGCCAGATACCCCAGCACACCTTCAGGGGTCTAGAGGAGTCCATGCCCCGACGGGTCAGGGCTGTTCTGGCAGCAAAAGGAGGACCAACACAATATTTGTAATATATTGTGTATAACAATAATTGTATGCCTTATCGGTTTATATAGTATGTGTGTGTTGCTGTTGGCACAATCACCACCATTTTTGAAAATGGAGGAACATCACAGCCCTGAACAGCAGCAGCTACATCAGTACTTATTTGTACTTACTCATTTGTATTTATACAGTACATTTATTTTTGTAGAAATGTGTGTAAGCTGACATTTTTTTGTCATGGAAGAGCAATAGGAAGATATGTAAGAATGTGTTAGAGAAAGACATAATAAAGTGTGTAAAAATTAATAAATAACAGTGAATTTTAAGCTTACATGTAACACATTTCTTTAAAAAAATAAGTGTACTGTATAAATACAAATGTGTATTACAAATGTACTACATTATTGACTTTTTTACCACTGTCTGAGTGAAAAAGCTCTGTGTGATGCACAAGAGCATTCAGCTAGACAAAACTGACATTATTGTATAGAACGGAAAGCAGTTCAACAAAAAAGTTAAAAAACATGACATTTGTATGTAACAAATATTTCCATTAAAAGATTACATTAAAAGTGTGGCTCACACAATGACAAAAACACTTTTTATTTTGGTGGCATTGGCCAATTTACTGACAGAATAACTAGGTTTTGAAGCATGAACTAAATGTTTTGGGTGAGTAACTACATTTTACAGACATGTAGTTTGCAGTTTCCCAACCACGATCCTGGAGGCACATGCAGATTTTGCATGTCTCCTTAATCAAACACAGCGGATTCAAATTATCATCTTATTATCAGAGACTCCGAGACCTGAAATGGGCGTGTCGAATAAAGGAGACATGCAAAATGTGCCTCCAGGATCGTGGTTGGAAACACTGCTATAGAGTTCTGATGTTCCAGCAAACAGTTGTGACATTTGAACTTGAGAAATGTGCCAATGTGATTGAGAAAAACTAAGATCAGTTGGATTAAATAATAGACAAATGTATTAAACTGAATGGAGATGCAAATCAAAAGTTTGATAGTAAGAGCTTCATGAAAGGCAGTTTCTGTGAATGAAACATTTATATAGATGACATTTATTGAAGTTATTTTGTGTAGTGAAAAGCACTTCCAATTAAATGCAATTCTCGAGGACACATGGGTGATATTTTTTACAGTATTATGTATCTAAGCCGTGTTTTACCCTTCAGCTTGTCTTTAAACTGTTTTCTGTTGTTGTGCATGTGCAGGTGGTGGTACGAGAGCTGCTAACTCAGTACACCAAACAGATGGGGAACAACCTGGTGATGGGACTGATGAGAAACTGGACCAGCTCAGTGTCAGACTGCCTTAGAACCAGGTAAGGATGGATGGATGGATGGATGGACTGACAGACCAACGGACCGATGGACGGACAGATAGATAGATAGATACATAGATATACACACACACAGACAGGATGGATGGATGGATGGATTGACAGACAAAATGATGGATGGATATACACACACAGACAGGACGGATGGACGGACAAAATGATGGATGGATATACACACACAGACAGGACGGATGGACGGACAAAATGATGGATGGATATACACACACAGACAGGACGGATGGACGGACAAAATGATGGATGGATATACACACACAGACAGGACGGATGGACGGACAAAATGATGGATGGATATACACACACAGACAGGACGGATGGACGGACGGACAAAATGATGGATGGATATACACACACACACAGACAGGACGGATGGACGGACGGACAAAATGATGGATGGATATACACACACACACAGACAGGATGGATGGATGGATGGATGGACGGACAAAATGATGGATGGATATACACACACAGACAGGACGGATGGACGGACAAAATGATGGATGGATATACACACACAGACAGGACGGATGGACGGACAAAATGATGGATGGATATACACACACAGACAGGACGGATGGACGGACAAAATGATGGATGGATATACACACACAGACAGGACGGATGGACGGACAAAATGATGGATGGATATACACACACAGACAGGACGGATGGACGGACAAAATGATGGATGGATATACACACACAGACAGGACGGATGGACGGACAAAATGATGGATGGATATACACACACAGACCGGACGGACGGACGGACAGACAGAGATGGATAGATAGATAGATAGATGGACGGACGGACGGACGGACGGACGGACGGACGGACGGACGGACGGACGGACGGACGGACGGACGGACGGACGGACGGACGGACGGACGGACGGACGGACGGACGGACGGACGGACGGACGGACAGATAGATAGATAGATAGATAGATATATAGATAGATAGATAGATAGTATTTGAACACCCTGCTATTTAGCAAGTTCTCCCACTTGGAAATCATGGAGGGGTCTGAAATTGTCATCGTAGGTGCGTGTCCACTGTGAGAGACATAATCTAAAAAAAAAATCCAGAAATCCCAATATATGATTTTTTAAACTATTTATTTGTATGATACAGCTGCAAATAAGTATTTGAACACCTGTCTATCAGCTAGAATTCTGACACTCAAAGACCTGTTAGTCTGCCTTTAAATGTCCACCTCCACTCCATTTATTATCCTAAATTAGATGCACCTGTTTGAGGTCGTTAGCTGCATAAAGACACCTGTCCACCCCATACAATCAGTAAGAATCCAACTACTAACATGGCCAAGACCAAAAAGCTGTCCAAAGACACTAGAGACAAAATTGTACACCTCCACAAGGCTGGAAAGGGCTACGGGGAAATTGCCAAGCAGCTTGGTGAAAAAAGGTCCACTGTTGGAGAAATCATTAGAAAATGGAAGAGGCTAAACATGACTGTCAATCTCCCTCGGACTGGGGCTCCATGCAAGATCTCACCTCATGGGGTCTCAATGATCCTAAGAAAGGTGAGAAATTAGCCCAGAACTACACGGGAGGAGCTGGGCAATGACCTGAAAAGAGCTGGGACCACCGTTTCCAAGGTTACTGTTGGTAATACACTAAGACGTCATGGTTTGAAATCATGCATGGCACGGAAGGTTCCCCTGCTTAAACCAGCACATGTCAAGGCCCGTCTTAAGTTTACCAATGACCATTTGGATGATCCAGAGGAGTCATGGGAGAAAGTCATGTGGTCAGATGAGACCAAAATAGACTTTTTGGTCATAATTCCACTAAATGTGTTTGGAGGAAGAAGAATGATGAGTGCCATTCCAAGAGCACCATCCCTACTGTGAAGCATGGGGGTGGTAGCATCATGCTTTGGGGGTGTTTTTCTGCACATGAGACAGGGCGACTGCACTGTATTAAGGAGAGGATGACCGGGGCCATGTATTGCGAGATTTTGGGGAACAACCTCCTTCCCTCAGTTAGAGCATTGAAGATGGGTCGAGGCTGGGTCTTCCAACATGACAATGACCCGAAGCACACAGCCAGGATAACCAAGGAGTGGCTCTGTAAGAAGCATATATCATATATATATATATATATATATATATAGATAGATAGATAGATAGATAGATAGATAGATAGATAGATAGATAGATAGATAGATAGATAGATAGATAGATAGATAGATAGATAGATAGATAGATAGATAGATAGATAGATAGATAGATAGATAGATAGATAGATAGATAGATAGATAGATAGATAGATAGATAGATAGATAGATAGATAGATAGATAGATAGATAGATAGATAGATAGATAGATAGATAGATAGATAGATAGATAGATAGATAGATAGGATAGATGATGGTAACAGAGAATGAGTAAACCTTGTTCATGTACTTATACTACAGACACTGTCACGATACAAAGCAGGTTGAAAATCCACAAAGTTACACTTTAATGCCCATCATTAGGCATTCGTCTGCTGGCCTCAGTGTGTAAGATCAGCCCTAGGGAACCTGTCCACCCTCGGCTGTGTTTACACTCACAATTAGGTCACCAATTTAGCAATTTTGCCTAAGAGGAAAATTTGATAGGTGTAAAATGGTTTTCTGGCCTGCTATTCATAACATATTAACCCAAGCCGAGATGTTCAGTCGTCCGTCGCAGGCTGAATAAAATCAGCTTTTATTTGTCTGGAGGCGATTCTGATAGTGGTTCGGTGATTATATACAGTATCTCTTTGTTTGACTGAGTTAATCTGTATTTCTTTTGGCTATTTCCTTGTTTATCTAGCTTTCTTGGCTTCAGTGTGGACAAAGTAGGAGACCTAATGTTCCTGCTGAAAGCGGTGAGCTACAGGGAAAGGGTGTTACAGCGCAGTCTAGCAAGTCGACTTTACACGAAGGTCAGTCGCTCTGTTTCCTCTGTGTGTTTTACTGCTGCTTATTTTAAGGCAGAGCGGTTGTGAGTGGCTGTGAAATGCATTAATTGAATATTTATTGGCTATAAAGTAACAAATTTTAAGTGCCAGTAGAAAGATATTTAAAGTGTCATGAAACCCCTGTGTTTTAGCCTGGCCGTTCACACCTCAGAGCTGTCATGGGCGTGTAAAGCTGTGGAGAAGTGGGAGTAGATGGTGGGGAAAGGGGAGAAAACAACCAATATAACACAGACCTGCAACACCCTCATTATACAGACACATGAATATAAAAATTTGACCATGGAGAGAAAACCCCCCACACAAAAAACAGAGTTGAGGGCACCTTGATGTAGTAGAAATGTGAAATTATTTTTGAATTTGGTGCCTTCTAGACTGAGAAAAGACAGAAAATGTATTTTTGTCTCATGTGGATGAAAGACAACAACTCCCAGAATGCACTTGCTTCGCTGCCCTACGAGGCCCCTCCCTACACCGTTGTTTTGATCTTCATAATAATACAATAATTTAGTTCAGTTAGAGAATAAACACTACAATTAAAAACTGAACGTGTCTTTTCAATAACGTGTGAGTGAGCCGAACGAAAGTCACGGCACAGACGCAGCAGGAGTCAGATTTCATTCATCACGAGAAGAGCTGAGCAGAGCTGAGGTAAGCACGGCAGCGCGTTTCCAGTCTGGCGTGTTTTCAGATTGTGCGTATGGAAGCTTAACTTTCATAGGAATTCATTGAAAAGTTGAAACACTCACTTTGCTCTGCACCGCTCCGTTATTAAACCCGATCTGAGCGGCAGCGGCCGTGCGCATTCAGATTCTGTGAGTGAGATCTCTCCCCTGTGGGCGGGTTGAAAACATGCGGAACTAGCTCCTGTAGTCTCTAGCCTCTGGCCAAAAAATCCTCAGATGAGGCAAAATGACGATATTTGCGTCATCTGAGGATTTTTTCCAGAAATAAAATGCATAATTCTCTCGTCTCAGGGGTACATGAGGGGGGAAAGTACGATCATTCGAATATACTACCGGGTTTCTACTGATACAAAGCTTAATGCTAAATCACTGAAGTAACCCTTCAACAACAATATGCCTTGAGCATGCAGTCAAGCCAGTCACGGTTTGACGTGGCCAAGAACATATTCAGATCATTCAAACCAATGGCATTCACTTTATTTATTCACACACAAATGTAACATGTGGTTTATTTTACCTTTCATTTTAAAACAAAACTTCATTAACAAGTGTCATGTTTTTTGTACTTCATTATAAAGACTATTTAGATCAGTACATGCAATTTTCAGAAACGGTTGCAGTTTTCTGATGAACTTTTATTAGATTGTAAAAAACAGACAAAATTACAAAAATAAGGATGAATGATTTAAGAGGCAACACGTCGTATTCTTACCATTAGTAATACAATAATTGAATATACAATTGCATTTCCAATGTCTTGACATAGTGGCATACTTTCCGACTATATCAATAAACCCCGCCCTCAAGACTGATTGACAGTTGACTGTGTTAGGCATCGGAAATGTAAGTGCAAAGGGGATCACGATTCCATTTGATTTTTGTGAGGGTTGTGGCAGGTCGCGGAGGAAGTGAAATAGCAAATGGGTGTTTTTCTATTGCTTTTCCAAAATGTCAGGGTCATAAATCGTAAGACATTGGAAATGCATTTGCATACGGACTTTGCGTTTACATTTAAAATTTGGCAGAACACGGAAATGAAAATCCGCATTTGCAAATCACGCATTTGTGTTTCCATTATGTCATAACGTATGCGTGCACAAACGTGCAATTCCTTTTAAATATTGTCCGGAATTAGCCTGGTTCCGCCCTCCTACATACTTCCGCTCAATTTTCATTTTCCTTCAGTACTCCGTCTGGGACTGCATTATTACATTATTTTAAATATGCAATGTAATGGATTACATTACAATGTAATTTTGAATCAGTAACTGGTTGCAATTTGTTAGTAATCTACCCAGCTCTGCAAATACCATGTTAAACTATGGTTAGTGTAGCAAAACCATTGTTAATTTGTGGTTACCATGGTTTAACTACAATAACCAAGTTTTTTTGGTTTTATTTGTTGTAAAACCATGGTTAATTTTCATAAGGGATGATCCGCGTTGCGAGTGTTGCTAAACTCATCACGCCGTTCTGCGCAGAAACCTGCTCTCAAGCGTGCTCCCAAGCGTGCTCCGCATGTCTTACATATTAAATATTGTTATAGTCATATTTTCCATGTGTTGGTAGTCAAATTCCAGCTCTGACAGCATCGTGGGGAAAATGAAACAACACTTTTGTGCTACTGTGCTGAGGAAACACACTTACGGCACGTGTCACAATGCTGAACAGGCAGAGGTGAAGGAACAGCGCTGAAATGAGCTTTCGTGACGTTTGGGAATTCTCCGCTGTAATGCGATCTCATGCATAATACAGCGCAGAGATTGGGTTAAAAGAGTTAATTCTGGGCGAAGAAGAATAATAGACTGAGAAATATTATTAGACCTTTTAAAAGTTCTTCTGTGTTTCTCCCTCATTCTTGGGAGTTTGTTGTCATATTGGGTTAGATTTTTAAAATGCATCAAGGTGCCCTCAACTCTTGTTTTTTGTGTTTTTTTAATTTTAACATTTATGTGTCTGTATAATAAGTGTGTTGCAGGTCTGTGTTATATTGGTTGTTGTCTCCCCTCTTCCCCCCTCACTCCCCCTTTTCCACAGCTTTACACGCCCATTTCTTGAGACTTTTCACAAAACGGTATTTCCTGGCTGTGGCTTTTTCAGCAGGATAATGCACCCTCGCACAAAGCAAAAATGCTTCATGAATGGTTTGAGGTTTTTTCCTTGTTTATCTTGCTTTCTTGGCTTCAGTGTGGAGAAAGTATGTGCACAAAGACCTCCTGCTGAAAGCGGTGAGCATGAGAGAAAGGGTATTACAGTATAGCAAGTGGACTGGAAGGCAAGTAAGTCTGCTTTTCCTCTCTGTCTTAATTTGAGGCAGAGCGGGAGACGAGATTTATAGCAGTTACTGTCACAGAGTCAGTCAGCCAAACTCTGTGAGTGTGTGTTAGAAATCAGGAATGGTGAGAGAACATTGTGCTTGGTATAAATTAACTATATAATGTGCATCGGATATAAATAAGACACGTAGTCAAATTATAACTGTCTGAAAGGATTGTTTTTGCCGCTTCCATATACTTCCATGTGTATGTTTTGCTAGTACGATTGTGCATTTAAATGTCTGAACCCTAAAATAAACATTATATGGTTGAAAACACTGAATAGTTGTGAAATGTGTCGAGCACTGAGCTCGGCACCAGACAAAGCACGGTTGAATTTAAGTGGCACCGAAATTACGAACTGAAATCTGCATTCTGATTCAGTCCGGTTACATACTGGTTATATGGCACCGGGTTTCGGTACACAACCCTACTGTTAACATCTCCAAAAATGTGTTTTAGGGTTTCATGACCCTTTTAGGGTGCTTTCGCATGGGCAGTTTAGTTTAAGGCGTGGTGTGCATGAAAAAATTTTAATTGTGAAAGCTGTCTTGTGGACCTGGGATAATAAACCCCAGACTACCTGTAGGAGCTGATCTCAGTTCAGTTGCACTGGAACTGTGATTTGTGTATGTGTGTGTGCGTGTGTGTGCGCTTGTGTGTGTGTGTAAGCAACTCGCACACGGGCCCGCATTTGTTCACATTTATTTCAGCAGATTATGATTATGAGTCATTAGTTTAAAAAAAAACACATATAGGGGATGACAGTGGTGATGATTTACCTATAGATATGAGTGAGCGTGCAGTTTCCCTTTTTTACGAGGTCAATACACAGTTGCTATATCACAGCCATGATTTGCTTCATATTCTAGAGAGCATTTAATTGAACATAAAAGCTAAATGAGTGATCTATATATTTACTCTGTTTTGTATTTATTCCCTTAGATAGAGAAAAACAAAGATGAGTTTTTTATGGCCTGGAACTCTTGTTTGCATCACGTGACCACTTTGGCAATGGCACACATACACAAAGGTGAGAGAAAGGGGAAGTTTACTTATGTTATTTATAGTTCATCTGTTACCCATGGTTGCTTGAATGTATGTCTACAAATGTACTTTTTCACATTCTCATAGAAAACTTTGACGAATGCCGAAATGTCATGTGTACAATGATATAGTATTTAGACGTGAAGCCACACTTAAAAATAAATGTCTGATTGTCATTGCATTAGTTAAGTGTCATTTATTTAAAATAAAAAAAAGGCACACTTTTTTAAGCTAAACATTAGGGCGTGTTCACACTTGGTTGGATTAAAATGAACCCTGCTATGAGTGCTCTGTTAGTGCGGTTTAGTTTCTGCCTCAGGCGGTCCATTGGTGCATATGGCACACTTATCTGGAAACACTTCAGGAGTTTCAAAGTCGTCATCTGATTGGTTGAATTCTTCAGGATGTCCGCGAGACGCGTGTGTGCCGTTCTTAAATGGTCTGCCTGGAAACAAATGCTGACGCCAAACTCCCTCATGAAAGAAGAACGCCGTTGTGTTTTCAACTGTGACCATGACCATGCTTACCAGGATCGACTAAATGCTGGGTTTTCAAAAGTATTTGAAGTTCACGGCTCCATTGTTGCAGTAAACTTGCACAACGTTCTTGAATTAATAATTTATATTTGTAGGGACATCGATTTTACATTTTCACGCCCCTAAACAGGACGCGGAACAAAGCGAACTGTGATTGGTTGTGTTACATATCAGTTAAACGTCCTCTTGGGCGGTCCTTGACTCCTTGAGGACTCCAAAGGAAGCTGCAATTGAGTCCAGACCTTCTGCCGTCCGTCTGAAGGTCTGGCTACGTGAGACTAAAGGCTGATTTATACTTCTGGGTCGGACCTACGTCGTATCCTCTATGCCGCAAGTTACGCGTTGGTTTTCATTTATACTTCTGCGTTGTTGTCCGCGTCAATGTGCAATTACACATGCAGACCGCTAGGAGGCAGTGTACACGATGCCCGGTGGTATCCCACAGTATGAAGGCAAAAGCCGAAGAAGAAGCGGCTTGTTTACATTTGTCATTGCATGCGTCTCAAGTAGGGATGTTCGATTCCAGGTTTTTTGGAGTCGACTCCAATCCCGACTCCCACTGTAGGAGTCTATGGAATCGACTCCTCGACTCCATTTACTTTACATCAAAACAGGGTCAGAAATAAGACAAAATTGCAGTTGTTTCACACTTGAATTATTTATCACCCAACACAAAGCCTTAAAATCCCCTTATTAAAACCTCGCACTTTTAGCGTGATCGCCCAAATGAGTCCAATTTAGTCCAATTTAGCGATGACTTGATGAGTGGCTATCAGCGTTTCTACCTAGCTGTTGCCGATACCTAATTTTACACAGGAAAAAAAAGTCATGAAAAAATCTGTTGTCGAGTGATGGGGCTAAACGCACATGATCATTGTCTTAAAAGGTGAGTTAAAGATATAAATATAATAATGTACACTTATTCATGTATTTCTTTTTAGGATTTAGTTTAATGATTATGAACACAAGGTTAACCATAGAAAACCAAATTTATATTTATTGCATTAATAGGCACTATCAATTAAACTAAAGCTAGCATGGAGGAAGCCTATGTATAATTACAAACTAAAGTCGCTGTGACTGTTTTGTATTTCTAAAGTAAGCACTCAAATGAACGTGTGTGAAAGTTTCTGCAGTAACAGCTCTCTGACGCGATGTTTACGTCAGTGTCTGAATTCCTCGCTTCATTTCATTCACTCCTTGCTTATAGTGCACTCAACTGCCATGCACTTTATAGGGATTAGAGAATTATTAAACAAGTGAGCGATTTCGGACACAGCAACAGAGTCGACACCGAGAGTCGATTCCTGTGCTGGAGTCGACCCCGACTCTGGGGCTGTTCAGAGTCGAGGAATCGACTCTTTTGGAGTCGACTTCCCATCACTGGTCTCAAGCAGCTCCCTGGTTCAGTAGTCAGGGCACTGATCAGGATATAAGTCAATGGGCTGACTCCCTGATCAGTGCCCTGACTACTGAACTAGGAAGCTGCTTGAGACGCACCCAAAGTATCAGCAGCAGTGATGGCGGCAGATAGCGGCTTTTCTTGCGGCTTGAGTTGTTGTATCTAATACAAACTAAGCATCTCTAGTTGATTAGTAGAGTTAAATAAGAGGCGATCTGGCGCTGGAATGTGTTTGTGAAATCATGCAGATTTCAGTATCGGTAGGCTAGCTCGTGCACAGACCAGCGTTTCAATTGATTGTTGTTGCAGAGACTTTATTCGTTCCCTTGAAATCACAAAACGAAATGCACCCATTGTGATGTGTCCCTGTTCTTGATACACAATCACTGATTAACAACTTTGGTTTTAATGAGAAAATAAATAACTATACACAGCGGATCTATGTTTTTTATTCACTTACATAAAGAATCTCTGCACTACAAAATATTGTGTTATATAGGAGAAGTAAGGATTAAACTTTCATCCCATTTCTGGACACACACACTCCTATCGCAGATTTATTTATTTATGCCATCTGAACCCTGCTGCGCAAAAAACAAGAGGACAGAGACCGTTGAAAAGATGGGTCTCGCTCCGTTTCCAAACCAACTCTAGTGCGGTTTGGCTGAAATATGAACGCAACACAGATCAAAGGCATGTAAAGGAACCAATAACAGGACATGTCACAAGATGCGACCTTAAAAAAGGACAAAATGCTCAAGCACACCTGTTTTTCTCATCATACACTGTAAAAAAAAAAATAGTTGCGCTAACTTAAAATAATAAAGGCAACTTATCGCATTCAACTTTTTAAGTTAACTCAACTAATCCACGCCAGTTAAAATCAACTTAAATACTTTTGTTCATCTAATGAGTACAAAGTAATCTTTTGAACTTAAAACTTCTTGTCAAGATAACAACAAAAAACAAGTTGAGCCGACTTGAAAAAATAGAGCAACCTATTGCATCAATTTTTGAAGTTAACTCAAATAATAAGCTCCAGTTAGTCAACTTAAAAACCTTTGTCCTGAAATGAGTAGCAGGTAGTCTTTTGAACTTAAAACTTATTGTCAAGACAACTAAACAACGTTTAGCAATGCAAGGTGCTACAATCAAGTTTTTGATTTTTTAAAAGTTAGCTACACAACATAAACATAATTTGCCTCTTAAAACTAGAGGCACACAGTTTACACTTAACCCACACTTTCACCTGGGCAAAAGTTGCAATGAGAAGAACAAATAGCTCAACACCTCAACACATGTCTCATGTCAACATAAATCTCAAACATGGTGATGATCAAAAATTGTAATTCAGTAAAAATATGAACTCTGAAACATGAGACAGCTAAATAACAGTGACAACAGCAGCATAAATCAAGCCAGGTAATGCAAAGCAATAACTGTTTTTATACAATAGTTCAGTCAGACCCGCTTCTCCTCGCAGGAGATCTTGGTTTGTGTGTGTGACAGAGGGATTCCTGCCTCTGTTTTGACTGCTTTACGCATTTTATAAGCTCTTCGTGAGTTCTCAGCTAGTCAAAATACCATCATATGTAGCTACACACACACAACGAGCGCATTTAGCCCAGCACACAACATTGTTTTGGATGTTCGACCAGTTCTGTCACGAAATATACGCAATAAAAACCAACCAATCAGGTGTGCTTAAGCATCCTGTCCTTTTTAGGGTCGCATCTTCCTGTTTTTGGTTGGTTTACATGTCTTTGGGTCACATCTTCCTGTTTTTGATTGGCTTACATGTCTTTGGTCCGTGTTGCATTCATATATCATTCGAATCGCACCAGAGTTGGTTTGGAAGTGGACCGACACCCATCTTTTCAGCGGTCTCGGTCTGCTTGTTTGGTGCACACCAGGATTCAGATGGCGGCGTTCACACTTATTCAAATGAACCAGAATTCATTTGAAATCGAACCAAACATGACTAGTGTGAACACCCAAAAAGGCAAAAATGGCTTGGAAATGGGAAGTTAGTTCTGAGAAAATTGATGACACTTGCTTTGATATTCAGACATTTTAAGTGTGACTTGACTAGTGCTTATTGACCAATGTAAATTTGTTCGTAGCATCCAAAATATTTAGAAAACTTGGCCCGGATGGGTTTTACCTTTAACTTAAATGCCATTTCTAAATACATTAATACACAACATTGCAAATTTGTTTTCTTTATGAGTATTTTTGTCTTATTTTCTAGTTAAAATGTCTAGAAATCTTTGAGATTAGAAAAACTGGATCCACTTTATATTAGGTGGCCTTAACTACTATGTACTAACACTTTAATTAATAATTTGATACAATGCACTTATTGTGTACATACATGTTTTTACATGTTTGTACCTACATTTTTAATAATACCTGCATGTAAATTACATCTGTAATTAATTTCTGTAGTTACATTTGTAATTACACAGTTAACACTTCCCTTACACCTAACCCTACCCTTAAACTTACCCATCGCACCACACCTGTCCCTAACTCAACCCGTATCCCACCTCAATATCAGCAAAGGTGTTTTGTAATGCAATATGAACACAATAAGTACATTGTACTTATTTTTTGATGGAAGTACATAGTAGTTAAGGCCACCTAATATAAAGTGGGGCCGAAAAATTTAATTTACAGATTTAAAATCCGTCTGTCAATCTCCCGTTCCATCCTCCCCTCACTCGTGAACAAGACCCCTAGATACTTGAACTCCTCCACTTGGGGCAGGAACTCTCCACCAACCTGAAGTGGGCAAGCCACCCTTTTCCGACTGAGGACCATGGCCTCGGATTTGGAGGAATCAGCACCTCCAAATCCGAGGCCATGGTCCTCAGTCGGAAAACCACATCGAGAGGGGACAGCTGAGGTGGCTCGGGCATCTGTTCCGGATGCCTCCTGAACGCCTTCCCGGGAAGGTGTTTCGGGCATGTCCAACCGGGAGGAGGCCCCGGGGAAGACCAAGGACACGCTGGAGGGACTATGTCTCCCGGCTGGCCTTGGAACGCCTCGGTGTCCCCCCGGAAGAGCTAGAGGAAGTGTCTAGGGAGAGGGAAGTCTGGGCATCTCTGCTTAGACTGCTGCCCCCGCGACCCGGCCCCGGATAAAGCGGAAGAAGATGGATGGATGGATGGAGATTTAAAATTCCCTAAATTAATTTATAAATGAATTAAAACAATATTTTTATAATAAATGTCAAAATTATTATTATTATTAAATTAATTACAATAATAATTCAAATGCATTATATAAATACATAACACATAAACAAACACATTTGAATCATATTAGTCCTTAATATCATAAGCAGTGTTGCTTGAAGTAAATAGAAATTATTTTCCAGGACAAATATTTAAAAATACTTACAATTTAAAGCTCATTAAGAAAGAAATACACCCCCCCCCCCCCCTTTTTTTTTCTTTCTTTCTTTGGATATTGTCCCAAAATGCTACTTTTCATTATTTTACACTTAAAATGTCCTAAACACAAGCACAGTGTAGTGCATGTGCATTTTAAAACATTGTGAGGTTTAAAGCAGGTGATTCATGTGCCCGTGCAGATTATAAACTCGCCACACGTCTTTGATCATTAAAGACACTGTTCAACTTCCCTTTGACTTTCTGATTCACTCTTACAGCAACAGAGCAACAGAGAAGGGTTGTGCATTTTGAGCCTCTGATGTTCTGAGTATTTCCACATGCTGTGTGTGTGTGTGCATGGGTTTGTGTGTCAAGATATATTTTCCTCCCCTGATAGCAAATTTCCATTCTCTCACCCTCCTCCCACACACTTATACACACAGAGAGATCATGCGCTAATTTTCTCTGAGATGGGGCTGATAACATTGAGATGAGGGGCTTTTATTCACACCTTATACAAATGTTCTAGTCTGTGCTTTCATTTATGATATTAATACTGACTTAACACATATGATTGTAACACATTGTAGCAGCCACAGATCACATTTTTTAAGCACTGCAATGTAAAAAAAATATTCTGAGTCACATGCACTGTACAACAAGCATTATTGCCCATTCAAACTATGGGATAAAATCTGCACAGACGCAACAATATCTTTACACTGGAAAATATGAATGCAAATAAGTCATATCATGAGCAATCAAATTTTACTACATCTTTTGATATAAAAGAGCTTGATGCACTATGGCAATGTACTGTTACATTCAAAACTCAAGACTTCCTCTCCTGTGCAAAAAGCAGAGCTGATGTATTGATCAAAGAGATTAATAAGCATTTATTCTCAATAATGTGGCTGTAGGATTGAAAGTCCCACCTTTTAGTTAAAAGAGCTTCATCACCTTTTTGGTACAGTTTGTTTATTCTAGAATGCAATTTCATATTAGCTGAATTTAAAATATTATGATTTGAATGATATTGTTTTGTTCTTTCCTCTTTCAAGTAGATATTAAAAAAAAATTCTGCCCGGTGGCGTAGCAGACTTTGGTGCATCAAAGCACTGCTTCTCATTTCACATGTGAAAGGAGTGTTTCTTAAAGGCACAGGCCTATTTAATTAAAGGGTCAGGGAGAAGGTGAAAAATAGTCTACATTTGACTGTTTTTGGCCCTGTTTACACCTGGTATTAAGATGCGTTTTGGTGGATTGGATTACGTGGGCAACGTTTTGAGCTTGTCCGCTTTCAACCACTTCCAGAGGTAGTGGAAAACGCATTGCTTTCGTAGTGTAAACGCTCATGTGGTCGAATGTGTTCAAACAGCCACAAAAGACAGTCTTCTCTCCGCCTACTTACCTAACGTGTGAACATTATGGGAAGCATGCTAGCCAGACGGACTTTGTCGGATAAAGACCCAAGTTTGGTTTGAAGATGAAAAACATACCAAGCACAATGTTCTCTCACCATTCCTGATTTCTAACACACACTCACAGACTTCGGCTGGTCTTGCGGCTCTCAGCATGTTTTTGCGTCATCTTCGGTGCATTCATATGTAAATTGCGTGAGTTTATTTTGTCCAGTAGATTGAAAGATCTGAAAAAGCCCATAGATTTACCCGCCCATAGACCCTCCCCTGGAAGAAATCAGGACAGAAGTGGTTGAAAGTGGACAAAAGAGACGAGAATGTGTCTGCTTTGTCTACTTGTGATCCGATCAACCAAAACGTATCTTTATACCAGGTGTAAACAGGACCTTTGATGCAAATAACTCAGTCCTCAGGGGGAAAAAATATTTAATACATCTTATTAATAATATTGTATTTTTTAATATATCTTATTTTGTTTCTGCAGTGACCCTGGAGCAGTTTGCTCTCGCCATTGGAGAGTGCCATATCAAAGAGGACCATGCCTTTCTTACCAAGGTATGTGTGAAGCGCGCACTCTGCTCTGTCTGCCGCGGCACATGACACTTTTTATCTTTTGACTCATCAGCCGGGTTCCAATGGAAAGTTCTCAGAAGCAACAACAGCCTCGTGCCCACTCAAAAAACAATAAGCTGCGCTTTTCATCGCTGCAGGGAGATTTTAGAGGATTCCACTCTTGACCACGTGTTTGGAAAATGCAGGCTGCAGAACAAACTGCATCCCTTACATCTGTGTCATGGTTCTGAGAAGGGGGCTAAATTAGTGTAAAGAGACAATAATAATGCACTTTTACATTTTACAAGAAAACCTGAGTGGTGCTTCCCATGCAAAACTCATCACCTCAGTCCTTTGGTGTTCTGGGTGCTTGCTTGCAGTCAAAACAGCCCACTCTTAAAGGTCCCGTTCTTCGTGTCTTTTTGAAGCTTTGATTGTGTTTACAGTGTGCAATATAACATGTGTTCATGTTTCGCGTGTAAAAAAAAACAGTATTTTTAACACAATTTACTCATCTGTATACCGCTGTTTTCACTGTCCTAAAAACGGCTGATGACTTCCTTTATTCTATGAAGTCCCTCCTTCAGAAATACGTAACGAGTTCTGATTGTGCCAGCGGTTCCCGTGTTGTGATTTGACCGCAGCTTAGCGAACGTGGAAAGGTCACGCCTCTTAACGGGAGATATATGCGCTTAATGATCTCTACAGCGTCCCTGGGAAAGCCAAACAAAGGTGATTTGACTCCGGGATGAAAATAACAGCGTCTCGACGACATGGCGACAAACACACTCAAACGCAACAATTCCTTTTCTCCACGCGACCGTCCTCCACGTGGGACAGCAACAAGACCACGCCCCCTGTTTTCGCGTAGTCTTGTGGGCGGAGGTTAGTCTGTTCTACTGTTCTACTGACGTAATTAATGAAGGAAGTACCAGGATGTAGTCCAAGCCGGCCGTTCGCTGTAGGCTTTGAAAGGGAACTTCTGTTAAATAAAATATCTCGCTTGGCATTGAACTTTGAGCTTTATCATTTTACAGGTATTATTTATGCTCTAACAGCAACATTACACACTAACTAAAGTTTGAACAGTGGGATCACGAAGAACGGGACCTTTAAACCCTCAGACTTCTAAGAGGCGTCTTTTGACTTGGGCCAGTAAGCAATAATCTAGAACACCTTAGGAACCACATGGTAACGCCCTAGAAATGGGCATCCTCAAATTTGACTGTTTCTGCAGTTTAAAGTGATCTGCGTGTGAAAACAACGGAGCTCAGGGCCGTTAATGGTAATGATCATTCGGCACTATATCCTCTAATATTGTATGCTTCATTCAAGCCCTTTCCGCTCTGTGCGCGTTGCTTCTCTCTCCCGCTAAAGACGTAAAGCAAAGAGCTGCAGATGACGTGGTTATTTTAACAGTGGCAGAAAATGTATACTTTGGATGAAATGTTTCAGAAAATGAGAGTGCAGCAAATATAGCCTGGTTATTTTTATCTGCCATACATATATGACCCCGGCCATTCAAACCAGGTTTGTGACAAGACTTTTTAGCATTAGATCGAATCAGAATGTAATGCTATTTTCAAAGATCATTATTTTGTGGATTGTGTGTAATATAATATGCTTTAGTAGCATTATTTTTCACATACTGTACCGTCTTTCTAAAACGTGTCGATTTCCGAAAAGCCCCTCCTTCCGAAAAGCGTAGTGTGCTCTGGATTGGCCAGCTGACCCAGTGTGTTGTGATTGGCCGAACACCTCAAACGTGTGTCGAGATGTAGAGATTAGAGGTGTGCGATACCGCTAGATTTGGTATCGATCCGATACCAAGTAAATACAGGGCCAGTATCGCCGATACCGATACCGATACTTTTTAATAATTAAGGTGGATGCGTCTTCAACCTAAATCTTAATGAATTTTCATGACTTTTAATTTGTTTTTGTGATTTGCATTTTGGGTTATTAATCAGTACTACAAAAGCTTTTGTTCAGAAACAATTTTTGGTTACTTCTGCTTTATTTAAATAAACAAAGTTACGAGCGCGCTGAGCGAGCGCGCGCCTGACTGCTGGTGCTGGAGCGGCGCGCTAGTGGTGAGTCACGTGACGGTACAACACAGGAGAGGGAGAGAGCAGTGTCGAGCACGAGCAGCACTATTGGGAGGAGGATTACAGAGAGCTTGCAATGCTCTGCTCTTTGACAGCAGCAGCATTTTGACAAACTCAGTCAGGTCGCAAAACGAGAGAAACTGAAACTTAAGTATCGATATTTTCACGTTGGTATCGATCAATACCGATACCAACGTTGGTATCGATATTATCGATATTAGTATCGATCTGCCCACCTCTAGTAGAGATGTAACGTCCCTTACCATAATCGCGAGCTTCGGCTTCCAAAGCAATTATAAAGACAGTTAATAATGTTGTCAGTTTTACCATATCACTGATGCTGAACATGCAGATTGATCAGAACCAAATTTGCAAGCGAGGCTTCAGCAGAATGTTTTCACTGTGGCCAGTGTGAAACAGAATATGTGGTGCATAGGCCTGTCGCAATAGCCAATAAATAAATTAAATCGCACGATTAAAAAAAAATTAGCTCGATAATTTTTCCATTTTGGATGCTTGTTTGTTCCTTGTCTCTCTCTCCCTCTCTCTCTCTCTCTCTCTCTCTCTCTAACTTGCATTTATCAAACTGCCGCTAAAAAGGCACATCAATTCCTGTAGAGATAGCATTACATATTCTCCTTTTGTTGCCAAATAAATGAAAAGCATGTCATCAATGTCTTCTCTCTTGCTGTATCAAAATCTCCCCTAGCTTTTCTCAGAGATGGTCCCAATAATACGCTTAAAGTCAAGTCAAATTCAGTTTGTGCATGATTACATGATATAACAAGTTTTTGAATACTGTATCCTAAATTGTGGATAATCAAGCTAAATATCATATGCTGAAGTACATTTCTGGAGTGTTAACGATTAAAAGAAAAAACAACAACAAGAACCTTACAGAACCGAAAACCGTGACCCTAAATCTGTGATACGAACCGTAGGTTTTGTGAACCGTGCCACCCCTAATATGCACCTAAAACACAATCATCCGTTGCAGTTTTCATCCATTTTATTTATTGTTTTTGGTATTTATTCAAGTGCATTTTTTGTTAACAGACTGAGAGTCCATTGCTTTTATTGTTTTTGGTTGTTTTGTTCATTTATTGTGGATATTTAAATAGTCTTTAGAAATAAAAGTTAATTGATCTTTGAAAAGGCGTACCTGCATTATTATGCCATTATCTTTATTTTACATGAAAATGGTCTCAGAACGACAATATTATCGTTTATCGCAATAATTTCTGGGCCAATTTATCGTCCAGCAAAATTTGGTATCGTGACAGGCCTAGTGGTGCATCTATGTTTGTCATCTGTTCACTACAAGTTATAAGCAGAGAAAACATATTTAAGGAAATATATTTTAAGCAAAATATAAAAAATGGTCCAGACTTCAAGAGGAAAATCCTGAACCCCCATACAATATCTTTTATCAGTCTCGACCTTCTGCCATACATATCTAAATGTAAAAATAATAAAACCCTGAAATTATCCGATCTTACCTTTTAATATTTATATCCAATAGGGCTCATCTGATGAAATATTGAATTTAATCTGCTGGGAAGGAAATATATTGAGATCGGACCTCTTGAAACTTTAATTGAATACCCCTGACCTAGAACACTTTAGCAATGGCATAGCCATTAAACCTATAATGTGGCTTCAGAAAATAAATATATTGTATGAACTACTTTTATAGTGTTTGTTTGTCCTTTAAAGTGGTGGTTGATTATGATTTCAGTTTTTTAACTTTAGTTAGAGTGTAATGTTGCTTTTTGAGCATAAACAGCATCTGCAACGCTCAAAGTTTAAAGCAAAGGGAGATATTTTCTTTTACAGAAATCAATTTTTAAGGACTACAGCAAACAGCTGGTAGGGACTACAATGAGCTTCTTCATGGGTTAGTGACATCTCGAACCCTAAAGTTCAGCTGCCCCTCCAACTGATTCGAGCACAACAAGTAGTAGTAGGTAAATAACAGACGTGACGCTAACACTGGATCGAGCAACTAAGCGATAAACAGAGAGCAAAATGTTGTGCAGTGCCAGGTTGTGGAAAAACACAGTCGCTGTGCATTGGATTTGCAGAGAGACTGAAATTAAAAAATGATGCTGTGTCTTCTATATTGGATCCGACAGGAACCGTGCAAGTGATTTAAAAGGTTTTTATTGTGTCACTATTGCTTTGTTACAGATCTTTTGATATGTACGGATTATGTGTATGTGTCTAACCAAAATCCCCAGTGAGTAGTGAATTCTGATATGTAATGATTCATGTAGGCCTACCTACAGTCAGATCAAAGCCAATCACAGCAGTGGGTGTTTCCACTAAAGTCTCACAACTGCCAATCACAGCGGTGGGCGTTTCCACTAAAGTCTCACAGCTGCCAATCACAGCGGTGGGCGTTTCCACTAAAGTCTCACAGCTGCCAATCACAGCGGTGGGCGTTTCCACTAAAGTCTCACAGCTGCCAATCACAGCAGTGGGTGTTTCCACTGAAGTCTCACAGCTGCCAATCACAGCAGTGGGCGTTTCCACTAAAGTCTCACAGCTGCCAATCACAGCAGTGGGCGTTTCCACTAAACTCTCACAGCTGCCAATCACAGCAGACATGCCCCTTCAAACTAAAAAATGCCTTTTATTTCTAAATGATGACAATTATTGCTGTAAAAATCATACTAACATTATAAGTGCACCACAGAAAACCCTGAATCTCTCTTTCTTTGTATAAAAAGAGCAGAGTAAACATTCAGCCTAAGATCTCTGTTTGTGTTCTACAGAAGAAAGAAAGGCTTTCAATGACATGAGGGTGAGTAAATGTAATTTTTCTATGCATCTCAGGTTTTTGTGGCACAGCTTTATACTAAAAGATTGCATCAGTCAGAGTCACACTTGCACTTTAACTTTAATTGGCAGTGATATGACACAGCTAAAAATGCAGTATCAGGATGTGTGCTACAGTCATATGAGTATCAGATTAGCAGCTGAGCACCGGAGCAGAACCGACCGCACTGATCTGAGACCTGCTGACAGCAGCTGTCAGGCCCTCTGGAGAGCAGCTAACATGAATAAATCTCAGATAATGACCTCGTTCCTGGCAGATCATGAGGTGTGCTGTCACACTAGTCCTGTGATCGAGAGACAAAGCGCGCCAGTGAGGAACAGGAAAACCTCACTTCCACCTGTTTCTTCAAACTTCTGTTGCGCTGAAGAGCATGCTTACGATTCGCACAGTCATGAGACCTACCTCAGATTGACATTTCAGTCCAATGTTTCTAGATTGCATTAGCTCTGCTTCTGTGTAAAGAGTGCTGATAAACTCATTTGAACATTTACTTACGGAATACTGTGTGATATACACTAATTGTTTTCAGTTTTTAATGTTTATAGAGTGCAACAGTTAGGTACCCGTTCATTTTCTCCATAGGGAAATGTATAACTTATATACTGTTAAAGACAGACCTGCTGTGAGGTTTCTTTTAAGCCATCAGTGCATCGTTTCAACTACGGGGCTGTTGAATGCTTGAATCTGATTGGTTGATGAACGTTCTAAGATAAAATAAACGCACGGTAGTAGTTCCAGGCAGGTCTTGACCGCATTACAGTTCCATATCACTACGCCAAATGATTTCAGTTCTTCCAACGGTCCTTTCAGCCGGCAACAGCAAAAGAGACAAAACCCACAACGTCACTGACCAAGCAAATCACAAATTATTTCCATGTTTTTTTGTCACAAAATTATGTTTTATTATGTATGGATACAGTACCCCGGACACACACTCTCACAGAAACGTGTTGTCAGCACTGCTCTGATGGTTTTATCAGTAAAATAATTTAGCAACTTAAAAGCTACATGACATTTCTCACTGGCGAGGTAATAACGCTACTGTTCTTAAAGCAGATAAACGTACAGTTTAGCTATTAGTAGAGACGCTGCTACCGAACAGACACACAGACTGAAGTAATTCACACACGCTTAATCTCGCTCTCTCTAATGCCGCTTTTCCATTACCAGTACCAGCTCAACTCGACTCGACACGGCTCGGCTCGGCTCGGCTCAATTTTCGCTCCGTTTTCCATTGCAGATAGTACCTCCACAATAGTACCTGGTCGTCATAGCGACGTCGCAGGAAACTTTTTCGTTCCTCGTTGCCCTATCAAGCTCTCGCTGGATCCTCTCTTCGGCAACCAAACAAAGGAAACCTTTGGCCAAACTATTTAAAAATGGCGGGGTTATTCCATAGACCGTAAAAATAAAAAACCTTTCGGTTTGTAGACAACCTACATGAACCACTGAGCCACTGCCGCCCCAATGGCTTAAGCCTGCGATAAATGACGTTTTGGAATTAGCAATGGAGGCTTGTGATTAGATGCGTAAGAAATAAGTCCTACACACACAAGCGTTTTAAGGACAAAAACCTGACAAATGTCTGAACATACAACATCTTGAAGTTTTGGTAACCATAGTATAAGCGAATAACTGACTTTTGGTCCATTGAATTATTAGAAAATAATGCACACCTGCTTTGCGTTGAGTGTCTGGTGTGCATTATTTTTTAATAATTCAATGGACAAAAGTCAATTATTCCTTATATTTTAAAGGGGTGATAAATCAACTTTCCCTTGAGCCTTTGATATATAAAAGTTCATCATGATATAAGAATATCCTGTAAGTTTCAGAGCTGAAAACTTCCTTGTTAGTCAAAGAAAAGCTTTTATTGACACCAAGCCCAGCAAGCGCTCGATCTCAGAATGTGCCCGGCTGTGACGTCTGAGTGTGGTGAAACGCCGCCTCAAGCCTGCCCACCGACTCGTGGAGCTAAACGGGTTGCACTACCGAGCAATAAACATGCAGAAGATAGCAAGATATTGCGCTGTGCCTGGATGTGGAAAAACAGTCTCTGCATAAGCTTCCTTCGGATTCTAATATTAGTGATGTGTTGAACTTTATTTTTAATAAATATCCAGCTCACGTGGGGAAGACATTGTACATTTGTTCGCTTCATTTCACCGCGGAATCGTTTGTAAACAAGACACAGGTCGAGACTGGATTTGCAGACAGATTGAGATTAAAACACAATGCTGTGCCTCTATATTGGATCCGACAGGAACGGTGCAACACACTTATGTGAGTAAAACATGTTTTTATATGTGATAGTATTGCATTGTTACAGATCGTTTGATATCTACTGATTATGTTGCAGAAGTTTTGAACATGCTGATTTGTCTGCAGTGAAGTTTTGCTGATGCACGTACTTGGCGTGTGTGCAGGGTCCGAAATTAACTTTTTGGCTCATCTGCCACGGGGACTGGTAGATGAAAAAATCCACCAGCCAAGCATATTTTTTACCGGCCAGAATAATAAACAGCCTTTTTTTGTCACATATACATACATTTCAGTACATTTAATTGAGATAATAAGGTATTATGTTGAATACAAACATAAAAAATTGTCCAGAGCAAAATTTGAAATGTATAATAAAAAAAATCTATATATATATTGATCAAAATGTAATCAACTTTATTTGTAAAGCACTTATAGAAACTGTAGATGACCAAAAGTTCTGTATAGAGTGCAAAAATGTCAAACAAGTAGGCACACAATGAAGACAAATGAAACATGTCAGATACCATGAATAATAGTACATAGAAGTAAAAACAGAGCAACAAATGGTAAGACATAGATGTGAACATGAAACTAGTGCTCATAACAGTACATTTGAAGGTTTTGTAAAACTATCAGATGCTTAATCTAATTAACTTAAAACTCATCCCACTGCTTACTCTCTACCGCGACACACTGAACAACTCATCACGACAGCGTCAGAATCATATTGTAGCCAGCCTCTTGAAACTCCATTATCTCCATTTCTCACAAAACTTTCCTTTTTTATTTAACTCATCCCCCTTTTCGTCGCCACATATCAGCTAATATCTGCAGACCGCAAGTTAGCTGCAGTACTAGCCAGCAACAGACCGTCTCTAGTGCTTCAAGTCTCGCGGCACTGTTTACCTTCCGGCCCCCGAGACAGAGACTTGGAGCGTAGAGACGTTCTGTGGCTAGCTCACCTCGTCCCCAGATTAGTTACTGGCAAACACATTATATTGCATTACTATTTTGGAATGAAAATCACCTGCCAGAGTGGCGAATAGCCTTTTGAATTTAGTCGCCAAACGGAAAATCTACCCGTATTTGGCGCATTTGGGTGTGTGTGTGTGTGTGTGTGTGTGTTAGTGATGCGCGGTTCGCGGATATATCCACTGATCGGGTGGGCCAAGTAATGTAAAATAACATTCATATTAATTGCGGGTGGATGAGAGATAAATCATTGTGTTTGTTTGATAAAGACATTCTGCGAGCCCTGTGGGCGGATTCCGGTTGCCGTTCTCCACATTTTAAGTTTTCAAAACAATTCCCCACATGTACTGATGGGAGAGCCGAAACTCATTATTATGCAAAACTATTATCCAATCAGCAGTGGGAATTTACTTCCAAGTCTTCAGTATGGCACACCCATAAAAACCGAGCGTTCCAGGAGAGAGGCTCAAAACCAGAGTATAAAATTGTCAATTACTTATTCATTATAATGTTTTTGAATGTAAAAACCACGCAAACGTTGACCTTAGACAACAGTACAAAAAAAAATTAAAAAGCCAGTTCATGATACCTTTAAATAATATTTAACAGCAGAATTCCTGCTAAAAAACGACATTATCCATGATTCTGCAAAGAAATTTCCACCAATCAGAGAATCATGCGAAACAAATCTCGCCAAAACAGCTCGCAGTGACGGCCCACTCAAAGATGCTGTTTCTATATACATGATCAACAACTTTAAATCAACATAAAAAAATTATGTAATTTGCAATGCTTCATGGGATTGTAGTTATTAAAGTTGTTAAGTACACAACTTTTCATTAATTTTTTCTTCAAATCTAAGTTTGCAGTGTTATGATTCCCCCTCATAGCTGGTTGTTTATATATATATATATATATATATATATATATATATATATATATATATGTATATAGTGAGGAAAGTAAGTATTTGAACACCCTGCTATTTTGCAAGTTCTCCCACTTGGAAATCATGGAGGGGTCTGAAATTGTCATCGTAGGTGCATGTCCACTGTGAGAGACATCATCTAAAAAAAAAAATCCAGAAATCACAATGTATGATTTTTTAAACTATTTATTTGTATGATACAGCTGCAAATAAGTATTTGAACACCTGAGAAAATCAATGTTAATATTTGGTACAGTAGCCTTTGTTTGCAATTACAGAGGTCAAACGTTTCCTGTAGTTTTTCAGCAGGTTTGCACACACTGCAGGAGGGATTTTGGCCCACTCCTCCACACAGATCTTCTCTAGATCAGTCAGGTTTCTGGCCTGTCGCTGAGAAACACGGAGTTTGAGCTCCCTCCAAAGATTCTCTATCGGGTTTAGGTCTGGAGACTGGCTAGGCCACGCCAGAACCTTGATATGCTTCTTACAGAGCCACTCCTTGGTTATTCTGGCTGTGTGCTTCGGGTCATTGTCATGTTGGAAGACCCAGCCTCGACCCATCTTCAATGCTCTAACTGAGGGAAGGAGGTTGTTCCCCAAAATCTCGCAATACATGGCCCCGGTCATCCTCTCCTTAATACAGTGCAGTCGCCCTGTCCCATGTGCAGAAAAACACCCCCAAAGCATGATGCTACCACCCCCATGCTTCACATCATTCTTCTTCCTCCTCCAAACACGTTAAGTGGAATTATGACCAAAAAGTTCTATTTTGGTCTTATCTGACCATTTAACTTTCTCCCATGACTCCTCTGGATCATCCAAATGGTCATTGGCAAACTTAAGACGGCCTTGACATGTGCTGGTTTAAGCAGGGGAACCTTCCGTGCCATGCATGATTTCAAACCATGACGTCTTAGTGTATTACCAACAGTAACCTTGGAAACGGTGGTCCCAGCTCTTTTCAGGTCATTGACCAGCTCCTCCCATGTAGTTCTGGGCGGATTTCTCACCTTTCTTAGGATCATTGAGACCCCACGAGGTGAGATCTTGCATGGAGCCCCAGTCCGAAGCGAGATTGACAGTCATGTTTAGCTTCTTCCATTTTCTAATGATTGCTCCAACAGTGGACCTTTTTTCTCCAAGCTGCTTTACATACATATATACATATATATACATGCACACACACACACACACACTCACACAAATATAAAAGTACTATTCTTTTACTAAAAGTACTAATTTTATCCCTTAAAACTCATCTTTGATCATATTAAAAAGTTTTTTCCTTGAAAAAAATTATTCATGCCTTAAAATAGCTTGAGTGTAACTCCACAATCGTGTCTCATTTAGTATGCACGCTTCTATGAATATGCAAATTATCCCCGCCTCCACTCACTCACACCAGCTCAGAGACCCACTCGTCGAAGTGATTGGTTACAAGGGAGTTTGTGACTGTCTTTGGTCCACTGCAGTTTCAAAGGGAAAATACTCAGCAGTGGTGTTGACTATTGAATTTGCACATGGTTTGTCTTACATTAAAAACTTGATTATCACCACTGGGGGACTTTAACGGTTTCCGACTACTATCATAGTAGTCAAATCATAGTTAATGTCTGTAACGTAACGTAACGTGTATTGGCTATTTATTGTTCCCAACTTCCTTTATTTCAAAACAGGAAAGGAAACTACACTTGTCAAGTAATTTCTTAGGGTCTTTAAGCTTTACTATAATACTATTCAGTCGTTCTCATGATTGTGCGTGATGTGCATGGTTTCAGTTCCCAAAGCTGACACGCTAACAAGGTGATTTCCATCTCAGTCGAACCCTTGTTCAGCATGGACTGATAAGAAACTTAATAGCCCTGTGATAAGCCATCGATTCTCTGGTTTGCATATGAGGAAGAGAGCAGAGCACAAATGAGAGCGAGAGAGATCATACGGCGCTACGGTTGCTATACAGTATATTTCTATTGCTTTGATCCAGTGTCAATTAAAAAACAAGATGATACGGTGCATCTAGTGAACATGCTGACCGCTGTTTGCTATGAGGTCAAAGGTTGTCTTATTCCTCTTAGTGTCCATGCTTTAGAACGGATTGCTTTGCATGCTCTGTTTTTTCCTGTCCAGCTCTTTGATGTAGCTGGGTGGTTTGCTTGCTACCTCACCTCTGTGGAGAAGAGATATTAGCTTGTACCGCTACTGTTTTTCCATCCCCTTCATCTTCTGTATGACATCCTGTACTCACTCAAGCTGCTCGCATGTCAAGAGGCCTACAGCTCGTATAGGGTCCTTAAGATATGGAAAATAACATAACATAACATACAGGGGTCAGAAACATCTTTCCACTTGCATTTTTTTGACCTTGCATTGTTCTAGTTCTGAATGCTCTCAGACGGCGGCACGCCTACAGAGCATTCATAGACTCTCTGATGCATATTGCACACAATAATAGTAAGGGCGTGCTGGAAGCGTGATTGGCTAGTTTTACGCATGCTCAATTCGGAACCACATACCAGCTTACTACTTTTACCATATCTCTCAGGAATAGTATGCTGGAATGTGTGCCTAACTATCCCTGTGTCCCCCAGTGGTGAAAATCAAGTTTTTAAATGTTGTTTGTATGTGGTGTTTTTAAAATGCTTTAAGACAAACCATGTGCAAATGTATAAGTCAACCCCATTTCTGAGCATTTTCTCCTTAAAACGACAGTATACCAAAGACAGTCTCAAAAACGTGGTTTGGTGTTTCTGACGTCACAAACTACATTGTAACCAATCACGTCAACGTGTGATCGTCAATGAGTGGATCTCTGAGCTGCTGTGAGTGAGTGGAGGCGGGGTTAATTTGCATATTCATGAATCCACGTTTACTAAATGAGGCAAGGGTGTAGAATTACAAGCTATTTTAAGGCATGAATCTTAATTTTCACAGGAAAAAACATTAAATATGTCATTTTGGTGATACTTCCGCTCAATTTTCATTTTCCTTCAGTACTCCATCTGGGATTGCGGTATATTCTTTTGTTTTCTCCGGTCAAATTTTAACTGGTCCAATCAGCGAACAGAGGGAGTGGCTGAGAACGATGACGTTGCTGTCGTGCGCTAGTTTGAGATGACATACATCACGACCAAACGGCAACCTCCCGCAGTTTCTCTTGAAGCCAATACGGAAGTGACTTAAACTGTAATTCATTGACTGGCCGCTAGAGAATCTCATTGAGCCCCATGTTAAAATGCCCAACTTTACAGCAGAAGAACGCATGTTTACAGTCTGGTACAAATTGTGGTTTTGGTCTGTACGGCTAATTTTGCCCTTCATGACAACTGTGAGGGGGGTGAATGTTTTTATAACTTATTCTTTTACATTATATAAAGCCTTAAAGGTCCCATGGCATGGCATTTTAGTATTTTTTCCCTACTATGGTAATCAATGGTTGCTCTATCTGCTTGTTTACAAACATTCTTCTAAATATCTTATGTTAATATCATGTTCAGCAGAACAAAGAAACTCATACAGGTTTGGAACAACTTGAGGGTGAGTAAATGATGACAGAATTTTCATTGTTGGGTGAACTATCCCTTTAATGTTGAAAAAACTCATAAAACGATTTCATGCCATGGGACCTTTAAAGTCTTGCATAATTAAGGGCGTGGCCACTTTGAGTGACAGGTGGATATCCATTTATCGGTTACACTTTATTTCGATAGTCCACTTTAAACATTCTACTAACTAAGTAACTTTGCAACTACATGTCAACTAACTGTCATTAGAGTATTAGTTGACTGTCAGTAGACTGGTAGGTTAGGGGTTAGGGTTTGGGTTAGTAGAATAAGTTGAATTGTAGTTGCCAAGTTACTTATAATCAGTAGAATGTCTGTTGGGGGACCAACAAAATTAGACTTGTTTTAAACTTAAACTTTAGTAAATATTAATCAGACAAATACTCTAATGACAGTTAGTTGACATGTAGTTGCAAAGTTACTTATAGTTAGTAGAATGTCTAAAGTGGACTATCAAAATAAAGTGTTACCCATTTATCTGTGGTCTCTTAGTCATCACGTCACCTCAGCTCCGCCCACGTCCCGTCTCTTTGCCCATTTTCCGTTATTCGGGAGTGATGTGCGATGACGTGCTGACAAGACGGCAACGGCCAGCTCGACCCGACTACGCTTCAAAACTGCTCTTCAGAATCTTATGGGTGACGTCACGGACACTACGTCCATATTTTTTTACAGTCTATGGTCACGACCAAACGTTAGTGATTGGTTATGGCAGATCCAGAGTGGCTCTGGGCAGATCCAATAGATTTAAACTTCAACAGAGTACCCGCCTTCAAGGAAGTTAATGCTTGTCAATGGAGAGTGGCCAGACTCTCTGGTAGGACCAGGCTAGCGTTTAAGTACCTCGAGAGATAATAACATTTATGCATTTGGCAGACACTTTTATCCAAAGCGACTTACATTGCATTCATTGTACACATTTTATCCGTTTTTGCTTTCCCTTGGAATCAAACCAAGCTTCATGCTGCTCTACTGTTTGAGCAAATAAATCAGATAGTAGTTGGTCACTTTTCATGTCATTCAGATGTGCTCTTCCTGTCTGATGTTTCTCGGCCAGGATAATTGTAATATTGTCCAAATGTGCTTTTAGTTGAAAGTCCAGTTGGGCCGTTCATTTATTTATATATCGCTTTTCAGGGCTTTTCACACTGCTCTTAAAGGTCCCGTTCTTCGTGTTTTTTGAAGCTTTGATTGTGTTTACAGTGTGCAATATAACATGTGTTCATGTTTCGTGTGTAAAAAAAAAAAACAGTATTTTTAACACAATGTACTTATCTGTATACCGCTGTTTTCACTGTCCTAAAAACGGCTGATGAGTTCCTTTATTCTATGAAGTCCCTCCTTCAGAAATACGTAACGAGTTCTGATTGTGCCAGCGGTTCCCGTGTTGGGATTTGACCGCAGCTTAGCGAACGTGGCACGGTTCCTGTGTTGTGATTCGACAGTAGCTTAGCGCACGTTGTACGGAAAGGTCACGCCTCTTAACGGGAGATATACCGGTATGCGCTTAATGATCTCTACAGCGTCCCTGGGAAAGCCAAACAAAGGTGATTTGACTCCGGGATGAAAATAACAGCGTCTCGACGACATGGCGACAAACACACTCAAACGCAGCACTTCCTTTTCTCCACGCGACACGTCCTCTTCTCCACGTGGGACAGCAACAAGACCACGCCCTCTTTTTGCGCATATTCTTGTGGGATATGTTCGGAGGTTAGTCTGTTCTACTGTTCTATCGACGTCATTTATGAAGGAAGTACCAGGATGTAGTCCAAGCCGGCCGTTCGCTGTAGGCTTTGAAAGGGAACTTCTGTTAAATAAAATATCTCGCTTGGCATTGAACTTTGAGCTTTATAATTTTACAGGTATTATTTATGCTCTAACAGCAACATCACACACTAACTAAAGTTTGAACAGTGGGATCACGAAGAACGGGACCTTTAACTCCGGGTAAAGGAATGTTTTTTAATAAATACTATTCAGTCTGGACAAAGCTAATGCGCTGTCCTAAACAAGCATCTCAGAACACTGCCTGTTTCTATAGCAGCTACAGTGACATGATGACTTTACTAATCAATGATTGGATCTTTCATTTAGAAGGCGGGGCTTATTCACCATATTGGGCATTGCAGTTTCTCCCATTCATAAGTAATGCTTCAACATGCTTTGCTTTATAGTATCCATTTAGTATAAACTCAACAGTACAGTCGGCAATATGATATGCAATGCTAGAGCTTTTATTAAAACAGGTCACGTGCTGCGTTCATCCAATCAATGACAATGACCCAGCAAATATGCAAATAAGACCTTTAACCCAGGGTTTAGGGATGTACAATGTGAAACGCCAGCTTATAAATACCCATGGTTAATTGTTAACCCCGGGTAAATTATGAGCAGTGTAAAACGTGAAGATAACCCAGGATTCAGTTTACCCAGGGTTTAGAATGACCCAGGGTTAACTATTTCAAGTGTGAAAAGCCCTATTGTTTCTAAGCAGCTTCACAGAAAATGCATACAATCAGGAAGTAAAAATTACAATTAATAATCATTCTTGTTTGTATACATACATATACTGTATATATAATGGATTCAAATAGTGTTACTCATAAGTATTTTAATGCATTTTTATTGCATTGAACTCTAATATAGATATAATGCTTGCCTATACATTGTTACACTTTTAGAAAGTATAACACATGACAAACAACCAATTTCAGATGTAACAAGGAATGTGCAAGTAACTTTGGTTACTATTTATGAAACAATATAATTCATTATAACATGCATTATGAATACTTTTATAATGCGTTATATATAAGAGCTTCAAGTAAAGAGTTACCAAAGTATGCATTACTTATATGCAGATGCAAGATGTGCAAATGTGTTAAATTATGTCACTGTGTCTTTTTTTGTCGCACTATTGCATATTTTCCTGTTTCTCTTACAGTTCTGCCTTCTTCACGGCACTAGTCTGGTGTACCAGGAGAGAGCGTGGTATCTGGAGCACAACTACCTGACCCCCGGCACCAGCCGACAGATCCGAGGCCAGGTACTAACTCATTTGACCAGCAGTCAATCAGCCAAATTTTCAGTCTTCAGTGTCACATGATCCTTCAGACATCATTCTAATATGCTGATTTGCTGCTCAAGAAACATTTGTGTTGAAAACAGCCACATCAGGAGAGTATCAACACGCTGTCAATCAGTCTTTAGGCCGTTAAAGAGGCGCAAAGCCTTTCTGCTGCCCATCTGAGGCTGTTTGGGATTAGATCTCCTCATTAAACCTTTGCACATCAGCCAGTGTTTACGGAGAATGGCAGAATGTGAACATTAGCAAAGGGGGTATTGATCGAGCGTCCGCCTCGAACACACACACATAAAGCGGCCAGTTGTTCACAATTAGCTGTGATTAAACAGCCAGGCGGCCTCAGTCGGGTTCTCCCACACAAGAGCCGAGAGGGTTGACACCGGTCTGTCAGTATGCGGTCAGCAGGTGCTTTACTGCATGTTTACCACTCGAGCAAACCTAACACAGCCGCTCTCTCTGAGCAAACAACCCCCTCTTTTCTCCCAGAGCGACTGCAGCGGCCGCCGCACGTGACTGAAGGCATGTGCTTACGGTTCCTTTCAGCGTGCTCATATGAACTATTGTTATATGTTTTCAATGGCTTATTGAAGATAATTTATCATGTGACAGGCTGCATAATGTGGCGAAAATAACCCGATTGCTTGTTTATAATTAGCTGCTGTTTGCTGGTTTTCTTAAGGATGCACATAGGATTTCACAAATGAGATCTCTTTAATATCTCGACCTCCTAGACAGAATTGAGATTAAATGGAGTGCAAATTTAGTCTCTTTTCACATTTGACCCCAGTAATCTCACATCTCTCCGCTTGGATTTCAAATCTTAATGTCTCATGTTGTGCTCAAAAAATATGGCAACATTTTACAATAGGGTTTCATTAGTTAACTACATCAGTTACTAACAATGACCGATACTTCTACAGCATTTATTCATTTTAGTTCATGTTAATTTCTACATTTACACATTTTGGCCGATACCGATAGTTCTTTATATTTGAAAGCCGATAACCGATATATTGGCCGATAAATCTAAATCCATGTTTTATATAATTTTTGAGAGCCTGATTACAAAAGCAGGTAAAAGTTTCACCATTAAAAGCCAAGTCCCAAGCACGCAATTATGATATTCTTATTATGATTTTATGTAGCCTATATGACAAACTTGCGCTGCGCTTTTTTTGAAGTGATTCCAATCATATTTCGAACAATTCAAACCCATCATGGTGAACAGTGCGAAGTGTCTCAGCTGAAGGAAATAATCCACTATTTATTGGCTTTAATATATTGGCCACATTTTCTTATCGGGCCGATAACGATAACATTATCGGCTGATACCAATATGGTGGCCAATATATTGTGCATCCCTATTTAAAATCCAATGTTTTATCTGTTAACATAGTAGGGCTGTAACGATTTGACCAAAAATAAAAATCTCGAGAAATTGAACATTTGACCTCGATTATTTAGCTCTTCTTTTTTTTTGCTTTCCTTTTTTTGCCCTTACAGTTCACTGATAAGGTTTGTACTGTAAATATTTTCTACTATTAAAAGGTGGGATTTTTTTTCGAATGAAAAAGTGAATTTCTTTGTGATTTTTAAATACTTCGGAAACGGTTCACTTTCAGCAGTTTTTGCCTATGGGGCAGATTTCTGTTTGTTGTACATCAGATACAGATACATTAGCACATAGGCCTACAATACATTTATTTGAGTGCATTAATGAGAGAGTGATTGTGTGTGTGTGTGTGTGTGTGTGTGTGTGTGTGTGTGTGTGTGTGTGTGTGCGTGCGTGCGTGTGTGTATTAGTCACCGTCTCTGATCTTCATCTGATGTGCGAGCTACTGTCTGTGAGTGTTTGTGTGTCACAATCATTAGTTCAACATAATACACATCTGATGGTCTAAAATCACTTCAAATGTTCAAACTGGCAGGCCTTAAAACACATACAAATGACAAAGTTTTGTGAGGATGCAAGTGAAAGTGATCTGGCTTCAGGCTGCACACGTTGTCAGAGACACGACACTCTCTGTGTCACAGAAAAAAGCTCATGAGCACTGAACGGGGAAGTTTTCCATTATTTTCTTGATGTAAATGGCATTTAGGCTCCTGTAATTTTCTTTTTCTGAGAGGACCCACCCACATTTTTTTTTGCTTCCGACGCCCATGGTATCAGCGCATATAAGAACGCGATTAACTTACCTGTATAAACTGTCTAAAACATGCAATTACCATAGTAATTCTGAGCATCCATAAACAAAAAAGATTAGCTACTGCTCCTGCATCTTTTTGTGTGCCAGCAAACTGCCCTTGATGACCTAACTTTACCCTTAAACTTACCCATACCACCACACCTTTGCCTAACTTTACCCTTAAACTTACCCATACCACCACACCTTTCCCTAACTTTACCCTTAAACTTACCCATACCACCACACCTTTCCCTAACTTTACCCTTAAACTTACCCATACCACCACACCTTTCCCTAACTTTACCCTTAAACTTACCCATACCACCACACCTTTCCCTAACTTTACCCTTAAACTTACCCATACCACCACACCTTTCCCTAACTTTACCCTTAAACTTACCCATACCACCACACCTTTCCCTAACTTTACCCTTAAACTTACCCATACCACCACACTTGTCCCTAACTTTACCCTTAAACTTACCCATACCACCACACTTGTCCCTAACTTTACCCTTAAACTTACCCATACCACCACACCTGTCCCTAACTTTACCCTTAAACTTACCCATACCACCACACCTTTCCCTAACTTTACCCTTAAACTTACCCATACCACCACACTTGTCCCTAACTTTACCCTTAAACTTACCCATACCACCACACCTTTCCCTAACTTTACCCTTAAACTTACCCATACCACCACACCTGTCCCTAACTTTACCCTTAAACTTACCCATACCACCACACCTTTCCCTAACTTTACCCTTAAACTTACCCATACCACCACACCTGTCCCTAACTTTACCCTTAAACTTACCCATACCACCACACCTTTCCCTAACTTTACCCTTAAACTTACCCATACCACCACACCTTTCCCTAACTTTACCCTTAAACTTACCCATACCACCACACTTGTCCCTAACTTTACCCTTAAACTTACCCATACCACCACACCTTTCCCTAACTTTACCCTTAAACTTACCCATACCACCACACCTTTCCCTAACTTTACCCTTAAACTTACCCATACCACCACACTTGTCCCTAACTTTACCCTTAAACTTACCCATACCACCACACCTTTCCTTAAACTTACCCATACCACCACACCTGTCCCTAACTTTACCCTTAAACTTACCCATACCACCACACCTTTCCCTAACTTTACCCTTAAACTTACCCATACCACCACACTTGTCCCTAACTTTACCCTTAAACTTACCCATACCACCACACCTTTCCCTAACTTTACCCTTAAACTTACCCATACCACCACACCTGTCCCTAACTTTACCCTTAAACTTACCCATACCACCACACCTTTCCCTAACTTTACCCTTAAACTTACCCATACCACCACACTTGTCCCTAACTTTACCCTTAAACTTACCCATACCACCACACCTGTCCCTAACTCTACCCTTAAACTTACCCATACCACCACACATGTCCCTAACTTTACCCTTAAACTTACCCATACCACCACACCTGTCCCTAACTTTACCCTTAAACGTACCCATACCACCACACCTTTCCCTAACTTTACCCTTAAACTTACCCATACCACCACACCTTTCCCTAACTTTACCCTTAAACTTACCCATACCACCACACCTGTCCTTAACTTTACCCTTAAACTTACCCATACCACCACACCTTTCCCTAACTTTACCCTTAAACTTACCCATACCACCACACCTTTCCCTAACTTTACCCTTAAACTTACCCATACCACCACACCTTTCCCTAACTTTACCCTTAAACTTACCCATACCACCACACCTTTCCCTAACTTTACCCTTAAACTTACCCATACCACCACACCTTTCCCTAACTTTACCCTTAAACTTACCCATACCACCACACCTGTCCTTAACTTTACCCTTAAACGTACCCATACCACCACACCTTTCCCTAACTTTACCCTTAAACTTACCCATACCACCACACCTGTCCTTAACTTTACCCTTAAACTTACCCATACCACCACACCTTTCCCTAACTTTACCCTTAAACTTACCCATACCACCACACCTTTCCCTAACTTTACCCTTAAACTTACCCATACCACCACACCTTTCCCTAACTTTACCCTTAAACTTACCCATACCACCACACCTTTCCCTAACTTTACCCTTAAACTTACCCATACCACCACACCTTTCCCTAACTTTACCCTTAAACTTACCCATACCACCACACCTGTCCTTAACTTTACCCTTAAACGTACCCATACCACCACACCTTTCCCTAACTTTACCCTTAAACTTACCCATACCACCACACCTTTCCCTAACTTTACCCTTAAACTTACCCATACCACCACACCTGTCCCTAACTTTACCCTTAAACTTACCCATACCACCACACCTTTCCCTAACTTTACCCTTAAACTTACCCATACCACCACACCTTTCCCTAACTTTACCCTTAAACTTACCCATACCACCACACTTGTCCCTAACTTTACCCTTAAACTTACCCATACCACCACACCTGTCCCTAACTCTACCCTTAAACTTACCCATACCACCACACATGTCCCTAACTTTACCCTTAAACTTACCCATACCACCACACCTGTCCCTAACTTTACCCTTAAACTTACCCATACCACCACACCTTTCCCTAACTTTACCCTTAAACTTACCCATACCACCACACCTTTCCCTAACTTTACCCTTAAACTTACCCATACCACCACACCTGTCCTTAACTTTACCCTTAAACTCACCCACACCACCACACCTGTCCCTAACTTTACCCTTAAACTTACCCATACCACCACACCTGTCCCTAACTTTACACCTTAAACTCACCCACACCACCACACCTGTCCCTAACTTTACCCTTAAACTGACCCATACCACCACACCTGTCCCTAACTTTACCCTTAAACTCACCCATACCACCACACCTGTCCTTAACTTTACCCTTAAACTCACCCACACCACCACACCTGTCCCTAACTTTACCCTTAAACTGACCCATACCACCACACCTGTCCCTAACTTTACCCTTAAACTTACCCATACCACCACACCTGTCCCTAACTTTACCCTTAAACTTACCCATACCACCACACCTGTCCTTAACTTTACCCTTAAACTCACCCACACCACCACACCTGTCCCTAACTTTACCCTTAAACTGACCCATACCACCACACCTGTCCCTAACTTTACCCTTAAACTTACCCATACCACCACACCTGTCCCTAACTTTACCCTTAAACTCACCCACACCACCACACCTGTCCCTAACTTTACCCTTAAACTGACCCATACCACCACACCTGTCCCTAACTTTACCCTTAAACTCACCCATACCACCACACCTGTCCTTAACTTTACCCTTAAACTCACCCACACCACCCACCTCAATATCAGCAAAAGTGTGTGCAATACAATATGACCACAATAAGTACATTGTATTTATTTTTTGATGTAAGTACATAGTAGTTAAGGCCACCCAATATAAAGTGGGACCCATCAACTAATGTTAACAAATGAGACCTTATTGTAAAGTTTCAATATGACCTCAAACATTTCTCAGGTCAAATGAACTGCTATCCAATGCATTACTGCTGTATGTTAACTACTGACTTATTTGTGTCTTATTATAGACTCATATTGAGCTGTAAGAACATTAACATTTCCTTCGTGGCTTTCATGTTTATGTTGGGAGTCACTAGATTTGTGTTGTTTTTAGTTGAGTGGGAGTTGCTGAAGAAAGGACCTATCCTCAGACAAGATGAAAACATGTTTTTGACCGATAAGAGTGAGCATCTTTGCCTATCGTCTGTTTTTCCATGCCGTGGAATAAGCCATGCAAATAATGTCAGGCTCAGTGAGCTTTGATTGACATTACGTTTTGTTATTGATCTGAGAGTCAATGGCTGCTGAAGTTAAACAGAAACCGAGTGAGCAGACGTGTTGTTAAATCACTTTCGTTACGTTTTCAATATGCCGCGGGTTAGTTTCAGTGCAGTTCATTTCATGTGTTTTGAAGTGTGTTGTTTCAAGGGGATTTCCTTGTTCATTACGTTACTTTTCTATAAAAGAAAGTACTATACACAAGGTTGTACTTGAATCAAAAGATCATTTATCTTGAATTTACTTACTTATAATGAATAGTTTAATCATTATACATACACTATCATTAGGATTCTGCATTTTTTAAATAAAAAATGCAGTAAAAACAGTAATATTGTGAAATATTATTGCAATTTAAAATGTGTTTTCGTTTTGAATACATTTTAGAATGTAATTTATTCCTGTGATCAAAGCTGAATTTTCAGCATCATTACTCCAGACTTCATAATTTCTCCAAATCCATCCAAACTAAAATCATCTGAGCCAATATGGACTATCGTTCAAAAGTTTGGGGTCGGTAAGATTTATGTTTTCAAAAGAAGTCTCTTCTGCTCACCAAGCCTGCATTTATTTGATTAAAATACAGTAAAACACTAATATTGTGAAATATCATTACAAAGCATCATTACTCCAGTCTTCAGTGTCACATGATCCTTCAGAAATCATTATAATATGATGATTTGCCATTTAAGAAACTTCTGATTATTATCAATGTTGAAAACTGTTGGTTTTTTTCATATTTTTGTGGAAACTGGTGCATTTTTTTCTCATGATGAATAGAAAGATCAAAAGAACAGCATTTATTTGAAATAGTTTTTTAAACATTAAACATAAAGTCTTTACTGTTGTCAATTTAATGCATCCTAGCTGAATAAAAGTATTAATTTATTTATTTATTTATTTTATTTTTTATCTGACTGACCCCAAACTTTGGAACATAGTGGAGACTTCCCCCCTAAAATACTGAACAACTTATGTAAATGCATCTTAATATGAAATTTGTCTTCATTTTCATAAAAGAGAATGCATGAGAGATCTTTTATCTGTCACAATATTAAGAGAAACACTTTTGCTAACACTTTAGTTTGGGGTCCAAATTTCACTATGAACTAGTTGCTTATTAGCATGCATATTACTAGGATATTGGCTGTTTATTAGCACTTATAAAGCACATATTAATGCCTTATTCTGCATGAACATATTCTACATCCCATAATCCTACCCAATACCTAAACTTAACAACTACCTTACTAGCTATTAATAAGCAGTAATTAGGAGTTTATTGAGGCAAAAGTCATAGTTAATAGTGAGAACTGGACCCTAAACTAAAGTGTGACTTGCAGACCTAAAGATGTTCATGACTCTGTACTTTTCCAGTCAGTTGCTTATGATTGAATCAAGTCCAATGCACAGTCATTCTCTGCGAGACCTGATGATCTGAGGTGTCATTAATGTCCAGCAAATGGTGCTGAAGTTTAATACTCACTATCCTTAGTATGAGCAGCGGTAACAGGACTTGACTTGACACTAATTAGTGAGTGTGTGTGTGTGTGGTAGTGAGTCAGGGCAGAAGAAATGTCCATGAGCATGTTGTTGAGTGAGCAAGTCTGTGTGTGAGGTCTGTGAGGACAGTATCTGTGGATGAGGTCCTCACATGTACGTGTGATTTCTCTGTGTGTGGCTCCAGCTCTTTAGAATGACTCCTATTGTACACACTCTCCTATCATTACACATGTCAACATTAGAGACAGACTCGCATGCTTCACTGAACACACACACACACACACACATTCACCCCAACACAGAGGGTTAGTGTTGGAGATTGTGTTTTGTTTTTAATTGTGAGCTTTATGCAATGGGTTATGGGTAATGGATAAGTGTTTAGAGGGGATTTTTTGTAGAAGTGCAAAAAGTGAGTGAAGACCATATTAATCGGTTAGTAAGTGCCATTGCTTACAAGCTGCTCTTTCATAAAATCATAAATTGTGTTTTTAACTATATCTCAGAAAAAAGAAATTAATAATTTAATTCACCACATTAAATTGATCAAAAAATATCAGTAAAGATATTTACAATGTTTCAAACTATTTCTATTTCAGATAAATGCTGTTCTTTTGAACTTTCTCTTCATCAAATAATTCTGAAAAAAAATGTATCACCGTTTCCACAAAAATATGAAGCAGCACAACTGTGATAATAAAAATGTTTCTTGAGCATCAAATCATCATATTAGAATGATTTCTGAAGGATCATGTGACACTGAAGACTGGAGGAATGATGCTGAGCTTTTAAATTGTAATGATATTTTACAATATTACTGTTTTTACTGTGTTTTAATCAAATAAATGCAGCCTTGGTGAGCAGAAGAGACTTCTTTCAAAAAACAAATCTTCCCAACTCCAAACTTTTGAACGATAGTCCATATTAGCTCAGATGATTTGGGTTTGGATGAATTTGAGGAGAAATGTTGGTCCACTTCAGTTTAGGGTCCAATTCTCACTATTATCTATTTATTAACTATGACTTTTGCCTCAATAAACTCCTAATTACTGCTTAGTTAGTAAGGTAGTTGTTAAGTTTAGGTATTGGGTAGGATTATGGGATGTAGAATATGGTCATGCAGAATAAAGTATTAAATATGTACTTTATAAGTGCTAATAAACAGCCAATATCCTAGTAATATGCATACTAATAAGCAACTAGTTCATAGTGAGAATTGGACCCTAAACTAAAGTGTTACCGAAATGTTTGAATGTATATTGAGATCTCTGACTTTTATAGACATCAAAAATTCTTGATGAGACGCGAGAGATTACTGTGGTAAAAAGCAGGATGCAAAAATCTTTTTTTTTGCTCTTCATTTAATCTTATTGCTGTCTTGGAGAAACAGCTCAGACATTAAAAATATTTCATGAGTTTGTTTGTCCATATAATATTAATAATTAAGCTAATAATCGGGAACAACAAAAACTCAGTCACAAAGTGTTAGGCCACATAAAACCACAGAGCGGGGTCAGCACATGCTGAGGCACACTGCGCAGAAGTCGCCAACTTTCTGCAGAGTCAGTAGCTACAGACCTCCAAACTTTGTGTCGCCTTCAGATTAGCTCAAGAACAGTGTGTAGAGCTTCATGGAATGGGTTTCCACGGCCGAACAACTCATCCAAGCCTTACATCAACAAGCAATGCAAAGCGTGGGATGCAGTGGGGTAAAGCACGCCGCCACTGGACTCTAGAGCAGTGGAGACGTGTTCTCTGGAGTGATCAATCACACTTTTCTGTCTGGCAATCCGATGGACGAGTCTGGTTTTGGCAGTTGCCAGGAGAACGGTACTTGCCTGACTGCATTGTGCCAAGTGTAAAGTTTGGTGGAGGGGGGATTATGGTGTGGTGTTGTTTTTCAGGGGTTAGGCTTGGCCCCTTAGTTCCAGTGAAAGGAACTCTTAATGCTTCGGCATACCAAGACAATTTGGACAATTTCATGCTCCCAACTTTGTGGGAACAGTTTGGGGATGGCCCCTTCCTGTTCCAACAGTGTCTGTCTATAAAGACATGATGAGCAAGTTTGGTGTGGAGGAACTTGACTGGCCTGCACAGAGTCCTGACCTCAACCCGATAGAACACCTTTGGGATGAATTAGAGCGGAGACTGAGAGCCAGGCCTTCTCGTCCAACATCAGTGTCTGACCTCACGAATGCACTTCTAGAAGAATGGCCAAAAATTCACATAAACACACTCCTAACCCTTGTGGAAAGCCTTGCCAGAAGAGTTGAAGCTGTTAGAGCTGCAAAGGGTGGGCCAATTCCATATTAAACCCTACAGATTAAGAATGGGATGTCATTAAAGTTCATGTGAATGTAAAGACACGCGTCCCAAAACTTTTGGCAATATAGTGTATGCTCCGGCAGTTAATCGAAAGATTACTTTGGTTCACTCCTCCAGAAATTACATTTGTGAGCTTCAAAAATATTTAAAAAAATTAATCCCATCTTCCCTACACATGCATCTTTAAAGTAACACTGTCGTAATTTGAATGATCACGTGAGATTTCCCAGCTCTGCACTGATTCAATCACCTTGATCTCAACACAAGTTCTCTTCATCAATAACAGTGACGTTGCTTTTGTTGTGTTAACACAGTGGACATTTTCCCCCAGGGTTCGTCTGAGTTTATTGTCCTCTGTCCATACCCTCATGTCCCTGTCTTTGAAAAGTGGCAGAACATCTTGATTTTCTGCGACAGATCATATCAGCAGCCAGTCTGGTGGCGATACAACCCCGTTTCAATCGAGTTCATCTCTTGTTTTGAAATCAGGAAAGGTTTAATCAAGTTTTACGCTCATAAAAACACTTGTTGATGTTTTTTACGCTTCATATGCGTGTCGAACTATATTTAGTCGTGTTTTCTAAGGTGACTTAGGGGGTCGTCCGAATGTCTAAACCCATTTTTTTTTCTCTGATAGATAATGAAATATGTTTTGTTAAACATACACTTCCTTTCGAAGGTTTGGGGTCAGTGGGATATTTTTTTATAGAAATGAATCATTTAATTCAGCAAGGACGCATTAAATTGGTCAAAAGTGAGAGTAAAGTTTCAAAATAGTTCTATTTAAAAAAAAATTGAACTTTAGAAACCTTAAAAAAAATGCTTTGTGGTTTTCCATTAAAAAAAAAATGAAGCAGCACAACTGTTTTCAACATTGATTATAATCAGAAATGTTTCTTGAAGGATCATGTGACCCTGAAGACTGGAGTAATGATGCTGAAAATGTTGCTTTGTTCACAGAAATAAATTACATTTTACAATAGAAATAGTAATAATATTTCATAATATTGCTGTTTTTACTGTATTTTAAATCAAATAAATGGGACCTTAGTGAGCAGAAGAGACTTCTTTCAAAACATTTAGAAGCCGTACTGACCCCGAACGTGTATCTTACACCAAAATCAATTTTATGTTGATCGTCAAAGTATAAAGTTCATTACTTAAAGCTGTCCTCTTATAAAAAAATATATATATTTTTGTTCATCCTACTGTGCTGAAAAGCCAATCAAATTAATATACAGTGTATTTCACTTAACTTTACTTCCCTGTACGTTTTACAAAGTGATGATTAATCACTTCATTTCGCCTCCCTTTCCCTTCTTTCATGCCATCTCTCTCTCTCTCTCTCTCTGTTTACACACTTTCCTTATCTCCGTTTGTTTCAGTCGGGCAAGTAACCTCTACATAGAGCTACTTTCTTTTCATCATGAGCTGGAAAGAGAGACACAAAGAGAAAGAGAGAGGTCAGACATATTTCAGACTCCTCATTGGACAGACGGCTATTGAGCAAGACGTGTCCAAACATATTTCAACCGTTAATGTGGCACAGATAAGCGAGTGTTTCTCAAACAGAACAATGAGGGGGTTTCATAGTACAGGGTTATAAAAGTCAAAATACACAAGCCGAGCTTTGACAGGCTGTGATCATTTGTCTTTCATCTGAGCTCTGGAGCACTTGAGTAGGAGCCAAAGTGTCAGGACGATAAATTAACTCTTTGTCAGGCGATGTGGGAGAAAATAGCAGGTTCTGTGACTCACGCAGGATGTCTGTGCAACACCTCATGAAGTGAATCATTATAGTGTGATTTTGAATGACCCCAATTGTCTTATCATTTAATCACTTTCAATATTTTAGTCTTATTTCTAAGCAAGTACTTTCCTATTCTATGTACATGGACAGTTCACAAACATCACGGACATTAACTTTTTATTGTTCATCGTACATTCCTGGTTAACATGTCTGTTTATTTATCCTTAAGGGAAGTTTATATTTTTGGTTACACTTTGTTACAGTTTTATTGTTACAAATGTTACCATAGTAATAACAGTAAATTATGCATACTTCCATGCTACTAACCCTTGACCAAATCCTAATCCTAACCCTATAGTAAATACATGTAGTTACTTAATATTACTCAGTACTTAAATGTATAATTACAATGTAACAAAGACAACTTTCCATGGGAATTAAGGGGAATATATTAGAAGGATTTCTGAAGGATCATGTGACACTGAAATAAATAACATGCATAACAATTGCTGCAATACAAATATATTTAATTTCCACATTTACTAAATTAGAAGTAATTAATTGGAAAACATATCAATATGCAAAAAAAATGTCCACTTATGACCAAACATAATGTTTATATTTATGCTTATATGGAACAGTTTATATAAATTTCCACATTTTTGTTATATTAATTCCTGTTAAGTTTCCAAATTGGAATATTTCAAAAATTCCCCAGATTATGATCTCATTGAAAGTTTCCGGAAATTTACTGGAAACTTTGCTTAACTACATGTACTTGCTCTAGAGTTACGGTTAGGGGTTGGTCTAGGGTTAGTTACTTGTAATTATGCATAATTTACTGTTATTAAGTACATGTAGTAACAAATCACCTTAAAATAAAGTGTTACCATATATTTTTAGATATTGTAATTGTTATACATTTCTTTATTTAGCACATAACTGAAAGATCAAAATGATGAACTGATCCACCAGGATCATGTGACACTGAAGACTGGAGTAATGATGCTGAAAATTCAGCTTTGCATCACAGGAATAAATTACACTTTACAATATATTAACATAGAAAACAGTTATTTTACATTTTAAGAATATTTTACCGTTTTACTACAGCCTTGGTGAGCAGAAGAGACTTCGAAATACATTTACCAACCCCAAACGGTTATAAATCAGTTTTTCCCTGATTTTCAATCCTTTTTGAAAACTACTAGCACACCTCTCCTCAATATGCAGTATGATTTGAAGAATCATTCCATAAAGTCTATTATAGTCTACAGTGGCAAGAAAAAGTATGTGATCCGCTGGCAGAATCTGTGAAAATGTGAATAATTGTAACAAAATAAGAGATCATACAACATGCATGTTTGTAACGTACTGCTCCGAGACTCAAGGGTTGGGGATCCAAATGCAGCTTTATCCACTGATCGTGACAATGTTATTCTTTTTTATTTAGTGCTGTCCTGAATAAGATATTTACATAAAAGATGTTTAAATATAGTCCATAAGACAAAAAAAAAGCTGAATTTATTAAAATGACCCCGTTCAAAAGTTTATGCACCCTTGATTCTCAATACTGTGTATCGTTCCCTGATGATCCACGGCTGTGTGTGTGTCTGTGTGTGTTTCTGTGTCTGTCTGTGTGTCTGTCTGTCTGTGTGTCTGTCTGTCTGTGTGTCTGTCTGTCTGTGTGTCTGTGTGTGTGTCTGTCTGTGTGTGTGGCTGTGTCTGTCTGTCTGTCTGTCTGTCTGTGTCTGTGTCTGTGTCTGTGTCTGTGTCTGTGTCTGTGTGTGTCTGTGTCTGTGTGTGTGTGTGTCTGTGTGTGTGTGTGTCTGTGTGTGTGTGTGTCTGTGTGTGTCTGTGTGTGTCTGTGTGTGTGTGTCTGTCTGTGTGTGTCTGTCTGTCTGTCTGTCTCTCTGTCTGTCTGTCTGTCTGTCTGTCTGTCTGTCTGTCTGTCTGTCTGTCTGTCTGTCTGTCTGTCTGTCTGTCTGTCTGTCTGTCTGTCTGTCTGTCTGTCTGTCTGTCTGTCTGTCTGTCTGTCTGTCTGTCTGTCTGTCTGTCTGTCTGTCTGTCTGTCTGTCTGTCTGTCTGTCTGTCTGTCTGTCTGTCTGTCTGTCTGTCTGTCTGTCTGTCTGTCTGTCTGTCTGTCTGTCTGTCTGTCTGTCTGTCTGTGTGTTTTGTGATGGTTGTTCTTGAGTCTCTTGTTTGTCTTGAGCAGTTAAACTGATCAATGTTCTTCAGAAAAATCCTTTAGCTCCTGCAAATTCTTCAGTTTTCCAGCATTTGCACATTTGAACCCTCTCCAGCAGGGACTGAATGATTTTAGATCCATCTTTTCACACTGAGGACGATTGAGGGACTCAAACACAACTATTACAATTTACCTTGATCTTCAAATCCAAAACGTTTTCACCCCCGGCTCTTAATGCGTTGTGTTTCCTTCTGGAGCTTCAGTGAATGTTTGAACCTTTTTTAATAGTTGTGTTTGAGTCCCTCAATCGTCCTCAGTGTGAAAAGATGGATCTAAACTCTAAATACAGTCCCTGCTGGAGAGGGTTCAAATGTGCAAATGATGCTGGAAAACTGAAGAATTTGCAGGAGCTGGAGGATTTTTCTGAAGAACATTGATCAGTTTAACTGCTCAGGACAAACAAGAGACTCAAGAACAACCATCACAAAACACACACACACAGCCGTGGATCATCGGGGGAACAACACACACACACACACACACACACACACACACACACACACACACACACACACACACAGCCGTGGATCATCAGGGAATGACACACACAGCCGTGGATCATAGGGGAACAACACACACACAGCCGTGGATCATAGGGGAACAACACACACACAGCCGTGGATCATCAGAGAACGACACACACACACACACTCACACAAACACACCCGTGGATCATCAGGAAACAACACAGAATTATTAATAATCAAGGGTATGTAAACTTTTGAACAGGGTAATTGTTTATAAATTCAGCTATTTGTTTGTCTTGTGGACTATATGTAAAATATCTTATACAGGACAGTACTATATAAAAAAATAACATGCATTTTGTATGATCTCTTATTTAGTTAAAATGAATCACATTTTCACAGATTCTGCAAGGGGTTCACATACTTTTTTTTTTTTTTTACAACTGTATTATACAATGTATGAGTCTACATAAGGCTCAGTGTTACAGTAAATACAGCAATATGTGGGTTTTGTACAGTCAGTATGTCATCTGATCCAGCATGCATGCGGCTCTGCTCAAAACACCGGTTATGGTGAGCAAGTTCTGCTTTATCACATTGGGGTGATCTTTAGAGGGATCGTTCACACAAAAAAGCATTTACTCATCCTCAAGTTGAGTTTCTTTAATCTGTTGAACACAGAAGAAGATATTTTAAAGAATCCCGGTAATCAGACCCCATTTGACTTCCAGTAGGAAAAAAATACTATGGAAGTCAATGGCTACCGTCAACTTTCTGCTGGTTACCAACATTATTTCATTGTTTTTAATCTTTTGTGTTTAGCAGAAGAAAGATACTCAAACAGGTTTGGAACAACTTCATTTTTGGGTGAGCTGTCCCTTTAAATGGTCTCAGCTGAGGCAGGATCATCTCGTTCCTGTTCTCTTGACCCTGACATGACAGTCTGAATGTGTTCTTCTCACACATGAATCACTCACACTATACCACACACAAAGCTCATCTGATGTAGCTAACGGGAAATGGTACTTTAAGAAATTATAACGCGTGTTTATCAATGCGGTGTTATTAATATCCACCAGAGGGCGCTGTTATAGAGGGGGTAATGGTGAGGGTTAAATGTTCCATGATAAATTGCAGTGTCTTTGAAAATGTTCTGCTGGTACCTTCAGAATTGTCTCCTATTTGTTTACACTGGTGTCAAGTGTCATTGGCTGTGTTTGCTATTGATCATACTAAGGGTAAACAGGGTTGTTCAAATCCCCAGCGCAAAGTATCACACTTTTGCAACATGCCACGTTTGTGTTACGGACATGAATGAAAACTTGTGCAATTTATTATGTATTATGTCGGCGGTTTCTCATTGGGAAAGCACCCCTCGCATTCGTCAGAGCGTCTAATGGCATTGAGTAATCACTGCATTAACACTCATGTGATTGTGGTCTGCTTGTTTTGAAGCTTTTGGAGCTGTGCAGATCAGTGAAGGATGATGCGCTGAAGGTGGTCGATGACTTCAACATCCCGTCCTGCTGCATACAGGCGCCTATCGCTGGGGTCGCGAACCCCAGGGCCGAATGGGCCTTCTACCCCCAGCCACCGTATCCCAGCAGCACCCAGCCTCTGTCCAAGCTCTGAGCGAGTGATCCCGGCTTTATAGGGACATGGATTGAGTGATTTCGGGTATCTGACCGGATTTGCTGGACCAGCTTTGTATGCTCATTCACATTGGGTGAGAGTGGAAAGGAACTGGAGCCGAGTTTAGTGATTAAGCATCATGCTTTGTGCCAAGATCAATGGTTCTGCTAATGGCCAAGGCCTTAACGACACTACTTGTCCTTTTAATAATGTGTGTGTATGAAAAGGGAATTTCACTTATATGAGTTGCACATTTTGTCTTTCAGACAGTTTTTTAAATGCTTCAGTGATTTAGCCTGATCGATTTAAAATAGGAAGTAGGGATAAACACCAGCCAAACCTGAATCGTCACAGCTCTGATAGCCTGGATCTGAACAAACAAAAGGTTTAGTTTTATGGTGAGCAGTGCCAAGAGGCAGTTTTTACACTTTCTTAAAGCCCCACTGAAGTGCCTTTAAACGCACAGCATTATTCAGTGTGTTTACGTAAATTTCCACTGATACATGAAGACAGGGTGGGGCATATCAAACAGCCCCTCCCCTTTTTAAAACTAGCCAATAGCTTTTCGTTTATATCACAGCTCGGTAAAGCCGCAGTTTTCCTCATCTCTAACCGTTTATCCTCCTAATCTCCTCCATATCGCTTTAAAATATCATTCTGTGCAGGATTCAAACGGGTCCGATACATTTTCTGGTCTGCACCGACTCGATCACATGATCACTCTGTGCTGTCGTGTTTCTGGACTGGAACCGCGGCGGTTCACTGACACTAATGTGAAGCCAGACTTCAATAGCCACAATGGAAAGCACAGTCGGAATCGTTCCCTATACCCTATATAGTGCACAGTCTGATCGTTCCCTATCCCCTATATAGTGCACTGTCTGATCGTTCCCTATCCCCTATAGTGCACAGTCTGAATCGTTCCCTATCCCCTATAGTGCACAGTCTGAATCGTTCCCTATACCCTATAGTGCACTGTCTGATCGTTCCCTATCCCCTATATAGTGCACAGTCTGAATCGTTCCCTATCCCCTATATAGTGCACAGTCTGAATCGTTCCCTATCCCCTATATAGTGCACAGTCTGAATCGTTCCCTATCCCCTATATAGTGCACAGTCTGAATCGTTCCCTATCCCCTATAGTGCACAGTCTGATCGTTCCCTTTCCCTTATATAGTGCACTGTCTGATCGTTCCCTATCCCCTATATAGTGCACTGTCTGACCGTTCCCTATCCCCTATATAGTGCACAGTCTGAATCGTTCCCTATCCCCTATATAGTGCACTGTCTGATCGTTCCCTATCCCCTATATAGTGCACAGTCTGAATCGTTCCCTATCCCCTATATAGTGCACAGTCTGATCGTTCCCTATCCCCTATATAGTGCACTGTCTGATCGTTCCCTATCCCCTATAGTGCACAGTCTGAATCGTTCCCTATCCCCTATATAGTGCACAGTCTGAATCGTTCCCTATCCCCTATATAGTGCACAGTCTGAATCGTTCCCTATCCCCTATATAGTGCACAGTCTGAATCGTTCCCTATCCCCTATATAGTGCACAGTCTGAATCGTTCCCTATCCCCTATATAGTGCACAGTCTGAATCGTTCCCTATCCCCTATATAGTGCACTGTCTGATCGTTCCCTATCCCCTATATAGTGCACAGTCGGATCGTTCCCTATCCCCTATATAGTGCACAGTCTGAATCGTTCCCTATCCCCTATATAGTGCAATATGTGTCATTTGCAATGTAGAAAATAGTAAACGTGTGAACAAGTGATCAGGGTCTATTTATAATGTAGGGGGCGGGGCTTCCGATTCTAGAGAGCAATTGATTGGACAGAAAATCTGATGAGAATCTGAAGTGTCATCAATATCATTGATCCCTATTGGCGGAAGCGAGAGACTAAAGTTTTGAACGCTCATATCTTCTAAATGCAATTGTTGTCATTGTTTTGGAGCACACGAGCGTATAGAGAGGCTAACATATTCATACTAAAAGCCAACAAACTTCAGTTTTGATTTCATGGGGACTTTAAGAAGAGCCAGAATGTAGTTAGTCAACACACGGCACACAACATTTAAGCAAAAGTTGTAGACATTGAGCAACGGAAACCACACTACAATGTTGGACACGTACAATGTTTGTTTAGTTAGAAAGACAATTGTATATTTACTGCTGCTATGGTTTTGAATGCCACTATTAACTGCCAATATTTGACCTTTGTTTACCATTTTTGAGCCAAAAAAGGTTCTAGTTTAGGTATAAGATGCTCAGTCGAGGTGTGCAAAAGGATGTCCGTTGTTGTGCATTTAGTTTCAACTAAACTACCAATTACCATTTTGTAATTTTTAATGTAAAAATGTCCGTTATCGTAATCTTTGCAACAGTTTGTTCACAGCAACATGGAGATTCCTTGATGTTATGCAAATAAATGGTTGCATTCCCTGATATTTCCAGGTTTTCTGTGACTGTGGAAGCCATGTTTGCGTTTTTTGTGAATGTTACACCCTTAATATTGATCATTAATAACAATGTTATGCATACCACAATCTTAGTAGCTTGTATTGCATTGTGACTTGTGATCAAACATCATTCAATCAGACTGTACACACACCACAGAGAAGTCTAGCCACTGCAAAAGAAGAACTATAGTGCTTTTGTTCTAATTTCATCTAAAGTGTTTGTGTACATTTGGAGCGTTTGCGAAGAATCACAGCCCTGTGACATCACAGGCCCCTCCCCCAAGTGGGCGTGGCTTCACCCGTGTACTGTGAGCTCGCTTCAGTAAATAAGACAGATCAGAACAACTTGCGCTGCCCAGCGGACGCACGAGAGCGAGGAAGTGCATTTAAGAGCCGACGAGACAAAAGACACACTCCACAACAATCCCGAGGACATTTTACGAAACAGGAACTTATATGACAGCTGCTCCAAGGAAGCAAATTCATCGAGAGTTTTAGAGGCATCGATTGTCTGCCATTGGAATTGTACTTTTTTTTTTTTTAGCAACTTTTTTTTTTACATCTCTGGATATTTGAGAAGTCATCCTTCGTTCTGTTGTCTTCATCGTTAACACAATGCGCTAACGCGTTTATACCTCGCGGATTATGTCTCGCACGTCCAGGTGAGTTCATCCAGGCGCCGTACAGTGTGCCGGCTTTAATGCAACTTTGTTGCTTTTTGTGCGCTTTTTCCAAAACGACTTTACGCGTTTAATACACGCGTGATCGCCGTGATTTAAACCCCTAAAATCGGGTTATTAATGTGTGCATTTGTCAAAATCGCCTCGCTTTATTCTCCGCGTTGAAGTTTATTCTGGCGAAGCTTTAGTTGCGCGCGGCGGCGAAAAAAGTGAAACTTCAGACGCGCGCTGTCTGGTCGCTTTACGTAGTGTCCAGCTAAACAATGTAGCAAAGACAACAAAAGTGTCGGAGCTGTAGTAGCGGAGTCCACTCCCCTCATTGGTCCATCCGTGTTGACATTTAACCAGACTGAATAATTCAACCGTGTTTTGCAATGGATAACGATATGGCACCTGTTTGCTTCGCCACTACAACATAACTCTAAATGCGACGCAACGAGAGTTAAAGGGCGCATTTAGTCGCGTTCTACTTTCGAATGATAACACGTCATTTTTGGAACGTGCCGCGCGACGCGTTCCATTTGGTTTATTTTTGCGATCGTCTCTCGGTGTGATAAGTTTGCGCCATTGTCTGTTTGCCTGAACTCTTGGAGGCGTCGACGCGCTCCTATTAATAGGAAACTTTTGTTTTGGTGCGCAAGATATCGTTTCGCCGCTGCTCTCTTGGTGAAAATAAATCGCGGAAAAACTCAGCACGCTCGCTCGCGCAATATTAGCTACTGACAGTGTATTTAGCATTACGGCTCGCTGACAAGTGAAACTAAAATAAACAATTAAATAAATACCCCCCGTGCACTATTCACTACGGCCAGTAAAACGCTGACATCGCAATTCGCTGACAAATGACAATGCAAGAAATAAAGAAATCGCGATGTAGTCGCGCGCGTGTTTAGAACTCGCGCGCCTACTGTACAGACAGTAAAGTAGGCTATCAAGTAGGCTAGCTATTGTCTGACAAGTGCAACAAATGTAGCGGTAGGTGACACTTCGACAGCATGACATGCAGTTTGTTCTATATTTGTTTTGTATTTTATACATTTGTCGCTGTTTTTGTCATTGTCGCCGCTTCGCTGTTTGTACAAGCCGGCGTGACTGACAATGTTTACACAGGGAACTCTACATGGATGTGTTTCATTTTAAAAAGCCAGACATAATAAACCTCTCTAGACTAGTGTGAAACAAAGGAAGGCGCATGCATTCCCCTACAGCGCGAGCGTCAATTCTGTTTCACACGATCGCCTCGCGCGTTATAGAGTTTGTTTTTCTTCCCAAACATGTAGACTGTTTAGCTGTAAGGAAGAAATAGGAAGTTGGAGCTCGTTTGTGACGCACTTCACCCGGGTTACTAGTTTCACAGCGTTCGCTGCCAGAGGTTCCCAAACGCGCGTTAAGAGTGGAAACTCTGAGCCCCCCTGACAACAAACCACACAATTCCTCTTCGAAACACTTGCTAAAGACTGTAATGAGTGTTTTGTTTGTTCTGCAGAGAGCAAACGCTGGCCTCGCGGGGAAGCGGAGAGAGCACCGGTGGCGGAGCGGTCTTGCGCCCCGAGCACTTTGACTTCCCTCAGCCGAGCGATGGGGACCCGTTAAGGGGAGGGATTGCCATGTCGAATAGTCACCAGTCGAGGTCACCGATGTTCCGAACCTTCTCCAGGTCCTCTAGTGGCTATTTTTCCGTCGACAGCGATTCTGTGCCAGGTTCCCCTCTAATGCCTAATATTTCCGAAGCGCAAGATGGCCAAAATGATGGTAAGAGCCCCCTGGCGAAAAAAAGGGCACCTTTATGCACAGCTGCACTACTTCCTGAACTTCAGCCAGCTCCTTTGTTTCCTGTCTGCCATTATTGGACAAACTGATTAATCCAGGTGTGGCTGATTATTGTTGTTGTGACTACAGGGGTCAGGCACACCTGGATTAATCAGTTTGTCCAATAATGGCAGACAGGAAACAAAGGAGCTGGCTGAAGTTTAGGAAGTAGTGCATAAAGCCAATTTTGTGGTGTGTAAACACAACACTGACGCGACGGATAGCGAGACATCATAACGGTTTTCTTCCAGTGGATTAGTCCGTTGAGATTATTTGAAATTTAAAATATCAAAGCAGCCGAGTGCAGGTTTCTCGCTCAGGTGTGCCTGAGCATCGCGCGCTCTAATATTTTGACGAAAAATACATATTTTTTTATGATTATTGATCATTTATGGCGCTTAAAGTAAAACAAGCCTATTATTATCATTTTATTATTATTATCTATTACCCTTTCTGACTGTCTGTGGTTCAATTTGGTTTTGGGCCTGACTATCCGTGGACAGGTATAGCCTATAACAAAAATATATATTTCTAAATGAGTTCAAATGCAATACATTGGTTATATGTAAAACATTATAGAAACTCTGTAGAGGTTAAGAAACCCCTTGTAATAAACAGTGACAGATAGTACAAGTAAAGGTGCATTGTATTAATATTTCTGTCACAGTTTATGAATGTCGTCCATTTAAGTGCTTTGGATGTTTAACTTGGCCACATTAGCACAGTGATAAGCGTAGTGTTTTGATGCTTGGCAGTGCACTTGTCTTGGGAATCAATTCCAGAGCTTTCTCATTTTGAAGCAGGACATATCTGCCTAAGGCCAAGTCGGCTCGTTTATCTTTGTGACAGCTTCTCGAAAAGGAATAATCTGCATTTCCTTTCTGTTGAGATCTTTTTTTTTTCAGTGCAAATAAGTGCACATGCACTCTGAAGTCTGTACACTCCTGGGCAAAAATAAATTAAAATGGGCTACGCCAAAAATGGCAAAATATTTAGTGGTCTTTTAATGGTGTTAACCGTTTTAATCCCATTAAATTACACTCTTAAAATGCTGGGTTGAAAACACATGAGCCTGATTGACTTCTCAAGTGATTGATTGTCTTTGAAATTTGGGCTTGTAGCATTAGATAATAACTTTTCATTTTGTGGGAAGCAAGCCATTCTGCAATATTCTCCTGTACTCCAAAGCATTAAATGACTCTTCACAGTGAAGTAGCTCACCAATTTCAGCAGCTAAAAAGGCTCGCCACACAATGACAACTCTTCCCAAAAATGCTGGGTTAAAAACAACCCAAGTTGGGTTGAAAATGGACTAACGCAGCAATTGGGTTGTTTTAACCCAGCGATTGGGTTGTTTTAAGCAAACATTTAACCCAACCGCTGGGTTAAAACAACTCATTCACTGCACTCTATAAAAAATGTTGGGTTAAAAACAACCCAAGTTGGGTTGAAAATGGACTAACGCAGCAATTGGGTTGTTTTAAGCAAACATTTAACCCAACCGCTGGGTTAAAACAACCCATTCACTGCAATCTAAAAAAATGTTGGGTTAAAAACAACCCAAGTTGGGTTGAAAATGGACTAACGCAGCAATTGGGTTGTTTTAAGCAAACATGTAGCCCAACCGCTGGGTTAAAACAACCCATTCACTGCACTCTAAAAAAATGTTGGGTTAAAAACAACCCAAGTTGGGTTGAAAATGGACTAACCCAGCGATTGGGTTGTTTTGACCCAGCAATTGGGTTGTTTTAAGCCAACATTTAACCCAACCGCTGGGTTAAAACAACCCATTCACTGCACTCTAAAAAAGATGTTGGGTTAAAACAACCCTAGTTGGGTTGAAAATGGACTAACGCAGCAATCGGGTTGTTTTAAGCAAACATTTAACCCAACCGCTGGGTTAAAACAACCCATTCACTGCACTCTAAAAAAAATGTTGGGTTAAAAACAACCCAAGTTGGGTTGAAAATGGACTAACGCAGCAATTGGGTTGTTTTAAGCAAACATTTAACCCAACCGCTGGGTTAAAACAACCCATTCACTGCACTCTAAAAAAATGTTGGGTTAAAAACAACCCAAGTTGGGTTGAAAATGTACTAACCCAGCGATTGGGTTGTTTTGACCCAGTGGTTGGGTTAATTGTTAGCTTAAAACAACCCAATCGCTGAGTTAAAACAACCCAATTGCTGGGTTAGTCCATTTTCAACCCGGCATTTTTAGAGTGTATGCTTCACTGTGGTAGAGATGCATTTATTATTATATTTCTCAGCAGATGATTTTCAAAGACACCGCTCTGGAGCATCACCATGCAACTCGTTGTGATTCATCACTTCCCAGACAACTTCCCATAATCCTGCCAAAAACTTCATTCTGGCTTTTTGAATTTTTTTCTGAGACATTTGCCCAAATTAAAACAATTTGTGGTTAAGACCATTTAAAGCTTCATGTTTAGCCATTTTGGGCTTGGCCCATGACTGTATGATTGCACATGCGCGTGTGTTTGTGAGAGGCCTGCTCGGTCCATTCTTGCAAACCCAATGCACCTGAGACACATCTCCTCATAATGCCTCAGATGGGGTGAGCTGATTTGCCCGTTGTCTGCTTGTTTACCTTCACTGTCAACGAGGCCTCAAGAAGGCAGTCAGAGAATCAGCCTTAGTGCACGCAGTCAAAATAGACTAGCCTCTCTTTTGTGAAGGCTAGACATGAGATCCAACCATCTCTGTTTTCCCTATTGAGAGCCAGGAGATATGAGATGGCGATAATTGTCTTCCTGTAGCCACTCTTAATGGCGAAGAGAAACAACAATAACTTATCAAGACTCTCATCTGTTGCTCGCTCGACAGGAGAGTTCCTCTACCAGTGGCCTCTTGTTTATACCTTTAGCTGCTACATTGTGTTGGCACAAGGTCTTGAATTTACATGTATGAACTTTGTGCCCTTTTTTTGTGGACCTCTTGTGGGTCAGACGTGTTATATTCGGCCCAAAGATGAATGAAGATGCGGTGATAAACAAAACCAGAATAGGGCACGCATTCATTTGAACACTGCAATCAAAAATTGTCCTCGTTTGAGACGTAGTTGCTGGCACTGGGTAGCAAAGGCGCAAGACAATGAGGTGAAAGTGTCGACTGAAACTTAAAGTGATATTTAGATATTGTCTGGTTCAACTCGAACAGGTCTAGCGGAGTTGCGAAAGGAAATGAGTATCCAATGGTCCTAATATGATTGAGCATGAGAAATAACAGTCAAACACAGAGTCTCGCTTGAGTCATAGCTGGAGATTAATTTGAGTTCAGACAGAATTTGGGTGATATTAGTGTTTAGCCTCATAATAACCTCAGGCGCTCAGCTACTGTCTTACCACTGAGAGAAGGTGTCAATTTAACATTGTTGGCAAATATTTAATCATGCTAACAACCGTGGAAAAACTAAACCAGAGGTTGCTGAGGTGGTTGCCAAGAGTTTGTTAGAAAAAGGTAGAATTGACTCTGTGCCAATAAGGTTTTTTTCTTCTTCTTCATGAAATTAAGCTTATGTAATTTTTTAATCCTGGCCTTCTGTGCACAATTTTTGTTTCCGCTTTTGCAATCTGTAATCCAAATTCAATAACTTTGAAATTACATTTTTACAAATCATTCCTATTGCATTGCAAATAACTTTAAATAGCACATTCATCTGTGTAAGACCTAGCTTTATTTTAAACATTGTTTAAAGACAAAAGGGAACTCCTTTTAAAATGTGTAGTTTTTCATATATTAAAAAAAAAGAAGTGTATTTCGTGTTATGTATATTAATGCATATACAAATTGAGAATATTGTGATGTACATTTTTGTTTATATACATTCCCATCCCTTTCATTTGAGGTTTGAATGAGCTCTGGTAGTGTTTAGTGTTCACACCAAAAAACGATAACAAAAATATATAGTTCTAAAAATGATTCTCAATATTAAAGAATAGCAGAGTTCACACCACAGCTATGACGATAACGGCACGGAGAAACAATATTGTTGGAATCCCTTTCAGAGCGATTTTATCAGCTGATGAACGATTAAAAACATTGACAGCCAATCAGAATCCATCCTGCCGTTACGAGCGCGCATTTAAATTGACTTGGAATAAGCAGAACTATATCATCCGCTGGTGTGGACGCTAATATTGTTATGATTCTTGGACAATTAAAAACATTGACAGCCAATCAGAATCCATCCTGCCGTTACGAGCGCGCATTTAAATTGACTTGGAATAAGCAGAACTATATCATCCGCTGGTGTGGACGCTAATATTGTTATGATTTTTGGACGATTAAAAACATTGACAGCCAATCAGAATCCATCCTGCCGTTACGAGCGCGCATTTAAATTGACTTGGAATAAGCAGAACTATATCATCCGCTGGTGTGGACGCTAATATTGTTATGATTTTTGGACGATTAAAAACATTGACAGCCAATCAGAATCCATCCTGCCGTTACGAGCGCGCATTTAAATTGACTTGGAATAAGCAGAACTATATCATACGCTGGTGTGGACGCTAATATTGTTATGATTCTTGGACGATTAAAAACATTGACAGCCAATCAGAATCCATCCTGCCGTTACGAGCGCGCATTTAAATTAACTTAGAATAAGCAGAACTATATCATCCGCTGGTGTGGACGCTAATATTGTTATGATTCTTGGACGATTAAAAACATTGACAGCCAATCAGAATCCATCCTGCCGTTACGAGCGCGCATTTAAATTGACTTGGAATAAGCAGAACTATATCATCCGCTGGTGTGGACGCTAATATTGTTATGATTCTTGGACGATTAAAAACATTGACAGCCAATCAGAATCCATCCTGCCGTTACGAGCGCGCATTTAAATTGACTTGGAATAAGCAGAACTATATCATCCGCTGGTGTGGACGCTAATATTGTTATGATTCTTGGACAATTAAAAACATTGACAGCCAATCAGAATCCATCCTGCCGTTACGAGCGCGCATTTAAATTGACTTGGAATAAGCAGAACTGTATCATCCGCTGGTGTGGACGCTAATATTGTTATGATTCTTGGACGATTAAAAACATTGACAGCCAATCAGAATCCATCCTGCTGTTACGAGCGCGCATTTAAAGTAACTTAGAATAAGCAGAACTGTATCATCCGCTGGTGTGGACGCTAATATTGTTATGATTCTTGGACGATTAAAAACATTGACAGCCAATCAGAATCCATCCTGCCGTTACGAGCGCGAATTTAAAGTAACTTAAAATAAGCAGAACTGTATCATCCGCTGGTGTGGACGCTAATATTGTTATGATTCTTGGACAATTAAAAACATTGACAGCCAATCAGAATCCATCCTGCCGTTACGAGCGCGCATTTAAATTGACTTGGAATAAGCAGAACTATATCATCCGCTGGTGTGGACGCTAATATTGTTATGATTCTTGGACGATTAAAAACATTGACAGCCAATCAGAATCCATCCTGCTGTTACGAGCGCGCATTTAAAGTAACTTAGAATAAGCAGAACTGTATCATCCGCTGGTGTGGACGCTAATATTGTTATGATTCTTGGACGATTAAAAACATTGACAGCCAATCAGAATCCATCCTGCCGTTACGAGCGCGAATTTAAAGTAACTTAAAATAAGCAGAACTGTATCATCCGCTGGTGTGGACGCTAATATAGTCATCTTTTTAGTTATGATTCTTGGGAACGGGTCTTTAGAGTGTCTTAAACTTGACTTTCATTGTCTTTCACAGCGGTATGGGTCGCCGAACATAGCCACCAGCTCGCGCAAATGGCAGAACCTGTTGGAGCCATGCGGCCAGAGATGGCGGTCGCTCGGGAGCTGCGGCGCATTGGAGATGAGTTCAACCACATGTACTGTCAAAGGGTGAGTAATATTCAGGTGATAGCGTGACACCATTGGATCAAGCGCAGGAGATCTTAGCGCTTTACACAGTACAGATTGTTTCAAAGCAACCTTGCAGTGATCAACAGGAAAATGATGCATTTCGTCTATAAAGCAGTTCTGCAACAAAAGGATGTCATCGTCCAGCTCATACAACAGCATCAGTACAGTCAGATCAATTATACTGTTGAATATTAAGTGTCCCCTACTAAGCAAGCCAGACTCGTCAGGTGACAAAATGGAGGACAAAATCTTGGGAGAAACCAGACTCAGTCGTTCAGTTCTCCTCTGGCCAATGAACGAACACGGTGTGATTATGATTCAGGCTGCATCACAAGTCAGAATTCAGATCAGGATCTGTAGCATTCAAATGTTCATCCAGTTCCTTTTGCTTAAAGATCAAATTCATCACGCCGGTACGGAGCCAAAGCTTGCCATAGGGTCTGTGCGGAGGACCTGTCTGGTTCTTGTGGTCTCTGCTGAGGATGTCGACAAGGCCTTCACAGGGGACTGTCTAGTAGACACGGCCTCTGCTGACATTCAGGGATGCGTTGTGGTCGTGTCTAGGTGCAGGTCCACATCTGATCTGGATACGGACCGGATACGGCTGACTACGGTAACCTCAGGATGAGACAGACAGACTAATATCAGCGTAGATGCAATTCATCAAGTACATCGGGTGTTATAGGAAGTGTTCCCGGTTCCGGTTGACCTAGTTTATGCAGCCTAACAATCATTTAACTGATTTGAATAATAGAAATTGATAACGTGTTATGTGCATGACGGGTTAAAGAGATGCGTTTTTAGTCTAGGTTTAAAAATGAAATATTTTCACTCGCCAGAGTATAGATTTCACTTGCTTTGTCTGTCCAGGGGAGTCGGTTTGAGTTTGCATTTTGGAAGCCGCCCCCTTTCATATCAGAGTTTCAATCAGGTGTTGCTGAGAAAGTGGTATCACAAGTCTCTGCAGATCAGGGCCTTAATGAGGGAAGTGTTTACTCCACCGCTGGAAAGGGGGCTTTATTTTCATAACTTGTATTTCTTAACGTTGCATCACTTCAGCACCAGTCAAGAAATCAAGGTTCTTCATAGAGGATCAAGGCTGATATGGTGTTCACACCTTTCGTCTTTCTTGATGTCTTTGCCCATTACTAGGCTATACAGGGTTTCTGCGGTTTAAAAAAAAAGTCTTAATTTGCCCTTACACAAAATAACGCCTAAAAATAGTGGTCTTAAATCAGAGCAGAAAGTCTTACATTCATAGTCATGGCATTACATTTGCATGCATTTTTGTCCTGCTTTCAATACAAATGTCTAAACTTCTTTGATATATTTACTCAAGTCTTAAAAAAAATGAACAAAATGAAGTGAGTTTACGCTTAAAACAAGAACAAATATATGTCAATGGGTTATGAGCTCATTGGCAAATGTCTGTTTTTGTTTTAATCAAACTCAAGACTTCAAATCGTATAATTTTGCATCTCCAGTAAACGCATCTTGATTTATGAATCTTTAGACAATTACACTTGAAAACAAGACAAAATTAGCACCTTTTTTCAGCGTGATCAGAAGTTACCGTAAAAGATATAGTGGCTGAGAGCAGAGGTATTCAAGTCAATTAAAAAAAAAAAAGTAATAGATATCTGTTGGAAGTTGTATTTTCAAACAGTGTTGCTAATACAAATCATTGTTTCTCCCTAGACATTTACATTGTATTCCCTTCAGTTTATTCCTTAAAGTTCCTTTACTCGGTCTTAAAAAGGTTTTGAATTTACCTTCATAAAACCCTGCCATGCAAACATTAGTAAGTGTTATTAATTAAGGGATTTAATGGTTCGTCTTTGGAGTCCCACTTTTATTAAAATTATATTTTATTTAACATTTTTTAGCGTGAGGAGGAGGAGGATGCCAATACAAAAGATATAAAATTAGCACCGCTGTGTATGAAATGCATCACTTGTCCAATCAGAATCAGGTATTCCACAATGCTGTGATTTAATGCTTAAAGGTGTGGTGACATTAGAGATACTTAGAGTGTGCAAAAAAGGTCCATTGTCTGTTGTCAGTAGCGTAGTAGCGATGTGTGAAGCACAGCTCACAAGTCACCTTCAAACCAAGTAGCTTTCTGTTGGTCAGTTCGCTTTAAATCGCACTTTATTATTCACTATTTATTTACAACGCAATGATGAGCATTTAATGCATTTGCTGATGTAATATAGATATGGCCTTGTTAGATAAGAAGTTATTAATGTTTATACAGTTGAAGTGCTGACTCATGTTACGATGTTATAAGTTGTGTTATGTATTCCTTATGCAAATATAGCCGTGCTAGTACAGAATGTCCACATTTGATTATCTATATGAACACGTTTTCTCTGTTTGGTGACGTTACTAGTTCTGATAAGATTCTGTTTTCGTAGGGGTTAAATCTGAGATAATTGATACCTCCGTTGAAGAGTTATTGCCGTTCACCTCTTTGACTCCGATACAGTGTCATGCTTCCTGTTCGGGCAGACGTCCAGTTGGACGAGGTTCTGTCTGGCAGAATTTGTGTTTATTATGTTGTGTCAGACCTTAACTTATGATCGCTACTTGGCTTGTTGAAGATTTCCTAACCTCTTTCAGGATGTTAAGCTGGTATGAATCTGGAAGAATAGTTTCTTGTAGTCACTCTCCGTGTAGGAGTTTTGATTGAGGCCGTCTCTGTGAGCTCAGTATGCAAATAGAGCCTTATCTACCCCGGCTATCAATGTTTGATTATTGCTGCGTAAAATTACCTTAGTCATTGTTTAAGTGAGCAAGACCTGCCAAACTCTTGAAAGATTTATCTGTAGGCAAGAGTCCAGACGTGCTCATAAACAGCTCAACGCCACATTTATTAGTGGCGTTTGTTAAGGCAACGGTCACTGTTATTAGGATTGTATTTGAACTAAAGTCTAACAATAAGTTTTAGACGTTTAGAAATATTCATACACTACCATTCAAAAGTTTGATGTTTTTGAAAAGTCTGTTCTGCTCACAAATGCTGCAATTATTTAATAAAAAATACAGTCAAATTTAACTGCTTTCAACTGCTTTCTATTGTAATATATTTGAAACTGTAATTTATTCCTGTGAAAAGGGATAGTTCACCCAAAAATTTAAATTAGCCCATGATTTACTCCCCCTCAAGCCATCCGAGGTGTATATGACATTCTTCTTTCAGACAAATAAAATAAAATCGGAGTTATATTAAAAATATCCTGGCTATTCAAAGCTTTATAATGGCAGTGAATGGTTATGTTGTTTTTGAAGTCCATAAAGGTGCATCTATCCATCATATAACTGCTCCACATGGCTCCAGGGGGTTAATAAAGGCCTTCTGAAGCAAAGTGGCGCGTTTGTGTAAGAAAAATATCCATATTTAAAACTTTATAGACTAAAATAACTATCTTCCAGTGGTCAGCGGTACGCGAGTCGACTTACGCTAAAAGAGTAACCCCCGATGCCACGTTTTGCTCTATTTTTTGCGGTTCTGCATTCGTCAATACGCATGTGTCAAGAGTTACTCTTTTAGCACAAGCGACTCGCTTACCGCCGGAAGATAGTTATTTTAGTCTATAAAATTGTAAATATGGATATGCTTCTTGCACAAATGCATCGATTCGCTCCAGAAGGCCTTTATTAACCCCCCGGAGCTGTGTGGAGCAGTTATATGATGGATAGATGCACTTTTATGGACCTCAAAAACGACATAACCATTCACTGCCATTATAAAGCTTGGAAGAGCCAGGATATTTTTAATATAACTCTGATTTTATTTGTCTGAAAGAAGAATGTCATATACACATGGGCTAATTTTAATTTTTTAGTGAACTATCCCTCTTAAACTATGTCCAATACATCATTCTGCCTGTGGCAACTTTTTGTTTTGTTATTTTTTCACTTAAAGTAATATCCTTCCAGCAATTGCATGTCGTCAGAGAGATATATACATATAGAATGGCAAATGACTCAGTAAACAAATGCACTTGATTCATCAATGCCGTAGTGATTCATTGTTGCTGGATTTGTCATGTTTGCCTGGTTCTCCAGACACACCCTGCCTTATCAGAAGAGACGCTTATGTTGTCGGACCATAGAAGGCCCTTTATCAAAAACTTTTTTGCATCATGCGAATTTTCAAAACAATGAATTTTGGTTAAAGGATTGCTTGATAGATTGTTCTCATAATGACTGTATGAATTCAGGTTCTTTAAAGAGCAAAAAGTTGAAATGTCTTGATTTTTGAGTTGTTTTTAAGCACATGAAATGGCTGTTTGTCTTATAAAAGTATTTTAAGTAATCTTGAGGCCCCCAACAGGTGTATGATTTTTGCTATTTTGAATGTTAAAAGAACACAAAACTTAAAAGTAATCTTGAAGCAAAGTATGCGAGGTTAATTCGACTGCGAGATGCATTTAATGAAACACAACAAGCAGTCCTTACATTACAGGACTGTGTGCGTGACAACAGTGTTTCAGAAGACTCAGGAGGAGCAGAATTCATCCCAACCCCCCCTAAACCGCCCACTTCGGTTTAAGACTCAGACTAATAGTCCTGGTGGAGTTTCTAATAGGCCGAGGGGTCATCTGAAAAGAGAGAAGAAAAAAGAGGGACAGAGGGAGGGTTGCATGGCAGAGCTGTATGTGTCTGGGACAGCTCAGCTTCATTATGTTTACCCTGCGGTTAAGCTCTGGGCTCTAATTATGCAGCGGGTCAGTCTCCTCAGCGCCATAGAGACGCACTCGGGCCTAGCGAGAGTCGCTCACAGTCAGGGTCAGAGGAACCGGCCTGCCAGCAAATGGAGGGGTTGGACTCCACGCTTTTGTTTATTTCTCTTCTCATGTGTCTGTGATGTCACTTCAGGGGTTTGTTTTGACGCTCCTGTGTGTTTGTTTATTTATTTAGACCATGATTGTTTGACCTCCATACAGCGAATTTTGGAATGACTGATTGGAAAAACTGTCAGTGGACTGCAGTATTTCCGTATTCTGAAACTTTAGATTAAACTAATTTCCATAAAAATTAACATTTGGCTTGTGAAAAAACTGAATAAATTATGAATGATTCTTGTTGCCTGTAAGGCCTTCGTTCATCTTTGCAACACAAATGAAGATCTTTTTGATGAAATCTGAGAGATTTCTGTCCCTCTGTTGACAGCTACGCAACTACCACTTTGAAGCTTCAAAAAGTTCATAAAGAGATCATAAAATTAATTTATACAAATTAAGCGGTTTAGTTAATTTCCTGAAGAGACACGATCGCTTTATATGATGAACAGATTGAATTTAGACTTTTATTCACATCTAAACATTGATCAGCGAACATAAGCTCAACTGAACATTTTTGACGTGCAAGAACTAACCTTATTTGAACCTCATTGGTTCTCGCTGAAGCTCAATCGTGCTGCGTAACACGAGAATGAACCTCATTGGTTCTTGAGGAAGCTCAATCGTGCTGCGTAACACAAGAATGAACCTCATTGGTTCTTGAGGAAGCTCAATCGTGCTGCGTAACACGAGAATGAACCTCATTGGTTCTTAAGGAAGCTCAAACGTGCTGCGTAACACGAGAATGAACCTCATTGGTTCTTAAGGAAGCTCAAACGTGCTGCGTAACACGAGAATGAACCTCATTGGTTCTTAAGGAAGCTCAAACGTGCTGCGTAACACGAGAATGAACCTCATTGGTTCTTGAGGAAGCTCAATCGTGCTGCATAACACGAGAATGAACCTCATTGGTTCTTGAGGAAGCTCAATCGTGCTGCGTAACATGAGAATGAACCTCAATGGTTCTTGAGGAAGCTCAATCGTGCTGCGTAACACAAGAATGAACCTCATTGGTTCTTGAGGAAGCTCAATAGTGCTGCGTAACACGAGAATGAACCTCATTGGTTCTTGAGGAAGCTCAATCGTGCTGCGTAACACGAGAATGAACCTCATTGGTTCTTGAGGAAGCTCAATCGTGCTGCGTAACATGAGAATGAACCTCAATGGTTCTTGAGGAAGCTCAATCGTGCTGCGTAACATGAGAATGAACCTCATTGGTTCTTGAGGAAGCTCAATCGTGCTGCGTAACACAAGAATGAACCTCATTGGTTCTTGAGGAAGCTCAATCGTGCTGCGTAACACAAGAATGAACCTCATTGGTTCTTGAGGAAGCTCAATCGTGCTGCGTAACACAAGAATGAACCTCATTGGTTCTTGCTGCAGCTCAATTCTTGCGGATGCTTGAGGGATAGAAATCTCTCAGATTTCATCAAAAAGATCTTAGTTTGTTTTCAGAAGATGAACGAAAGTCTTAAGTTTGGAACTACATGAGGGTGAGTAATTAATGACAGAATTTTAATTTGTGGGTGAACTAACCCTTTAAGATTTAAAATGGCTGCCAAGGTGTTCTGAGTGTTTTTTAAAAAAATGTTGTTATGGTGTTCTACGTGGTCATTAGGGTGTTTCTAGGGAGATTGCTTACTGGCCCAAGTCAAAAGTCCATCCTCTAGTCTCTAGATAAGGCTCAGTCCCTAATTAAGTAAGTTTATGAAAACATTTTTTGTTTTGTTTTATCCTTTGCCAGACAAAAATTGTAATTTCGATCACTTAGAAAAAGTAATATCACACCTCTCCTCTCCTGTTCAAGACGCACGATTTGAGGTATAAATATGTGCCTAATATGTCTCTAATACAGTAAGTATGAGGAATATTAATAATGGTGCATGCCAATAATAAAAAACAAATTAAGCCTCTTTTGTCAGTCTTGTTTATTAAATGCAGCGGCGCAAGAAACCCGTGTGAGCTTTCCGTTCCGAGTTCCTCTCATAAATAGAAAGATAATCAGAAACTTCAGCTGGGATTTATTGGAGTCCCTATAATTGTCCTGGATGTGCAGGGTTATAAAGTCTGTTTCCAGATCGTTCCCTCTCCTCAGCACTTCTCCAACGTTGGCTTGGTACACCAGCACCGATTGAGGAGTGCTGGTGTGACATGCTAGCACTCTGTTAGTAAGCACCGCTCTAATGCAGAGCAGATGTCTGGCCACAGAGTGCGATTGTTGTTCCAGCCCCGCTAATATCTGCATCTCGCCCTGCAAAATCGCACATGACGGACCTTTGTCAGCTCTTTGCATCAATGCTCTTTTGTTGCAGGCCTCTTCCCTGGAGAAATGAACAGTCTAGTGCATTGTAGCTGATGAAGTTTCTATTGAGTCATGCGGCTATCACTCAGGAGACGATTGCATGCGTTTATGTCCGAGCATGCTGCAAACTTACTGTCTCCCTGAGGGTTTGTGCTGTTTGAGTGACTACCAGAACCTCGACTGTCCCTCCTGAAATGCATCTTTGTAGAAGTAGAAAAAGATGCTTCAATTGACCTTAAGGCCCACTCACGCCAATGTAGGACAGGACTTGATTTTGTCTATTGGGAGTTGATTGGATAGTTCTGGTTTGCTATTGGTCTGTCTCATGTGAGTGACAGGTTGCCCCGCCCCCTTTCCCCCAGCTGATGAACAATAAAAACACAGCTAATCGTAATCCACCTGATTTTAAGGCGCGTTTGAAGAAGCAGACGACAAAACTGCAGTGCACATTTATAATAAACAGATTATTATTGTGGACGCTAATCCAGTTCTCTTTCTTGATGTGACCTGGCCTTTAGTAAGGGCAGACGTCATGTTTTATTTGATGCGAATGAGAATTATTGTGCTAGTACAATGCATTTAATATGTTGTGTTGTGGACGTTGGTGGTAAATGAAAAAAATAAAACTCTGGAAAACATGTTTTTGGATGTGAATTAAATGCGATATTTCGAAATTTGGATGACTTTTGATTGATTGTGCCCTGAGGAATCGATCACGATAAGACCAGGAACATGCATTACAAGTATTATTATATGATTTTTAATGCACATTTTGGTAACATTTTGCAATAAGGTCCCATTAATTAACATTACATGTAGTTAGCGATACATTAGTTCATGTTAGCTCTGGTCCGTTTCATAATTAACAGATACAACTGTAACAATTTTAATAATGCAATAGTAAATGTTGAAATGAACATGAACTGAGATGTTGTTGTTAACAAATGGAAACTTATTGTAAAGGTTTGATTAGAATATTGTCATTGGTGTGATTGATGTCCCATAATTCTGCTTCCTCTGCATCTGTTTGCACTTTTCCCCTATTGTTTTTATTGCGTACACTGATTCTCTAAATATATATCCCATCTTACTACATGACATGCAGCTAATTAGGTGTAGTTTCTTTGTTCTGTGTTTTTCTATTTCGTGAGTTTGTCACATGCTATTCCTCCACGTAAACTGAAAGCACATGCGCTTGTGTTGTATTACACTCGTTTTACCAGCTCTGGCAATAGCGGACCAGCCATCTGTGAATGCATTAGCAGCTCGCTACAGTCTGTGAGGATTGTTTTGCTGCGCTCTGGCTTTGTTGAGTTGTGGCAGCCCTGTTTTTCTTGCATGTGGTCACTGGGTTTATTGCCACGCCAGACTTCTTTGTCCCTGCAAGATGAGTCAGGGATGCCACTCTTTTACTCTCATACTGTTCGCCCCCTGTCCCACTCCAGATAGCACACTAGATAAACACCGTCTTTTGTGTCAAGATTGTTTTTAAAGCTAACAGTGATGAATTGATCCCATATGGAGGAGACGAGCGCGGATCTGTGCAGACTCAAACCGGGCTGAAATAGTAAATAAGTCTGTGTTTTTCCGCAGCGGTGCGTAAGCTAATTGTGCTTGATTAGAGGGATGCGCCCCTGTCATTTTACTCGATCTGCAGTGTCACGCTGGTTTTGAAGACGCGCTCACCACATCACAACCAAGAGCCTTTCCGTGACCCACTCGTGTTATGCATGTAAAACACAACCGCTCTTTCGTAACAACATATGAACAGTTATGTAAACTAGAGATAGACCAATAAATCCGATGGCATTTGGCTGTGTTAAGATGATCATATTGGCTGATATCTGTGTCCAATTAACCCTTTCAAACTTAAGTTTATAACATTCTAGCTGAGCCCTTGGCGTGAGTTTAAGCGTTATTTTAGAATGCATTTTCATGGCGACACGTTAAGCTTGTCACATGACACACCACAGCCTCAATAGTGCTGAGCAATATATTGGTTTTATTTCAGGTTTATTCAAAGTATTCACAAACTTAACTGTGTTGTGAAATATCTGATAATGGGCATAGGCACAGCAAATTCATCCACTTCTCCCCGAAAGATATAAAAGTGGCCGGTGAACTGGGAAAAGAATAGAGTAAACTTTATAGTTACCTACACAAACTGATTTTGAATAAAACATATGTTCCAAAGGATCATCATTTGCCACTTCCAGCGACATTAGTATTTTACAAGCGCTAAATGTTTTTTCCTAGAACCCATGTGAATTTAAATGTCTGAAAAATAAGCTTTAAGCGGTTGAAAACACTTTAAACGTGTCAAAAGCAGATTTTAATATAGGAGTTGATCACATAACGCACTGAACATTCTAGTCACACTGGTGTGATTGCACTTGTCAAAGGGGTATAAGCATTAAATCTCCCTCCAATTTTTTAAATGGAACGTTTCAACTCTGAATTCTGATTGGCTGATTCAGTAGTTTTTGATGTCAAGTGTTTTATTGTGATTGAAATTGCGGCAGTGGTTTTTGCAAATGTGGTTTAAGGCTACGTCTAGACTATGCATCTCTTCTCCACATTTTGGCCTTCTGTCCAGCGTTTTAGTCCCCCCACATTTTCGTGATGTTGTGTGGACTGAAAATGGAGGTATTAGAAAATACGAACAAGTAAGCAGCGAGTTACTTTGCTAATTAAACGATCGTGCCAGAAGAACAGCGTGAGAACTTTATTATGTCTGGTCTCCAAGTATCATCTCAGTGAGTTTTATTATGTTTTATGCATGCGCAGTTAGATGATTTAAGCGTTTTCCAATGTTTCAGTGTGGACGAGAAACTTTTGGAAAGCACTTGAAATGCTAGAGTGGACAGAGAGCTTTTGAAACGAAAACACCAATGTATCTAGATTAAAGGGATAGTTCACCCAAAAATTAAAATTAGCCCATGATTTACTCACCCTCAAGTCATCCTAGGTGTTTATGACATTCACATAGAGTTATATTAAAAAAGTCCAGGCTAATCAAAGCATTATAATGGCAGTAATAGTTACTCTGTTTTTGAAGTTCATAAGAAAATGCATCTGTCCGTCAAATAACGTGCTCCACGCGGCTCTGGGTGTTAATAAAGGCCTTCTGAAGCGTAACGATCCGTTTGTGTAAGAAAATCATCCATATTTAAAACTTCATCAAAGTAAAGTTCCAGCCGATCGCCTTCCGTGGAGAAGTGTTGAAAGTGCCTTCTCGCAATTCAAGATGTGTAATTCTGTTAACATAAGCCTTTGATCGGCAGAGGCACTTTCAACACTTTTTCCATAAATTGAACACAGAAGGCGGTCGGATGAAACTTTACATTATAAAGTTTTAAATATGGATATTTTTCTTACACAAACGCATCGATTCGCTTCAGAAGGCCTTTATTAACCTCCCCCCAGAGCCGCGTGGAGCAGTTATTTGACGGACAAATTGATTTTTATTGGACTTCAAAAACAGAGCAACTATTACTGTCATTATAATGCATGAATACGCCTGGACTTTAATATAACTGATTGTATTCGTCTGACAGAAGAATGTCATATACACCTACGATGACTTGAGGGTGAGTAAATCATGGGCTAATTTACATTTTTGGGTGAACTAACCCTTTCATGTAGCCTAACGGACCTATAATGTGGTTGTAGCTCGGCTTCTTTCAGCAAGTATGCATGTTAATCGCACTACAGCTGGCCTATGCATTGTGCGCTTGATATGCATAACTTATACTGTGACAATGACAGTCCAACTCTCTTCTTATCGATAATGGCCTTAAAAAAACCCATATCAGTAAGCGTAGTTTCGGATTCAATTTCCTTCAGATTTAATAAGTGGTACAGCTTCCTCTCTGAAATGCCCGTTGAGTTAAGTTCAACTAAACTCATTGACCTCAGGAGTTGTTTTGTTGTGGAAGTCATTGAAACGCAGCGATACATGGTTTAGCATTGACTCACGCTCAAGTTGAACGTCATGTAAAAATGTGCAGCATTTGAAACAAGTCTTTCACTTTGAAGTACATTCAGTTTGAGCGTTGCAGTCACACTGACTCATGATTCTCTTTTGTATGACTGCGCACACACACACACACACACACGCACACACGCACACACGCACACAGTGAAATATCCCTCCATTTCAGTCCACTTCCTCCTCACCTGTTTCCTCTGGCTGAATACACAATCCCTCCTTGGGCAAGTTGTGATTTTTGGCAGGGCTTTTAGTGAATTAAAACATTTTTCTTCTCTCTGCATTTGTTTGTAAAGAAAGTGTTTTATGACACGGGCTGATTTAGACCACATGCTGCAGGTCGATTGTATTTATAGACACGCACCTGCTTTGATTCAGCGATTTAATTAGTGTACGTGTGTGTGATAAAGTGAATGTCAGGTCATATTTCACCCCAAAACCTGAAGAAAATATAGTATGCATAAATATTAACATTATTATTTTTTGCAATGTGACATTATTAGCATAATTAAGCACTTAAAACCCCCCTAAAAATATTGTATAGATATAATAAAATATTTATACTTAAATGTATTATATATAATGGAATATATATATATATATATATATATATATTGATATTATGAAATAATTCAGTTTAATAATTATAATACAAATACATGTTTTTGATCTTTGGGTCTTTAGATTCTTATCGTGGAGGTGGGGGGGACGCCCAGGCCTGATGTTTTTCATCCTCCTTTCATTCTCTACAGGAAAGGCTTTTTTCTCGTCATTTTTTCTGGCTTGTAGAGTGCGTTTCCTCACGAGTTCCTGCCAGTCTCCTGGGGGAAATGCCCCCGCTGCTTATCGCAGTCATTCAGCACGCCGGGTGAACGCAAGCGCAGAGCTGCAGGCCAAAAAAGAGGCCACCTGGTTCAGGTCAACCGCTGCCAAATCGCACTCGACTCGGAGCTCACCGGATAACCTGTCAGCTGCTAGTTCCTGTATTGCGTTTGTTGTACATCTCACCGCCGTAAAGATACTGTAAATCCTTCAAAGCATCAAGGTCTCAACATGGTATTTTATGTGTCAACATGGTGCACGGTCTCTCGATATAAGCTGAAGGACTTACCTGGGCAGCTCTTAACTGTAAAGATTAGCAGATATGACTCAGAACGGTTTCAGCATGCGTGTACGTGCACTAATATGCACACGTTAGGCACGGGTCAATTAGTCAGGTAAACGGTGAGCATTTAGACCCAAAATTAAACCCCTTTACTAAAAAGCATTGTAGCATTTATCAAATGTGTTGAATTTACAGGACAGATGAAACATCAAGAGTTAGTGTGCTATGCTTCCAGCATGCCATTTAAGCAACACCACTGCTATCCAAACATCACTTTTGTAAAAAAAATACCAACAAATGCAATAGAGCGCTGCAGTGTCCAACACAGTTTGCTTCACCCTGGTTCCCTCGACAAAAACCCATGGGCGTCGGAACCATTGACAAGACCCACCCACATTTTACGATCAATGATATTGGACCCACTCACTTTTATCGTCTCTAACATTCAGCACGTCTGTTTACCTACCCCTAATCGATAAACACTTATTATTAAACTCATGTTAGACGCTTCATTTCCACTTTTTTAATATTTTCGTCATTTTTTTTTTAAATAAATGCCTTTCCTATCTGATATGTGATGGGAAAAGGGAGAAGATTGAGCTCGGCGAAAGGCGGACTCGAACCGCGGGTCGATTTGTGTCAAAACTAGATGCCGTGCATCTTACCCCTACACTACTGCTGCTCTCAATGATATGGCGATTTCCGTAATTTTGTCTTTCCGAACTATAGCCTACGTTTAGTAAGCAAAGCAGTACATTTGTTCTTATTGGCATCTACTCCAGTAAAAAAATTCTGAGGACCCACCCACATTTTTTTTGCTTCCGACGCCCATGCAAAAACCCAATTGGATTTTTCCAACTTATGAATTTTAAAGCCCAAATACAAATCGCCAGAAGTCAAATGTAGGCTATTAACGAACTACACTTGAGTTAGAATAGTTTGCAGGAGCGCAATTATATACACAATGAGAAATATCTTGATCTTGTGTAAACCAGACCTTATTTCAGGCATTTAACCAAAAACCCATTGACTTCAAGACTGTCCGTGCTAAAATGCACGTTTCCATGTTTCGTTCCACCTGCAGCTCTCTATTGTGGATCTAGCATCTCTATTCTGATTTGCAATTTGTCTTTTTGAAAATATGTACCTCTGATTTTCACTTAAACGCCTTGTTTCTCTCTCATCCCAACAGGCTGGTCCAGGCGGGAACAACGCGGCCCAGCTGCCCGCTCCCAACGATCATGTCATCGTCATGTGGATGAACGACCTGATTGGACGTCTAGTACAGTTTTTCCTGCGAAGAAGATGATTGACACATTGAATGCCCAGCAGACGTGTAGCAAACATGTAGCATTGTACCCTCTCCTGACTGTATATATGTACATAACAAGGGAAAACAGCAGTGCTGCTCTTCCGCAACCTCTCCGGGTTTCGGCGTACAGTTTTGGACCTGTCGGGATGTGTGCAGATCTGGACGGATATATTAATTGGGAACCCTCGGCCATCCATAAAGTGACTCACATCAGAGTTTCCTGCGTTCACATGGAAAGCTGAGCCATTAGATGCTGTGTTAACGCGACTTAAACGCGGAGGTTTTTGTTGCACCGTATTGAACCCAATGCGGGGCTTGTAAACCGTGCCTTCATCGCCTGTTTGCCCTTGACGTGTCTCTCCTTTTTTGTCTTTACCTTGTTTTATGTCTTTTTTTCCCTTCATGGCTTTTATATTTATTTTTCTCTCTATTCACTGTATTTAATTTGTACGTCTTGATTATAATTTCATGAACATTATTGGTTCCTTCACGTGTTCATTGGCTCCAAGTTTGCACGTTTGGTTTGCATAGTCTATACAAATCAAATTAAATATAATAATCCCATTAAATATAAAAATCCCAAAATTTGAGATTTGAGAAGATTTGACCAAAAACATAAACAATATTTAGAGATTTTACCTATTTTGTCAAAAACCGTTTGCATGATGAATTGATTTTAGCCAGTCTTGACATTGGCTTGCGAGTTGGAAATGCATCCTTACTTTGAAGCCAAATAATGAAAGGCCTTTTTACATGACTCGTGTCAACATTTCCCAATACGAAGCGTCAAGTTACCGCATTATCTTGTAGAGTTGCTTTGCATGCAGGTCAAGCATTGTAACCTTTTGTACAAGGGGGAGGGACGCATTTTAAAACGTAAAGTTTGGCTCATAAATATTAATTAAGCGATATGACATTCACTTAATAGTCCGTATTGATTTATACATTTATAGTTTGGCTGCCGCAACCATTTTGCACGGGAGCCAAGTAAAAATGACAAAAATAAATATTGATTATTTCCCAAGACGTCGCAACCTAAAAGTGCGCAACCATTTACAGCTGCTCTGCAAAATGTTGCAGGCGAAACCCAGTCATTTCAATATGAATCCACATGCTTGGAAATTCGCTGCTTTGACTGACAGAAAGCTGCTTGGTTTGAAAGTGACTTCTCTGGCAAGCAACACTAGTAACAATGGACAATAGACCTTATACCCATTGATACGTCCTTGCCAAAAATGTAACATTCAAATAATTTCAACTCTAACCCTTTTTGCAGCTGACCATTGCATCCTGAGCAGTAAAGTTTTGTGAATAGAAGTTTTACTTGTAATTTCCCGGTTTTAGGCTCAAATACGCGTCAAGCCTTTTGTTTACTTTCACTATTTTCCGCTTTGCCAGTACTCTTGTCTGCAATGCTTTTCATGCAAAGGTCAAAGTGTCACATTACGAGAGTGTTTAGAGATGAGTCATGTGAAAAGGTCTTACGAACATCTTCAGGTACTAGCACAGTTTGCCCCGGTTTCACAAACAAGGCTTTGGTCTAAAATGCATGGTTTAACCTGTAAGAAAGCAACTTGCTCTGACATCTCATGTCACTGTCATTGTTTTGGTCTCAAGGTGAACTCTTTGTCCTAAGACACGTTTATAAAAGCTACTTATATGTCCTAATTAATCTAAGGTCTAATCCTGGCTTAATCGAAACCCTATCTGTGAAACCAAGCCTTTTATGAATTATTTTATGCAAGTGAATACCAGTAAGAATAAATCTCATTGGACAGGTGAAGTGAGCATGTGTAACTAATAAGGACGTCTTTGTTATTTTAACATCGTAACCATTCCACATTTGGTATTTCGGTTTGTTAGATTCCTTGAGTGCATTAGGAAACGAGAGCAAGTGAAAGTTTAATGATTCCATTCATTTGTGCACGTATTATTCATATCCATTAATGCTTAGTTTTGTCAATCTAGTTTAGGTCAAGGGTTTTTATAATTTAGTCAGTTGCTATTCTCCCAAAGTGATCATGTACGTGAAAAAAAACTGTATTCAAGTGCCTTGCTCAAGGGCGCAATGGTGATAGAGCAGGATTTTGTTTTTACTACACCAAACTTGGGGAATGAATTTGCAACCCTTATAGTTAATTGCCGTGTCCACTAGTAGTGCACACATTACAACCACTGTTCAACACCAGCCTTATCCCGTGTCTAACAAACTGGCCTTTAACCAGCCTCAGGGAGTAAGGGAAATACACCTGTGTAGAGTCTTCCATCTTTACTTTGGCTATTTGGTTCTTCTCCTAGCTTTGCTTTTTATCACCATTGTCCCAGTATTCCAGCAATCAATGCACAAGGCTCAGGACGAGTATTCAAGTATGATGGTATAATAATGATGATGTGTTTTATTTTACGTTGTAAAGAATTAGGTAAATATGAACTGGTGTGTTGACTACCAACCATAAAGGTATTGATGAAAGTTTAAGAAGTAAATATAAAGATCCGTCGGTTAGATATTCCATGGCCCTGTTATCATATGCATTTGTTTGTATATCAGTTTGATTGTTTCTCTTTGCCAAAATGATAATGTTTAGCTTGTCTACCGTTCCAGATTTACCACTCAAACCAAAGACCTCGTTTTCGCAATGCTACTGGCATTGTGCGTTGTGTCATGTTCCATGTTTTCGTTCTCTGCCTTTGCTGAAGGATTCCCGTTCTTTAGCCCTTTGACTCCAGAACAAACGTTTTTCTTTTTTGTTTTTCTGAGGGAAATCCATGGATTTCAGGCCAACCTGTGTATTTCTCACTGGACCTCTGACTGAGTCTTTTCAGTCCTGTTGCACTGAACACCCGCATTGCCCAATCTGACGCCACCCAGGACCCAGTACATTTGTAGCACAAAGTTTGTTTTGTTTGTTAAATGTATCTTTTTGTATTTTGCACTGAATTATTTCTGGCTAACTTGTGCAATACTGCTGTAAATAAAAGCCGCTTTTTCAACTTTCTAAATACAGACTCGTCTCTTTTAATAAGCATTTTTTGGGGGGCTGGGTTGGATAGATTGAACAAAGTATTTTATTGATACCCTGCAAGAAAACATAGTTGGATCAACATTGAAAGCATTTCACAGGGAGAGAAAATAAGGTAATTTTAGTATCAACTAAAATAAATCCATTATAAACATGGGAAACTGATTTTTTTTTGCGAGATATAAAAGGCAGAATTGCGTGATATATAGTCAGAATTGTGAGATATAAGTATTTTTTCCCCTCAGAATTGGCCTTTATAACTCGCAATTGCACGTTTATATCTTGCAATTCTGAGGGGAAAAAGGAGGAATTGCGCGAGATGTAAACAACTAAAATAAATCCATTATAAACATGGGAAACTGAAATTTTCCATTCTCTGCAAAAGATTAGTAGTACATGAATACACTTTAAATGTTATTATATGATAAATAAATCAGTATGTACATACATGAACATGTTAAACAGATCTAGTAAAAAAACTTATTATTTTATAGTAAAGTTGCATACAATTAAGACAATACAAAGTGATTCGTTATTTAAAACAACAAAAATAGCATTTTTCATATGCTACAGTAAAGGTGATGATACATGGGGCAACTTTTTTGAGCAATGTTGCTGGGCAATGTTTCAAAGCAATGTTGCTTGGCCACTTTCCCATTGGGAATGGGCAACAAATTTCTATCTGGATACTTTAGATCAGTCGTGGACCCTGTGTCTTACCTGGTTGCCCGTTGATGGCAACATTGCTCAAAAAGATGCCCTGTGTATCATCACCATAAGATAACATGACTTTTTCTCATGTGCATGCTTCATTGTTCTAACTGCACGCTGTAAAAATGTTTTAGCAAAGGAATTTGTCTGTAGAATTGACAAAAATGTTAAATGTGTATCTTGAATGCAATGTAAGTCGCTTTGAATAAAAGTGTCTGCCAAATGCATAAATGTAAAATGTAAATGTAAATGTCTTGAATTGTCAAATTATTAATCGATTAAACCTGATAACATTCATCACTGAAAGTCCTTTACGGGTCAGATTAGGCACAACCTGCATGAAAAACCTTTGGTCAATGTTGCAACACATTTTACAAAGACTTTATTTGTTTTGTGTGAGCTCTGGAAACTATCTCTTCCTTTAAATGAGTAGCCTATCAATGCTCTTCAGCAGAAAATGGAAAGTACGGTACCTTCCACAACTTAGCACAAACCATGACACAATTGCATAGTTTGCATTCAGCCAATCACCGCTCAATCACATGACTGAACGTGCCCTAAGGATTTATTGAGTATTCTTATGTCTAACTTAGAATGATGACTTGACATAACCTGTTGATGTGGTGAAATCTAGGGGAATAAAATGGCTCATTAAATGTCACAATATGAATTATTTTGTCATACATTTGTAAAGAGAAAAACAGCCTTTTGTATTTGTTACTTCCAACTAATCTAGTGGTTACTTCCGACTAAGTTTAAACCAAATTTCAGCACAGACTGATACAAGTTGCACTTTATTGATCTTTGATTTGAGGGATAATTCCCAAGCTAATGAGATTAAAGAATGAATTTCAATAGGGCTGATCATCAGATGTAACGGTGCACATTATAATGTCAACATTTAAACCTGCAGTCCGTAACTTTTTTTTGGTTAAAAATTATCCAAAAATCAATACACAACAAGCCAGTGTTCAAAACTATCTCCTTACCTTAGCCCCATTCACAAGGGTAAGCTTGTAATAATGTGTTATAATTCAAGTGGTATGGTGGATTTTAGGGGTGTAACGATTCATCTACTACATCGATGTATCGATTTATTTTCCTACGATCTAACTACATCGATCTGTGCTCGGCAAGTTGGCCTTCCGGACGACATATATCGATCTAACATCGTTTTAAAAGGTAATCAATCGATTGTATCGATCATAGGAAATAACGCATTGGATTTAAGCACGTCAGACTTTATATGGATGTTTTTTCTTAGCACTTTTAATGATAAAGGCGTTAAACGTTACTCGATTCAGTCTGCCTATCTGTGACATCATCGCAACCGCAACGCACGCACCAGCAGCAGCGCTAAGAAAACAAAACATAGCGGATGGCAGAGGAGAAGCCAACCAGCGAGAAATTATCAAGCCACCAGGAGAAACAGCTACCTGTACTTTCAACCCTTGCTAAATGTTACCTGTGCATTCCTGGGACCAGTGTGCCAGCAGAGCGAGTTTGTAGTACTGCTGGCGACATAGTGAACGTACAGAGAAGTGTTCTGCGGTCAGATCATGTTGAATCAGTGGCGATTTTTTTTAAGACTGCAAGGGAAGCTCGGCTTCCCTTATAATGTCACAAAATTAATGGTCAAATATGTACTATTGTATTAACATTTTATTGACTAAAAATGCATTAGAAAACGTTCATCTCAAAGACGAGTTTGTTCAGAATCAGTTACATATAGCAGGTCGGCTGACTCGATTTCCTTCTCATACATTCCCGCAGCGTCACAGTGCATTTCCCTATTGAAGCCCAGCGTCCATTGACTTCAATGGGGCTGCTGTGAACTTTTTTTTAAGCGCTTCGAAACTAGACGGTCATTGGATAAACGCTGCGATTATGTCCCGCCCACGGACGCTCAGCGTCTCTGGGGGTGAATGGGGAGTGGGCTGGCCCGGACTCCGAGCTTCTGCGTAATGATTGGAGGGTCTGTCGAAAGACTGCATCTCCCTTTGACTGACAGCGATTCTGTACTATAAGGAATCACTGAAGCTATTCGCGCTCAGTCCCATCGCGGATTTCTCAAGTTCAGTCGAAATAAAAACTGCTGCAACCTATTTCTTTGATATTTGCTTGGCGAAATTGCTTGATTTTCATCATACATTTCACACAATTATACACCACATTCCTTGTTTCAGTTTTACAGAGTTTAATAAATTTTTTTTTAGATCGTTCATTCATTCATTCATTCATATAACGTTAGTAGGCTAGGCTAGCGTCGTGGGTGAAACTTTCTTGAAAAGGAACGTAGGGCAGAATTTACTTTTAAATAAATAGACAATTTTATGATGTAGGCCGAAAATGAGCTTCCCCTCTCTGACAGACCAGTAGCCGCCACTGATGTTGATATTTTTGAAAAAGAAATATGTAGAGTCATTGAAGAGTAGTTGGTTACATTTTATCTTTTGTTAAATATTGTTTGTTTATTAAACTGAGAGTAGTAGCAGGTTCAGCCAGTTTATTCAACCTGAAGAAATGTTGGTTGCACTTTATTTTTGATATTAATATTGTATTTGTATTATTTTAATGTTGAAAAACAACAGCAAAAGTAACAGGTACACCTACTATTAATTAAACCTGAAGAGAAGTTAGTTGCACTTTATTTTTGATATTAATATTGTAATATTAATATGTTGGATAACAAAAGCAGAAGAAGCAGGTTAACCTACTGTTGAAATGTTGGTTGCACTTACTGTGCTTTTATTGAAAATGTATTGAATATTGAAAATGAGAGCAGAAAAGGTTAACTTCCTGTTAATTCAACCTAAACTGTTGGTTGCACTTTATTCAAATAAAATTTGAATGCATTTGCCATTAATTGTTGTTTACTTGTTTGTTTATATCCATAATTAATTGATACCTGATTCCCTTACAAGAAACAACAGGAATCTAGGAAACTTCACCTGCACTGACCAGTATCCAGATATTTATTTCAGTCACACAATTTTTGGCTAAAAAGTTACTGAATCGATTTCAAGTCACTGAATCGTTTCGGATCGTATCGTTCTAAATGAACCAATATCGTCCTTGAATCGTATCGACAACCTCAAATCGTGATACGAATCGAATCGTTGTTAAAACGAATCGTTACACCCCTAGTGGATTTCCATGGGAAATTCAAGCATGTCTTTGTGTCATTACATCACGTCTGAATACATAAAGAAAGAATCCAGCTAGTAGTAGTAGTAGTAGTAGTAGTAGTAGTAGTAGTAATGCACGTGAGGAGCATGTTCTTCAGCAGATCATTTATAGCCTTTTCTAACAGCAGCTGGAATTAAACTAATTAAACTGATCATTTTGATGGCGGATTGTAATCCGGAGAGGACCAAATGACATCAGTGACAACTGGAGATTCACCCGTAGTCAAAAGCAAAATATTAGACTGTACAGAAATTGAAATTTACGGGTAACGCTAATGCACACTAAATACACAGTCTCGCAATGCTAATGCTGTTAACATGAACAATTTGAGAACAAAGTATAACCTATAATAATAATAATTTGCACGGTTTGATGTTATGAGCGATCGTTAGATTTAATTACTGTTGGTAGCGCGAGTTATTGTAATGTTTTGTTCCTAAAAGTGGCAGACTTGTTCAGATGACATTTTCCGGTAATAATTCTTATTTAGGTTATACTCCAAGAAGTAGAATCTGTGATTCTGAAGTACAGGATCCACACCGGTGTGGTGACTGACAGCAAGCCACACTTACTCCTCAAAACATTAGATTCATCCGCGCTGATGCAAAACTCACGTACAGATTGACACAGAGATAGCGACACAGAGGCAAAACTTACAGACTGCAGCTTTAAATAAAATGTCAATTTTAGTATTTATATACAGCCCTAAAATGTATTTATTATGGAAGCTTGTTTCCATCATAGAAGAAAAAAACAAAAGGTCATTGCGACTTTTTTTTGTCGCAATTCTGACTTTTTGATATAAAGTCAGAATTGTGAGATATAAGTATTTTCCCCCCTCAGAATTGGCCTTTATAACTCGCAATTGCGCGTATATGTCTTGCAATTCTGAGGGGGAAAAGTCCGAATTGCGAGATGTAAACTGTTTGACCATTCGCAAAGACCCACCCCCTTTAGTTACTGTTGCGATGTCCGATAAGCCATGGCGCTCTCACACCACACACACGTTCTCACGTAGAGAAAATACATTAAGGAGCAAAGAGGACACTGACAACACGCCGGCAGACAGGACAGAGCAAGTTACTTTTGATATGAGAGTCTCAACTTTAAAATGAATTTAAACAATAAATTGCGTTTTGTGGCTCTTTAATGTGTCGCGATCGCTGTAGCGCCTCAGTTAAAGCTGCTCGTGAATCGATCATCTCTTCCTTCTAGTTCATTGATAAGCATCAAATTAACATGAACACAAAAATAAATGTTTCAACCGTGGAAAAACGTCAGTAAACATCGTTCCCTTTCAGTCGGTCACGTTCGACGTACGTCGGACGTACCGACGAATTGGGATCACTTCTGGGAGCCCCTATGAGCTTCGAGCTACTAGAACCGGCCAATGAACAATTGGCGTGCGAGATTTGCATCTCACGCTCCGCCCCCTGCCCCGCGCCGCAGGTATAAATAGGAAGCCAGAGCAAATGCACGCTGTCATTCACTTCGGAGCCGAGTGGCATATGAAGAGGACTAGAGAACTCATCACTGAGTATTCAGCTGCTATCAGAAAGCAAGAGTTATTGAGAAGACCGGAGATCGGGGATCAATGCGTGTTGGAGAGACGGCACACTTCAGCGGGATCGCGGTGCTCACTGCTGCTCTGGAAAAGAGAAAAACTGCGGTTTTCACAGCAACCTGTCGGTTCGTGAGGGCGTTTTTCCTTGAGTACAGGCACAGGCTGCACTAAACGGTGCGATCATGAAAGTAGATTGGTGCACATAGACTCGGTCGCCATGACAGCGCGCCTCACAGAGGAGCGCGTCCAGTCAGTGTTGAACTGCCTGAATTCGTTCAGAGGCAGGACAGCGGCACCACTGAAACATTTTCAGAGGCTCCTGGGGCATATGGCATCCACAGCCGCAGTAACGCCTTGGGATTGCTTTATATGAGACCGCTTCATAGCTGGCTACATGACCGAGTCCCGAGATGGGCGTGGCACAGCGGATCCCACGGCCAGCCCATATGTGTATTTTCCACATGTTAACTCCCTCTGGGCATGATGTGGCTTCCGCAGCGGCCTTCACAGGCACGCTTTCCCAGCGTTATCCAATACAGTCAGCTGAGTGGGTCTTGCGGAATAGCAGCTTTGACTCTCCCTGCGTGAAATTTCCCCGCCCGCATCAGATCGGGGTCTGAGGGGCTCGTCGCTGGGCGCTGGAAGTGGTAGTAACTATGGTGTTTTCCAAAGGGATCCCAATTCGTCGGTACGTCCGACGTACGTCGAACGTGACCGACTGAAAGGGAACGTCTCGGTTACGTATGGTAACCTTCGTTCCCTGAAGGAGGGAACGGAGACGTACGTCCCGTCGCCACAGTTGCTGTACCATCACTGCAGGGCCGAGCCACTCAGTTCGGCTCCTCAGTGAAAAACAGCGTGCATTCGCTCTGGCTTCCTGTTTATACCCGCGGTGCGGGGCGGAGTGCGAGATGCAAATCTCGCACGCCAATTGTTCATTGGCCGGTTCTAAATAGCTCGAAGCTGATAGGGGCTCCCAGAAGTGATCCCAATTCGTCGGTACGTCCGACGTACATCTCCGTTCCCTCCTTCAGGGAACGAGGGTTACCATACGTAACCGAGACGTTTTTCAAGTTCAAGTCCACCGACGTTAATCTACTAATGTCGCGTTCCAGACAACCCGTAACCCGTGTTTTTCCATCCTTCTACCTGTGAAAGTGCACTGGAACGGCAGTCAAACCCGTGACTTCCCACCCGTGAACTCGTACTAGCTCGATGTACTCCCAGTTCCGAGATCTGACGTCACATAGCTTGCGAAACAACGACAGCCCAGGGGTCGCCAACTAGCGGACTCCGGTCCGAATCTGGACCGCAAGATGCGTCCATCCGGACCGCGAAGCCTTTTGATGTAATTAAATAAATATTTAGCAATTACTATGCTCACTGTTGCTACGTTCAGACCCAGACGCGCGGTCACGCATGCAGTGAAGAAGAGACTGATGGTGCGTTCACACCGGACGCGAATGACGCGTCATGCACCCCGCTTAATTTGCGCGAATTGCCTATTTATTATGTCTATTCACATCTTTGCATTGACTTAAATCACTCGCGTGAAACGCGTCCGGTGTGAACGCACCATCAGAGCAGAAAGCGGCGTGCAAAAACAATGGCATTTTCGAAAATTAGTAAAGTTGACGCAAAAAAAACGAGTTTTCCGTAATGAATGGGTGGAATGTATTCTTCCTGCATCCTGTACGAGGCCTGTGTCTCATTTGCTCTGATTCTGATGCGGTTGTGGGAACATTAAATAAAATGTTTCTTGTTTGGGGTTTGCGTTCATTGACTGTTATTATTTATCTCAGTTCAGCAGGAAAGAGCACTTTAGTTGCTAGTAATGTTGAAATGAATGTATTTTCAGTGCAGATTTAGAGATGAAGGCATTTTAAGTTCATCATATTTTTGTCAGACATGTTTACTGGTTGAATTGAGATATTTTGTACCAAAGCAACTTAAAGGACAAAACAGAACAACAACAAAATGAGACAAAAATGAGATCAATTTTGTGAAGGATTACCCATGTTTGCTTTAACAATATGAACAGACATGTTTTGTCCATATGAGAACATATTATATTTTGTTCAATTAAGAACAAATGCTATCTACACTAATTTCTTTAGTCTGGCAATAAACATAAATTATTGTTTTTAGCTATAATTGTCCGGACCTCGGCCGCTGACGAGGGTTCATTTACTGGACCTCAAGCAATTTTAGTTGAAGACCCCTGCTGTAGGCTAATCCACAGCCTCTGCTAACGGTCACAAGCGCGTTCGCGACCGTCTGGAGCGCGAGCTTCCTGTCGCGTTATTACGTATAGCGGTGTTTGTTTACAACAGAGAGGAAGGATGCGTGTTGCTATTAACTCACATTAACAACTACATTAGTGTACCATATTAGTGTTTTAATTACAAACAAAATATACATCAAACACATCTCTTTCTCGCGCGCATACGTCAGAAAGCTCGCTTCAGACTGCCGTGAACGCGCTCATGACCGTTAGCAGGGGCTGTGGATTCGCCTACAGGTAAGTTAATAATGTTGTATACAATATCCAGTTTCTTGCACAGACTGATAGTTTCGCTTCATAAGATCTCGATGTATCGTTTTGTGTTGCCTGTATATGCTTTTTTGACTCGATTTTATGATTTAGCAAGGACAACGGATTCAAGATAATAAAAGTCACCTAAAGGTTACATCTTGGATGGCTTGAGGGTGAGTAAATTAACAACAGCAACTTCTCATTTAACTATTTAATCAAGTAAATAAATCATCCATCTCATGACTAAATAAATAGATGGGCTAAAGTTAATTTAAACCCTCAAATATGATGAACCTTTATGAGGAACCCCCTTCCTAAAATCCATCTATTTTTATGTACGAAAAAGCATTTAAACTGTTAGATAAATAGTGTGACATTATAAATACAACACCATGTTTCCCAACTTAAATTGGCTAGTCATTATGTATAAACCTGAAGAACATTTTCAATGAAATTTTATTTGTATAAGCAACTTTCACAATAAATGTATGCAAGCAGCGTCCGTACTGTGTTAAGAAAACTGCCTTGCATCCACAGTGAGCATAATAAAGGGGATTATAGTGAGAAAAACCTCACTAAAGATACAAAGCAAACATATACAATTCTGGAAAGTATGTATACGGCAAGAAAGGAGAGAAACATTTAGAAACTAAACAGTAGACTTTTCATTTTTGCTTTGTCTTTTTTAGTCTCTTAAATTTTCTAGGGACCCCTTAGAACCTTCTGGAGGACCCCTGGACCCCAGTTGGAAAACACTGCAATTTTTTTCACATTATGGTCAGTCATTTCTTTGTCGTGATGACTGCAGGATCAAACTTTGACACAAATCAAAAGACGTATAGCCTGAAAATAGCCTGGATGCCAGACTAACTTAGCCCCGCCCACACATTTTTTTGCACGGGCAGTTCGGTCTGGACTTGATCCATAGAGAAGTAATTATGCCCGAACAGAGACTGTTCGGACCAATGAAATTGTCAGGGCGGGCTTTAGACGATGATGGACAGATGATAAACAGTAACGTAATCATCCACGTCATCAAAGGCGCTTGGGTTGAATTTGTTCTAATCCTAAACGGAGAACTTGTTCGTATATGCATTCACCTTTACTATTTCTCTCAGAAATGATGATGGTGTTGGTAAGTACTCTGTGTATCCTTAAATTCTTTTTTACAACACCGGCAAAGATCGTTTACACTCATCTTCTTCTTCTTCTAACGTAATTTATTCCAGCTTGCGTGCGGACAGGGTTGCCAAGTTTTTACAGCAAAACTCGCCCAACTGCTACTCAAAACTAGCCAAAAACAAGCCCAATAGCTTTCCGGGTGGGGGGGGGGGGGGTTCTCCGGGAAAAATGGCATTTGGGGGGTAAAATATGTGTTATTTTGGCACGGCAGCGAAATTTCGCATTCCTGGGTCTGTATATCACATAATTGGGGTCGCTTCAACCCGCGGACTTGGCAACACAGTGCAGTTGAGTTCTGTTGACATTTGACAACTAACGTTATGCGTCGCTCCGTTGCTCTGATTGGTTGTAGGTCTATCCAATTGAGGTCTTTCCTGGTTCGGTTGAAACACGCCCCATAATCACAGTCGAACGGAGCAGAATCAGACTCATATTCTGACTAGAATTGAGTATGACGACGTCAGGCTAGCCTGAAAAGTTGAATAACGCTTCTTTTCCAAACTTAAAACATCATGTCTTTGTTTATAATAAATTTATTTATTTTGTTAATACTCTCGCATGAGGAAGTACTTGGAGAATAAATTCTTAAACTCACATTATGTCACACTTCATTTCATTTGAATGTCAGAGAATTCATCTGCATTGTTAGCAGGCGTCTGATCTGTCAAGTGTGATCTAGCACAATGCAAACAGATGTAAATTCTGTTTGCTTTGACATGCATCCCTGTTTTAAACTAGATTCATCATAATTGCACGGTTCTCAAACAGCACACTGTGTTCCAGCACAGCCGCTGTTCATTGTTGGTTTCCCCTCAGTGTGAAACCACATCTTTCAGGAAATATAGACTTCATTGGAAGGGCACACACACACACAGGTGCTGTGTTATTGGTGCTTGACTGTACGCAGCTAAACCTTGTGCAAAACAGGGGCTGTACGTTCAGGATATTGTGGTTCAGACCCCAGACAAATGTCTTCCTCTATTGACTCCATTCAGACAGAATTTCCATCATACCTCAACATGTTTATCAGCTCACCTGGGAGAAACCTTCGTCTTCAGCACATTGTGTCGATTTTTTTGTCAGGTGTGTAATATAGCCTGATCTGATGGAGACCATGGCATTAAAAACCATAGTATTATTCATAGAAATATAGTATTCAAGATGAATAAATGTAGAATGCTCAAACGGTACAGATATCGAACAGCAGCATTTTATTTAGGACGACTTCATTAACATCATGGTATGATGTCAATAATAAGTTTTTAAAAAAAAGCATGAGAAGTAAGATGGCTTTGTAATGTAATCCGAAAAAGAGGGATGGAATGTTTTTGTGTTTGTTTTTTCAAATTTCAAATGCCTCAAACACAATATTAAAGGGTTTGTTCACCTAAAAATGAAAATTGTCATCAATTACTCACCATCATGTCGTTCCAAATCCGTAGGACTTTTGATCAACTTTGAAACACAAAAGATCTTTTTTCTGTCCCTCCATTGAGAGCCTACGCAACTACCACATTGAATCTTCATAAATTAAATTTTTTTAAAAATCGTCAAGCGGTTTAGTCCACATTTTATGAAGACATGATTGCTTTATATGAACAGGTTTAAATGAATGACAAAAACAATCAGGCAAACTAATAAACTGTCACAAACTAGTGTTGATCAAAACTCACAAAGGCAATGAAGAACTTGGAACAAAAATCCCAGGAAACACTCAAAAAACCACTAGTATACATGGACGACAACGGACAAACACTGAGGGAGAACTGAAGACTAAATACACAGGGCAAATGAGGTAATTAACAAGACACAGGTGATAGAAATAACTAATTAGACAGACTGGGGAAAACTAGGTCACAGGGACTGAACTAAAAACACAATGAAACCAACAGACATGTGTCAAACTTTTGTTTAATTTTGCCATTTTGAATTGAAAATTGGCCTAACGTGATTCATGTAATGTAATAATTAGTAACAGCATTGAGGGACAAGAAACATTACCGAAGCCTTTTTCATCAGATTAGGCATGTTAATAATGAATGTGTACATATTGTAAATTAATATATAATTTGTAGTCTTCAGTAAATTAAAAAAGCCCAACTTTAGGAGGGGAAGAGACAGGGCAAGATAAGGGCTGCATCCGAAACCTGGAAAATGCTGCCTTCGGAGGACACATTTCAAGGCAGGAAGGCACCAAGGCACATCCGAATCTAATGTTGGCTTCACTTCTGTGTCCTGAAATACCTTCATCTGATCGATTTTTGAAGGCAGCATTTATGTATCCTTCGCTGCCTTTGATATCCCACAATCCTGTGCTTTCCATTCTGTGACAGTTGAGCTGGAAAAAAAGATGGCATCCGAAAGCTGCGTTTGCTGGTCAGTTTGTGTGTAAATGTACGTTTTTTACCAACATTTTCCACTTCTGATGTCATTTCTAGCGAGAAATTACTAATGTAGTAATCAAATATGTGTTTAGTTCTCACCAAAGCTCTCTCTATTTTGCTGTAGATCATTAAACTGTTACACTGCCTAAGAAGTCTTTCCGAAAGTTTTGTTAGGTGCCTTCATGCTTAAACGCTCACGCTGCCTTACAAGCCATTGTCTGATAAGGCATCGAGGCAATGAGTCAGCTGCCTAGGTTTTCGGACGCAGCCAAGGAGACTGAGAGAAAATGAAAGAGTGATGGAGATGAGGAGAGAGCAGGAATTGACAAATAATCTACTGCCCACTGACATTTTGGGACCTCTGTGATTATAAAGCCCTGCATAGAGGTTCATTAATAATTTAAGATTAGAATGAATTGAATACGCTTAGTAACCTAGCTTTCCTGGTAGTCTTAAGTAAATTAAAGGGATAGTTCACCCATAAATGAAAATGTGATGTTTATCTTCTTACCCCCAGGGCATCCAAGATATAAGTGACTTTGGCCCCATTTACACTGCATGGTTCAAGTGACCCAATTCTGATTTTTCTCTCTCATGTGGCACAGATTGGATATGACATGTGAACGTGTAAGCAGTGTAAAAAAACGCATGAATTCCGATATCCTCCGATCGGATTCAGGCCTCACTCATATGTGGTAATAAATCCAATATGATTCGGATATGTGCATTTGCGTCTGCTATGTATGTGGTCAAATCGGATATTCCCCAGTAAATGCGAGTCGGACGTCATTGAAAAAGGGACGGAGGCGAATGACGTTGTTGTAAAGGTCCGTATGTGGGTGTGGGAAGGAAGAAGACAGGGTCGGCGTAACTGGGACTGCACTCTTTATTTGATCTCACGATCCTCAAAACAATACTGCGCACAAGGGCGAGTAAACTCAAAACTTTCAAATACTAGTAACGTTGCTCTCAGGCTCATTATCTCTCTCTTTCCTCTGGCAGTCATACAGTGACGTTTGCAGTCCCAGTCCCGGTCTCTCTCTCTCTCTCTTTCTCCTTCTGGAGCGGCTTTTAAGCGGTCTCTCCACGCCAATTACTGCAATGAGACACAGGTGTTTGTTATCTGCACTTGACCTACTTACTCACCGCTCGGTCCAGCCCTCTCTCTCCCGCTGCAGACCTCGCGAAACCACGCCCCCTCCGTCACATACCCCCACCGCTTGTACCAGACCGGGGAGCCATCCGGTCTGCAGCCCCCCCCCCTCCTGGAGAGGAAGTCCGCCACAGCCATCTGAGCACCCGGCCTGTGGATCACGTTGAACTTAAAAGGCTGTAAAGCTAGATACCAACAGGTGATCCGCGCGTTGGTATCCTTCATGCGGTGGAGCCACTGCAAGGGGGCGTGGTCCGAACAGAGGGTGAACTCCCGACCGAGGAGGTAATAGCGAAGGGTGAGAACGGCCCACCTGATGGCTAAGCACTCCTTTTCAATGGTGCTGTACATAGTCACTCTCTTGGAGAGCTTACGACTAATGTACAGCACCGGCCGCTCCTCACCCTCCACCTCCTGGGACAGGACCGTGCCCAGCCCTCTGTCCGAGGCGTCAGTCTGCAGAGAAAAAGGGAGAGAAAAGTTAGGGGCCTGAAGGAGCGGTCCACCACACAGAGCAGCCTTTATCTGGGTGAAGGCCTGCTGGCACCGCTCCGTCCACTGAACTGTATCTGGCACTTCTTTTTTAGTTAAATCAGTCAGCGGGCTAGCGAGGTCCGAATAATTAGGTACAAACCTTCTGTAATATCCCGCTAGCCCCAGGAACTGTCTAACCTCCTTTTTGGTCTTAGGTCTTGGACAGGACACAACCGCCGCGGTCTTATCAATTTGGGGACGCACCTGTCCATGACCCAAGTGGAAGCCCAGATATCTTACCTCCACCCGCCCAACCGCACACTTCTTTGGGTTGGCCGTGAGCCCCGCCCTTCTCAGCGACTTCAGGACAGCCCGCAAGTGCTGCATATGTCGCTGCCAATCCGCGCTGTAAATGATGATATCATCCAGGTAGGCAGCAGCATGCGGCCGGAGAATTCTGTCCAGCAGACGCTGGAATGTGGCGGGAGCCCCGAACAAGCCGAAAGGAAGCTTGACAAATTGGTGCAATCCAAACGGCGTAGTGAAGGCGTTTTTTTCTTTGGACATTGGAGACAAGGGGATCTGCCAATATCCCTTAGTTAAGTCCAGTGTCGAATAAAATCGAGCGGTCCCTAGCCGATCAAGCAGTTCGTCAACCCTCGGCATTGGATACGCATCAAACTTCGACACCGCGTTTACCTTTCGATAGTCCACACAGAAGCGGACCGAGCCGTCAGGTTTTGGAACCAAAACTATCGGGCTCGCCCAGTCACTGCTGGACTCTTCTATTACCCCCATATCTAGCATGGCCTCTAATTCCGACTGAACTACTTTTTTTTGTGTTCAGGTAAGCGGTACGGGCGACTGCGAACAACCACGCCCGGCTCGGTCTCAACGTGGTGCTGAATGAGATCGGTGCGACCAGGTAGGGGCGAAAACACGTCGGCAAACTCCGCCTGTAATGCTTTTACGTCAGTGAGCTGGGACGGCGAGAGGTGATCCCCCCCCCCCCCCCCCCCCCCGGGGCCAGAGCGAGAGACTGGGATTTTTGAACCGCCTCTGGCCCGAGATCATCCTCTCCGCTCACCACCGTCGCCAGCATCACTGACTCCACCTCTGACCACTTCTTTAACAGGTTGAGGTGGTATATCTGACGTGCCCCGTCCCTATCTGATCGTACCACCTCATAGTTGCGGTCCCCAATTCGCCGTGTGACCACAAAGGGTCCTTGCCACTTTGCGAGCAACTTAGAGCTAGAGGTAGGGAGTAACACAAGAACTTTATCTCCCAGTGCAAACTGACGTAACCTAGCCCCTCTGTTGTACAGCTGTTTCTGTCTGTCCTGAGCCTGTAACAAATTCTCCATTGATAGCCGCCCCAAAGTGTGGAGTTTTGTTCTCAGGTCCAGGACATACTGAATTTTGTTTTTACTCGCGGAAGGTCCGTCCTCCCAAGCCTCTCTAAGAACATCCAGGACCCCGCGGGGCTGGCGGCCATAGAGAAGCTCGAAGGGGGAAAACCCCGTGGAGGCTTGGGGAACCTCACGAACAGCAAACAACAGAGGTTCTAGCCACTTATCCCAATTTTTGGCGTCCTCATGAACGAACTTCCGAATCATGGTTTTCAAGGTGCTATTAAAACGTTCCACCAGCCCGTCTGTTTGTGGGTGATAGACGCTGGTGCGAATCGATTTAACGTCCAATAACTCGTAAAGTTCGCGGATCGTCCGGGACATGAACGCCGTGCCTTGATCGGTGAGAATCTCTTTCGGGATTCCCACCCGGGAAATGAATGAAAACAGCGCACTTGCGACATTTTTCGCCAAAATAGTGCGGAGTGGAACTGCTTCCGGGTATCGCGTTGCATAATCCACCAGGACTAATGCAAAGCGATGTCCCCGTGCTGACCGCTCTAATGGCCCGATGAGGGGGAGGAGCTCTAATGGGGGTGGAGCGTCGTGTGTGTGAAGAGTGATGATCGGCTCGCAAGTGAAGAAGAAATGGTTCGTAGCGCTCCTCCCCCCTGGACTATTTACATTTTTACCGGCTACAACTGAGTTCTCACGGGACTTCAGCGAGACTACAGCTTGCCGTCTAAAACACTATTTCGGTGAGTTTAAACAATGGCTAAGTTGCTAAACGCATCTCGTTGTCATGTAAGGGCCCTGTTCATGTTGGACAGACATTTTAATTGCATTTTGTGTCTGTTAAGAGGCACAAAGACACTCTTTATGTATATGCCCCCATAGCTGCCGTGTTAACTGAGTGGGAGCTCTGGGCATTAACTGTAACAGCTCCGTGTTGCAAGCACCAATCCGGTTCGTTTTTTTTTCTATAGACAGTACTCACAAAGGTATAACGATCAAGATTAACTTAAAAATTCACCGGAGTTCTCCTTTAAGACCTGCAGTGTTAATGTGGCCTTTGTTTCTTCAGTAGAACACAAATGAAGACTACGATCTGACGTAGTTTCGTGATCAGATCCTGTACAGACCTCACGCACCGTAAGTGATTGCGTACTCAAGGCTGTTGGACATAGTGGTGTATTAGAGGTAAAAAATTATACAAATACTGTTCGGTTTCTCGCATAAACCGATCGTTCCGTGTCTTAAGACATCAATGTGTCATCACGAGCCGCAGGGTTTAATTTGGATTTGTCTGTGCATGTTTTTTTTTTACTCTCATAGATTTTGTTACCATTGACATGCATTATACGACTGACAGACTGCAACGGTTGGAGTTAAAAATCTTAATTTGTGTTCTACTGAAGAAACAAAGACACCTACATCTTGGATGCCCTGGGGGCAAGCAGATAAAAATAAAATTTTCCTTTTTGGGTGAACTATCTCTTTAACGTGTCTATGAAAATGATTCATTAAACATATAAATATCAGTTGACCAATATGTTTACTTTCTTAACTGACACAGATGAAAATGAGTCAGTTAAAGCTCAGCTTTAGGAGGGGAAGAGACAGGGCAAGATAAAAACAGAGAAAAAGAGAATTTTCTCTGCATTCTCAGAAAAAAAGGTACAAAGCTATCACTGGAGCAGTACCCTAAGGTACAAAAGTGAAAAGGTACATCTTTTATTTTTAAATAATACATACAAATAATTTTTGTCATAATTTTCGTTTCCTTTTTTCACTGATGAAAACGAGACGATAACTAAATAAAAACTAGTGTTGGATGACAAAAACTATAACGCAAATCAACTTTCATTTTCGTCAACAAATAAAAACGAGACGAAAATGTTAGGGAGGGACGATTAGGGAAGAGATCCAGTCAGAACTGATGTCCTGTGTAACAGATGCGCACATTTGATTTGAACTGATCTAACCGCTGGAAAACACGGCGCTGTTGAGCTTCTACAGGCTCACTCACGCATCACCAATCCAGCGCTCCAGAGCGGCTCACAATCAATAACACACATTTATGCCAGGCAATTGTTTATGGATTAATGCTGATGAATAATGACAATGTTTACTTTACGATGTTTATATAGTAATGTGTTTTAGACGGTTGTAACAATGCATTTTTTATCTCCTCATCTGAACTTGAATGAGCTCCTGCAACTGCAATAGTAAGGCGAGATTTTAAAATAAGAGTCCCGGTGTATTTCCAGCTGGTTTATAATTAAAAGTCACGCATTATATATTCGTTTTGCTTACACAATAAACTATTTAATTTCATTCTCATTTAACTCATAGTCAGGAGGAAAGACCAGTATTTGACACATATTAAATAAAGTATCAGGGTTATAATAGTTAACTAAAACCATTAAACAAAATCTTTGTTACTTGAAATTAAATAAATGTTAACTGAAATTAAAAAAATAAATAAACAAACTTATTTGAAGCTTTAGCTTAACCTGATATGGCCTACTAACTAAAACAGAGATACAAAGTTATAAAAACTATATAGATGTTTTTAAAAACAAACAAAAAAGTGAATTGAGCTCTTTCGTGTATTTTTATGTCAAAAACAAAATGATGTTAAAATGTCAGTTCAAGTGACAGTCGGTTATGTAATATTTAAATGCTTAATGTATTACAATTTAACTAAACTCATTAGACTTTAGGAGACTAAATCTACTGCAGATCTTATGATATTTAGTCGACTAAAACTAGACTAAAACTAAAAACAATTCAGGTGACTAAAATATGACTAAAACTAAATAAAAATATGCTGTCAAAATTAACACTGCCTTAAAGTTATATATTAGTACATTCAAGCGTGTACAGATTAATACCTTTTAGCTTTTGTTCCTTAGGGTACTGCCCCAGTGACAGCTTTGTACCTTTTTTTCTGAGAGTGTGGGGAGCATTCCACCAATTTTCTTCACATTTGGGATCCATAAAACCCTGCCTACGGCCCTGGGTAGGATTATGGGATGTAGAATAAGGCATTAATATGTGCTTTATGAGTACTAATAAACAGCCAATATCCTTGTAATATGCTTGTTAATAAGCAACTAGTTCATAGTGAGAATTGGACCCTAAACTAAAGTGTTACCATTTTTTAAACATACCCTCATTGGGGGCTGAGCCCCCCTAAAATGAAAATCCTTACAATTGCCCCAGGCAAACCTCATTTTTTGGGATTTCAGAAGTCAAATTCCTCAACGGCTACCTCTCTGATATTCCTCAAAGAACAGATTTTAAAACCAGGATAATTTGGGAATATGGGTTTTGGGAGGAAAAACATGACTGTTTTTACACTTTTTCTCCGTTTCATGTGGCGGTCAGCGCTCGCAGCAGACAGGTGCTCGGAGGGAAGTGGTTATTTTCCCCGCCCATGCCGTCATGATGATGTCAGCTGAAATGGGATGTTGTTTCAGTTGTTGACTTTGAAGTTTGATCAAGCGACTGTGATCTAGAATGAAGAATGTGGTGAGGGTTGAGGAGGATCTGGTGTGAGAGAAGAGATTTTTGCAGTAGTTCTGAATGAGATATAAAAACACACTGAGCCAAGATGCTCTTCTCTCAGTGCTTTTTATCTTGGCATGCATTTGAAGTGGCAGCCCGTGTTGCAGTTTCCATTACCGGCGCTCAGCTGCTCTGGAGGAGTTTGCATCAGGCCGCATGCGGGTGGAAAAGCACGTGCTCCAGTATCAGAGCACAGTCAGGATGTGGAAATAAATTCATCATCAGAGCAAAAAACGGATAAAAATTTAAAACAGCATGTTGTTTTGTTCTGTCTGTTGTTTTGTTCCTCACTGTCAGAGAGATGGCACAGCATGTGATTGTGACATGAACTGCTGCAGAATAAGTGTTTGTTGATGCTTGTGGTGCAGAAATGACACCCTTCAGCTTTAAAACATGTTCTAATCTTTCCAATCACCAACTCACACTTGTCAATATTGCAAACATTAGAGCAATTCAAACTGCAATCTACAGGTTTGATAAATGTATAATGTAAATGTATAAATTTGTACATTTATACAGAAGGAGGTTCATTTCATTTTTGAATTTTTCTGCAGCAAAGACTTTATAGGAGACGTTGCACTCCAATTACTTATGAATGGGAGAAAGTGCAACACCCAATATGGCGTATAAGCTCCGCCTTCTAAATTGAAGAGCCAATGGTTGATTAGTAAAGTCATCACGTTACTGCAGTTTCTACAGAAACAGGTTCTGAGATGTGTGTTTAGGACAGTGCATGCGCATTAGCTTTGTACAGGCTGAAAAATTTACTTTTTTTGTCATGATTTGAGCGTTTAGAAACAATGAGACAGTTATTGTCAGATGTCATTAGTGTTTTTAAATATGAAATTTAATCGTAAGCTTGGCGAACAGTTTTGGAGAACTTCATGTTTCCCCATTCAGAGAGATAGGAGATGCACTTGCATGCCTGAGAGGCGTTTCAAAGATGGCCGCCGAGTGAAATGACTTGTCTTAAAGGGACTTTGCCTGCAGTTATGATGGAAAGAATCGCATCGCATCATTTGCATATTGAATCTGATTGGTCTGTTTACAAATCAAATCAGGGTGTTTATGCTTTCAGCTTTCTCAGGGTATGTTTACACAACAATGATGTACTAAAAACGGAAAAGATTGTCATTTTCTTTGCAAAAATTATGTTATTCTAATATTAGTTTTAGTGAGTATGTGCAAGTGTTGCACAATATATTGAAATATCGCAAATGTAGATATCACGATAGGCATATCGCAACGGCACACAATATCTGAATGATTTTAATAGGCTCCTTCAACATTGTGTACATGTGAAAAGTGTACATTTTAGGTCGACGCATATAGCAGAGAATAGACTGGGCACACGACTGTTACTTTTGTGACTTGCTTGATGTTAAAAAGAGTTATTAAACGCAATAACTTGCGAAAAACAACTCTTGCAGTCTCACACTGTCTGACACACACACACACACACACACCGAAACGTGATCCCTTCAGTTCTGTTTTGTGCCTTGTTACACACTTGAACTGTCAAATACACACACCGTTATGTCAAAATGTCTGTCTTGATGAGTATTCATGTAAACACAATCGGTTATGCTTTGAGTGAACGATATCAGTTGTGGAAAGAAACCGAATGTGTGCCAATAGGAGCCGCGCATTAGGTCTTAAAGTGACAGCCTGCTAATACAGTAAATACAGTAAACGTGCCGCTGTCTGTCAAACAACAAAAGAAAAAGAGAAAATCATTTAGTGCTCTTGGCTGAATAACCTTTGTAGCTTTATTATGTATCAGTGTATATTTAATTCATGTGAAGAAAGATACATTGAAATAACAAAAATAACCTTCCACCCCTAGTTCAGGTGTCTTTGTTTACCTGGATGTTCTTGATATGAAGTTTTAGGTAGATGTAACTATATATTACCAAGTCAAGCAAAGAGTTTTTGGTATTTAAATATTGGCATTACATTTTTGTTTTGTTTACATTGATGTTAAAATTATATTGTCAAGATTTGTGACATTTATTTTAGCTAAAACACTGCTGGCCACTTTCAGAAGTTGTAGCGATGCTTTCTTTTCCCAGAAAGAATGTGAAACACATGAATGGTATCATTCTCAGTTTTTAAATAATTTTTAAAATGCAATTTGGTAACACTTTAGAATAATGGTCATTAGTTAACATTAGTTAACTACATTAGTTAACATTAACTTATAAGGAACTGCACTTATAAAGCGTTTATTAATCTTTGTTAATGTTAATTTCAACATTTACTAATGCATTATTAAAATCTTGTTAACATTAGTTAATGCACTGTGAACTAACATGAACAAACCATGAACAGCTGGATTTATATTAACTAACATTAACAAAGATGAACAAATACAGTAACAAATGTACTGCCCATGGTTAGTTCATGTTAGTTAATACATGTGTTCTAAAGGGTTACCTATAATTTAAATAGATTTTACACACTTAAAGCAATATCGTATCGCATATCGAATATCGCATAAGGTATTGCATATCGCATTTTTCCGTATCGCACAGCCCTAAACATCTGTGTATTCAGACATGCATCTGCTCCAGCATACATTACTGGACTCTGATGAACATGCTGAGCATGCTGTGTTCTTGAGCACTATTGTTCAGGAGGTAAATAATCAGAGCACGCTGTGCTGTTAAACAGTGAGACATTATGAGCTTATAATAAAGAGTTTCTATTGACTTGTTGCCAGCGGTTGAATCACCTCAAGATCTGCACGAGCATCTCTGCCGTGCGATGGAGTTGCATCAGATTTGCAGCAGCCAGTACAGGTTTTAATGGGTGGCGTGCTGCGTAGTGATTCGTTCATGGCTCTGTTAATGTATGGCAGAAGATGAACCAAAAAAATGTGACAGTAGCAGATCGTTGCTGTTCTTCTGTAACTTCTTTAAAATATTAATATTCTTGTGAGTTACAGTATAAAGGGAATATTTAAGGAAGTATATCAGACAGGCACTTAAGCCTACCTTTCATTCTTTATTTACTTTGATAGAGATATATACACTCACCTAAAGGATTATTAGGAACACCTGTTCAATTTCTCATTAATGCAATTATCTAATCCACCAATCACATGGCAGTTGCTTCAATGCATTTAGGGGTGTGGTCCTGGTCAAGACAATCTCCTGAATTCCAAACTGAATGTCAGAATGGGAAAGAAAGGTGATTTAAGCAATTTTGAGCGTGGCATGGTTGTTGGGCCGGTCTGAGTATTTCACAATCTTTTTGGGATTTCTGGGATTTTCATGCACAACCATTTCTAGGGTTTACAAAGAATGGTGTGAAAAGGGAAAAACATCCAGTATGTGGCAGTCCTGTGGGTGAAAATGCCTTGTTGATGCTAGAGGTCAGAGGAGAATGGGCCGACTAATTCAAGCTGATAAAGAGCAACTTTGACTGAAATAACCACTCGTTACAACCGAGGTATGCAGCAAAGCATTTGTGAAGCCACAACACGCACAACCTTGAGGCGGATGGGTTACAACAGCAGAAGACCCCACCGGGTACCACTCATCTCCACTACAAGTAGGAAAAAGAGGCTACAATTTGCACGAGCTCACCAAAATTGGACAGTTGAAGACTGGAAAAATGTTGCCTGGTCTGATGAGTCTCTATTTCTGTTGAGACATTCAGATGGTAGAGTCAGAATTTGGTGTAAACAGAATGAGAACATGGATCCATCATGCCTTGTTACCACTGTGCAGGCTGGTGGTGGTGGTGTAATGGTGTGGGGGATGTTTTCTTGGCACACTTTAGGCCCCTTAGTGCCAATTGGGCATCGTTTAAATGCCACGGCCTACCTGAGCATTATTTCTGACCATGTCCATCCCTTTATGACCACCATGTACCCATCCTCTGATGGCTACTTCCAGCAGGATAATGCACCATGTCACAAAGCTCGAATCATTTCAAATTGGTTTCTTGAACATGACAATGAGTTCACTGTACTAAAATGGCCCCACAGTCACCAGATCTCAACCCAATAGAGCATCTTTGGGATGTGGTGGAATGGGAGCTTCGTGCCCTGGATGTGCATCCCACAAATCTCCATCAACTGCAAGATGCTATCTTATCAATATGGGCCAACATTTCTAAAGAATGCTTTCAGCACCTTGTTGAATCAATGCCACGTAGAATTAAGGCAGTTCTGAAGGCGAAAGGGGGTCAAACACAGTATTAGTGTGGTGTTCCTAATAATCCTTTAGGTGAGTGTATATATATACTTTTATTTACACAGTTAAAAGAAACAGACAAATTATTTTAAGTATATTTTAAATGATTTATAATATCAAAAACATCACAGAATTCATCAAATCCATTGCTTATATTCACTGATGTTGTTGTTTTCCCTCTAAAATAATGCCACTTCCTGGAGGATGATGTCATTAAGGAAGTGGCTTTTGTTAAAGGACATTTTTACAAAACTAGATGTAAGTTATATTAGGACACAGAGGAAACAACAAGTATAAACCGATCACCAATTGAAACAATATTCCCAAATAAATAAGTTAATAAAAAAGGGGAGAAACACCTGGAATATTTCTTTAAAAAACATTTTTATTTTAGAAGTGCAGCACACAGATTTCTGACAGACATTAAAGCAGTGAAATTATTTAAAACTCACCCATGCATTCACTGGTGCTACTGAGAGAAAATAAAATGAATGTGATTTCATATTTTATCTAGTATATTAAGACATGATGGGCATATACACTGCATAGATTATGTAAAACAATAAGCAGACAAATCCAAATAATGAATCACAAGGAAATGTGATGTACGTAGGGGACATTCTGGAGTGTTTATGTCAGGACATTCCATGTAGCTATGCTGTTCATCATGTTTATATCTTTATGCTTTATGAGAAGTAAAGTAGGTCACAGGTCACTTACAGGAGGTGTTGCACAAGGCCTTCCAATGTGAATAATCTCTACGTGTCACCATGTCACGTAGACTTGATGGCATCAAATGCTGTGGCCTTTCAAGAAAAAGAAACCAAAATGACAATCATCCGGTCCTGAACTAGAGTGAAGTGAGCAGTTTTAGTGGGCAGAAGTCATAAAATCAGAGCAAGGAAAGTGTGACTAAAAGAAAAAGTGGCAGCTCATCGGATAAATATGCAGTTGTACTAGTTCTACTAGCTGTGTGATATTCATTAATCAGGGTGGTGATGGACTAATGGTTAAAGCCGCACATGTTATCAGAAGTTGGAGATGTAGATCAGTGTTTCTCAACTGGTGGGTCGAGACCCAAAAGTGCGTCGCAAGACTGTGTGCGTGTAGTCAAAAAGAAACACCAACAGCAAATAAAACATAATTGTAAAATTGTAGATAAACATTCTGATGCAAATCTTTTATTTTAAAAGACGTGCGTTGACTCTTGTCAGACACAGTTTAAAGTGATAGATCACACAAAAATAAATTCTGTCATCAGTTGTTCAAAACCTGTATGAATTTCTTTCTTCTACTGAAAGAATATATTTTGAAGACTACGAGTAACCACAAACAGTTGGAAGTCAATGGTTGGTTGCCAACTTTTTTCAAAATAACTTAATTTGTGTTCAGCAGAAGAAAGAAACTCATACAGGTTTGGAAAAACTTGTAAATTATGACTATTATAGGTGAACTATCCCTTTAAGTTACAGCACCTACAATGAGATTTAATGGGTCATTGAAGAAATTTGAAGCTTATATTTTTGGATTTCAGGATTTTGTCTTCCTAAAAGACACGTTATTTGAGCCGTAAGGTGTCTTAAATGGTTCTTTTAGTGGTGGGACTGCTGTTCTAGCTACATGAACTGTTAGTCGTGCATCGCAGATGTCATTCCTGTGGGCAGATTTTACTCCATGAAAATGTTCTCCTGTTGTATCCATGTGCATATCATGTGAAAGTGACTGTGGTTTACCGGCTGTAAGTGGTCATGAGAGGGTCTGAAATATTAGGAGTGAATATTGGCCATAACTTCACACAGATTCTATCACTCTAGTCTCAGTTTAACATGCATATTGTTTAACTGAAGTGCCTTGAAACGCTCAGCGTTATTCAATGTGTTGACGTAATTTCCACTGAAACGAAGACAGGGGTGGGACAGATCGAACAGCCCCTCCCCTTTTTAAAAATAGCCAATGGCTCGGCTGTTGAGCTTGGTAAAGCCGCAGTTTCCTCCTAACCGTTTCTCCTCCTAATCTCCTCAATATCGCTTTAAAATATCATTCTGTGCAGAATTGCCAAATCGATCACATGATTCGCTCTGTGCTATCGAGTCTCTGGACCGGAGCTACGACGGTTCACCTGACAGACTAACGTGAAACCAGACTTCATTCGCCCCATTGGAAAGCATATTTACACTGTCTGAATCGTCTTGACTGGCAATGCAATTCGCCTTCGAGCGCATGTTACACGCATACGCCAAACGGTTTTGATCAGAGTAATCAATGTGAGAGAGTCAGTTTGATCTGTAATTGCAAAATAGGCTATTTTGTGTTTGTTTAATTAGTTAAGCATTAACTACTGCTAGCAACTGTAAGCAGTAGTACCCCATTATTATCATCACTCAAAATACTGTACGCTAAAGGACATTATTAACTATTGTAAAGTTACAGTAGTATTTAGCAGACAAATATTCACATGGTTTTATAATAGGTTTAGAGAGGGCAAGGGCAGACAACAACACAACCCTTACGGAAATTAACCATGGTTTTACTACAAATAAAACCAAAAAGCCCACAAATTAACAATGGTTTTGCTACATTCCCCATAGTTTCACCATGGTATTTGTAGTAAAACTCTGGTTACACAAATGGTAATGATTCATGATAATGCAATAACATGTTTAGTATTAGGATTTTTCTATAAAGATGTTTTCATGATGTAGTTATTATTGTACTCATTTTGACATTTCTACATAATTTAGAAAATATAGTTTTGTTAAATCTCGAGTATTAAGATAAAACAACACATAGTCGTAAATGCAATACTTTAATACTATGTGCAAACAAATTACAATGAGGTGGTTGTTTTGCAACAAGGTGGAGACGTGTAGATGAAAACAAGAAAGTTATTAAAAAAAGTACACACACACACACACACACACACACACACACACACACACACACGCACAAGTGAGAGGCAGAGAGATGGGAAAATGGAAGAGAAAATGAAGAGAATGAAAAGGAAAATGGAAGTGAAGGTGCAGTTCAAGAGAGAACCTTTCATTATTTTGCACGGCCCCAGCTTATGGATTTAACAATTTTTTATGTGATGGCCATACAAAAAAATATGTTTCAAAATGTGTTGTGGGTGTGTATGGGATGGCCTGGATGAGTGTGAGGTTTCCTGTGTGTGTCATTCACCATGTAGAAAATAGTAAATGCGTGAACAACTCACCGATTTTATCCGCAGCTTCAGCGTCTATTTATAATTTAGGGGGTGGGTCTTCCGATTCTAGAGAGCATTTGATTGGACAGAAAATCTAGTGAGAAGCTGAAGTGCACTGATGTCATCAAAAATATTTATCCATATTGGCGGAAGTGAGAGACTATGTTTTGAACGGTTATATCTTCTAAATGTGTATTTTTGTCATTGTTTTGGAGCACACAAGCTTATATATACTCATACTAAAAGCCAAAAACGGGGACTTTAAGACTTGTGGCTATACTTTTTTTTTCAAGTGTGCATTTTAACATTCATGTTGCCCAATTTACTTACTTTGTAAATACTTTTTTGCTTATGTTTTAAAACATAGGGATAAATAAAAATTATTTTGAGGTAATTATAACATTATAAAATATAAAAATGGTCACTGAATGCACAAATCTCTGAATGCCTTCGTATTAGACAACAAAACACCAAAGAAAGTGGCATTTACTTACAATAAAGATGGCATAAGTACATTTTACGTACACAAAAAGCCATTCATTGAGTTTTAAGTAAAACAAAAAACCTAATATATATACGGTTTTAAAAAATGCTGTATATCTAAACAACAACTGTGTGAACCTACAGGACAACGGACTTGTGTGATTAAAACAAGCTGATTAAAAGGCACAAAAAATTTAGAAAAGTGAAGTTAGAAGTAAATAGAACAGATGCATTGACATTTTATCATTTAATATCATCTTTTGGTGCCACTGTGAATCTTTTTGATCTTTTCATTTGAATACAAATGTCAAAAGTCCCCAAAATATCAGGCACCACCGCATTGCAAAGCATTTTTTTTTCATCTCTTTTTCCTTCTGATCTATCTTTCCTCACACGCTTGCATCTAAAAAAAATCCCCTTCAAGTCACGAAGCAGCTGCACTCGCAGGTCTGCTCTGGGATTCATTTAGTTGTGTGTCATATCTCAAAAGTATCTGCCGTTGGAAAAGTCAAACAGAAGCACTGCAGTATATTCTGCAGTTTTACTTCCTTGTGCAGAGACAGATAGGACACAATACATGCATCAGTGTTTGAATATAGAGCGCGATTGGGCCACACAGAAGTGTGGTTGCATTTACCGTAGCACGCTGGACTTTAACTCTGACCGGGGACTTCTCATGGTAAAGTGTTAGTGGGAAGAGAAACTTAGTGTTGCTGGTAATCCAGACCAAAAGCAAATAAATACATCCAGCCCTCTACTTTATTGCCTTCCCTTTTTTTCTCCTCCGTCTTTCTCTCAGCATGCAGCTGTTTCCAGGAAGGGGGGTCCGGGGCAGCAGCGACTCTTTCTGAGCCGAGCGCGTCTCTATAGAGGGCAAGGAGGACAAACACATGAGCTGGCCACCAGAGTCATGGAAAATGTGTGTCACCCAATGCCTTTAGAGGAATAAACACCCAGCTTTGATCACCGTTATTGGACTGGTTTGTTCTGAAAATCTTGATTTGCAGCCGGTTTGCAAGATGCCACCTGTAGGAGCTTCTGCTGAAAGTACAACAGAAGATTAGTTCACCCAAAAAATGTTTGACTTTAGATTTTTTCACTGGGCTTTTTTGAGCTTGAAACCCCCTTTCATATTGAACGGCAAATAGCAGCGTTAACAGGGTAAAAAAAAAAAAGTTAAACGTTTTCTCATTTGTTTAAACATGCAAATGGGGCAATATCAATTTAATATGCATGCATTTGCATAAATTGCATACATTTAATAAAACCAGAATCAAAACTCCTTTCATTTTGTTGACTTATTAGAGTTTTACAGAGAGGATCTCTTTTATCACTCTATTAATCAGAAAATAGTCAACCTGACAACAAAAATCATGTTTTCAGGAATATAGTTATGTTAAAAAACCTTCAGAATATACAGTAAAACTGCAAAGTTTGGTGCTGAAGTGGAGATTTCTGACTCCAAAACAGCCTTTAAAGATTATGATATTACATCTACAGATGCAAATAGATAAAGTGCGATATAATAAACACTCAAAAGTGTATTTTGAATGTTTTCTTTCCACTAGTTTGAAAGAAGTCATTATAAAAAGCCAAACAGCCAAAATCATGCATGGGAAAATAATTAGTTTTTTTGCCTATATAGTATCTTGCCTTCAGAATAAAGTAAGGTTTGCAATGACATGAGGGCGAGTAATTGATGACATTGTTTCTATTTTTGGCCGAACTAACCCACTAATAACACATGCTGAGCAAACACTAACTGTGTAACCTCATAAAAGGTCCGAAAGTTGTCCAAAGGCATCCACATATTATTTTAATTTTTTTTGTGCAAATACGATCCAAAGTTTTCCAGCAGTATCCTCCATGGGTAAACACCATCCTAACCCATTCCTCAGCCCGGCACGTTTACCTCCTGCCACACCTGCGGTCCGGCCCTCAACCTCCAGGAGATCTGTGTACTTTCCAGGGCGAGTTAGTCATCCTATAGGCCCTTTCACCCGCTCGAGCTCAACCCCTCCTGAAAAATCCCCTTCAGGAAGTAACAACACTACAGCAGGCCCGAGGACATTTACACAACACCATCTTCTTTACCATTTACTGCCAACATTTACAGGAGTGTGAGCGCACGCTATAAAGCAGAGGTTTCCTTCTCCGTAGCATCTGAAAGGTGTTGTTTACGTTTGCTACAGTTGCTTTTCGCTTGTAAAGTGGGATGTTTATTGTTAAAAATGCATCCAAGAATGTTAAAAATATATGTCAGCTGTTTTTAAGTTACACCAAAATGCAAATTCAATTGAATTTCTTCAAAAAAAAACATAACAGCAATATAAAAAAATACATGATCAGTAAGTTATGTTTTTAAAAGTTAAAAGTTAAGTTTAATGTAATTTAAGTAGAAATGACTTAAACATCCAAGTTGATTGTACTTAAAAAATTTAAGGCAGTTTTTTAAAAATTTATTTATCCCCCCGCTTTTATTCTGATTAACAGAATTGCAGCAGAAAATGCATCAAAATATACAACATCGAAACTACCTCATGTCTCAAAGCACATAACATTGCAATAAAAATGAACGTACAGAGCTTTAGTTGTACCACCTGACTGCTGCAGATTCATCTCGCCGTTGATAGTGTTGCCATTGAAACGCATAAATCCAAGTCTGAGGATGTGAACAGCTCCCGGCATAACATCTCGGGTTGCCGTCTCATAATTACGGTTACGACATGGCATGATCGCAGCATAAACTTCTTGTTTTGTTTCAGGAGGAACTGTCAAAGGCGGCCGCTGTTTGTCTCTGTCTACAACTCTGACTCTCCTTCTGGAACGCGCTGATGACGTGTGATGTCTGCGTGAGATGCATATGTGGAGATACACACACTGACAGGCAGGTAGGACAGTGTATCATTGCGTTAGGACCGAGTGCAATGATTAGACAAAAATGTTTTTGGTCATGAGACTTACATAGAAGATATATATATATGCTTTAATACTTAGACCACTTCTATTATTGATTGCTATCAGGATGTGAAGAGAGTAGGACTGTGCAATTAACCATAATACATTTTTCGATTTCGGTTTCCAACTATTATGAAAACAAGATAATCGACGTAAAATGATTATTGTGCCGCATTCTGTCCAGTGCACCTTCCTTTCCTTCACATCGATGTGCTTTCGTTCCTCCCCAAGCCAAACTTAACCTCCAAATCAGCCGAATAAGTGAGTTAGGCTTGATGCGATAGTCGTGTTACCGATGTTCAGACACAACACCGGTTACATCACTTGCCCACCGCGGCACCGCCGTCATATTGATTTTTATAGTAATAAAATCATTTAGTTCAGAACAGACGCTACAATTAAAAACCGAACATGTCTGCTCAATACAGTGTGAGCCGAACAAGAGTCGCAGCACAAACACAGCAGGACTGGAGTCAGATTTCATTCATCACAAGAGCGAAGAGCTGACAGACAAGATGATTGCGGGAGATTTGGTTTCAAAGCGAAATATAAAAGCGCCCATTTTAGTGAGTTTTGCATTGTACGGTTTTGTCGTGTTTTTTATTAAGAATAATAGGCTAATGAACCCACAATTCAAGCAACCCGCCCCCGAATTTGTGTTAATTCTAAACCGAAAGTAAAATGAGCACAGCCTCACGATCATTGATTCACGGCCGCGTCATTTACGGTGTGTGTCCAGTCTGGCGCATTTTCAGTTCATGCCTATGGAAGCTTAACTTTCAAAGGAACTCATTGAAAACACTCGCTTTGCTCCGCACCACTCCATTATGAATTCCAGAGCGGGCGTGCGCATTTTACTTTCGGTTTAGAAGCTTCCATAGAACCTTCCATAGGCATGAACTGAAAATGCGCCAGTGATTTTCCACTGAAAAGTAGCCTACACACAAATATGTCGAAATGCCATTTTGGTAAGAATCCTCGTAAACACAGTCGATATGTCTTAAGTGAATTTAAACCCTGAGAAAGAAACTGTGTAACACCAGTTCACACCAGATGCGACTTACGTAAATAAATTGTGCTATTCGCGCGTAGTTGGACGTTTGAACATTTTGAGTTTACTCGCTTCATTTGCGCGAGACATTCACTTCACAACAGATGCGAATTTGCGTCATGGGAGGGGCTTCTGCCAGGCGGCTCCAGTCTCGTTGCGAAATAGCCGATATGGATTGTTTTAAAATACAGCGAATAAGCTCAATTTGCTGGCTTTAGCTAGCTGTAGTCTCAATGTGTATATATAGCTCAAATTGAGTAAAGAGCGTTTTTTTAACAACTTACTAGACTGTCCAACCTCCTCACTCACTTTCTTCCAAGCAAGATACACAGTGTCTGTCATTTTCATGACAGGTTTATTTAACATGCATGAAATAATCAAGACATCCCTAACAGGTTAAGTAGAATATGATGAATATATATATAGGCTAATATAGAGCATATATTTTGTGAAAGAGTTGATATTTCTAGTGAATAAAATTATGTGGACACTGAATGACTCCCTGAGGTAAATGTGATGCTAATGTTAACGTTACATGACATTGTTTAGTTTACAAGCAGTTATATTGACGTCTTTCCGCCGTTGATTTAGCGATTACAACACATGATACGTGACAGTAAGTTGTAATGTATCCTCAGCATACCTTCAGATGGTCGTTCATGTTTATTCTTTAGGGAGAGATGATCAATCGCCTTCACAGATGATCGTGTCCACGCGCATGCGCGTCGCGCAGCCGCTTGAACTGTGATCAGTGATCAGTGATAGAACGTCAAAACGGCATTTATCGTTTGAATTTCGTGATAAAATGGACTGAATACTTAATATGTTCGTGTGGGAACTCAGATTGAAGTGTGTTCCGCGCTTAAAACAAGCCGACTGTTAACTGTTAAAGATTGCACTCGGAAACCGTTCGGTACACGTGTGCCAAACCGAAAGCCCTGTACCGAAACGGTTCGGTACGAATACGTATACCGTTACACCCCTAGTATCCACATATGATTTTGTCCTCATTGTTGTCACTACTAGAGCAAGCTCCTGATTGGTTAACGTGGGGCAACTATCCACCAAAGTTCAGATTTTTCAACTTGCGCGAATCACTTGTTACGCTCGTCAAACGGCTGAATCGCTCATTTTGCTCCGTCATTCGCGCGAATCACGCCACAGAGTGTCTATTCGCATCTTTGCATTGACTTAACATGTAAACCACTCGCGCTTAACGCTTCATTCGCGTCTGGTGTGAACGCACCATAACAGTATATTGGATCCGTGCAGCTCTTAAAGTGACAGCAGCCTAATAAACCTGCTGCAGTCATCAATGTTAATCAAACAACAAAAGATTAAGATAAAATCACTCACTGCTCTTGAATGAATAAACTGAATCTGATGTTTAAATAAGGATTAGTCTATATTTAATGTATACAGCAGTGTTATTTTACATTTGACTCCTTTAATTTCTGTTATAGGCTATCACTTATTTGAAAACCACTGTTAGTACATCTTCCTGAAAAACCTAAAGCACTGTTTATTTCTTTTGTATTTTTGTTCTGTTGTATTGTTTGTAATTAGTTTCTTTGTTCTTATTGTACAGCTGACTGTTTACTTGGTGTTCTGTAACTGTTGGAGACTTACTTTTCAGTAATTAACCTAGTATTCGTTTTTGCTGAAGTATCGATAATTGACTCATATCACTGACTCATATCATGAAGTAAGACTTTCACCCACAAATAATCGTGATTTCAACATTGACCAAAATAAGCTGGATTTTTGCCATAATCAAGCAGAATAGAGTTTCAACCAGTATAACACATTTTTTTTATAAAAATATTGCCTACTCTACCTTTAATTATATGTAACATAACTTGAAATTGTTTTTAGTAGGCATGTATCTAGTAGCTAGGCATGAATATTAAAATGCAAGCATTAAAATGGATTTCCCAAATCACTTTTTATATTTTTAATATTTTAAATGCATTTTTAACCCTATTCCTTTGTTTTATTGTGTTTATTTTACTTATTTATTTTCTTATCTTTTTAAAACTAGATGTTTTATATAGATTTATAAAAGTAGATGTTTTATGGACATACGGTTGAATATTTAGCTCTGAAAAAAACATCAGAACAAACACAAAAAACTGCAGCACATGTAAATACATGGATTGAGCGGCTCACACGCTGGTGAGTCATGAGGTGTGGCTGAGCTAGACGGAGTTATTTTAAGCAGGTATAAAGAGAGCTCAGGTGATACTCGCGCTCAGAGAGGAAGCTTCTCCGTCAAATTTCTGCAGAATATACCGTATGTCGTCCTTACTGGTAGAGAGAGAACCGTGTCCCTTTACTGACCTGCCTTTACTCACGTTACAACTCAAACCTTCCTCTTTCCTGCACATGATACTACCTATTATAAAAAAAAACTGTGCTTTTCGAAAACATTTCTCAGTGTTTATCATGAAATAAAGGCCTATACAGTGACCCCATAAAGTATTAGGTCACTTATATCACACTTAAAGGGATAGTTCACCCAAAAATAAACAAACACTCTCATTAATTACTCACCCTCATGTCGTTCCAAACCTGTAAGTCTTTCAGTCATCTTCAGAACACAAATGAAGATCTGTTTGATGAAATCTGAGCCTAAATTAAATCTGTTCACAATCGATTCTCTTCAGAGAATTTGGACTAAACCGCTCAATTCATATGGATTAGTTTTACATTCTCTTTATGAACTTTTTGAAGCATCAAAGTGGTAGTTGCGTATCTGTCAACGGAAGGACAGAAATCTCTCAGATTTCATCAAAAAGATCTTGTTTTCTGAAGATGATCAAGGGCCCTATTTTAACGATCTGAAACGCAAGTGTCAAAGCGCGAAGCGCAAGTAACTTTGTGGGCGGGTCTCGGCGCTGTTGCTATTTTCCCGGCGGGATAAATGGCTCTTGCGCCCGGCGCAAATCTAAAATGGGTTGGTCTGAAGTAGCTTCATTATTCATAGGTGTAGTTTGGGCGTAACGTGAATAAACCAATCAGAGCGTCATCCAACATTCCCTTTAAAAGCAGGTGCGCAAGTTCCATTATGGATTGCTATTATTATGGCGTATTTACCAGGCGCACGCCAAGAGCGGTTCACAGCCGAGGAGACTGATGTTCTTGTAAGAGCAGTGAAAGACAGAGAAGTTGTGTTGTATGGGGATGGGAGAAACCCACCCAAAATAGCGCCGGTTAAATAAATAATTAGCCTGAATAATTTGTAAGCTAGATTTATGCCTATTTTTTCACATCTTCGTGGCACACCACAATGATTTCCGTCATCTCATGTGTTAATATTTTTTTAGTGTAACAATTTATGATTTGCAAAAATAACTGTTGCATCTGTGTAGATTACATGAGCAAAGTGTATGCGCGTTGTGCACGCTATGGTCAAGCATGCGCCCTTAAAATAGCATAATGAACAACGCGCAACGCGCCACTGACTTTAGACTAGGTTTTTTCTGGTCAGTGGCGCAATTGTTTAATGGAACAGCAAAATAGCACCAGGGATTGTTTGCGCCGGAACACGCCTCCTTTTTTGCGCTGAACCGCCCAGGGAGCGCAAGTTCATTCACTAGTTTAGCGACGTGCTTCTGTGGAGGGAAAAGCGCGCTTTGCGCGGGTGCAAAATAGGAATGACACATGCGTCGGTGTACAAAGTCAATTGCGCTCGGTGCAAGATAGGGCCCCAAAAGTCTTTACAGGTTTGGAACGACATATAGGTGAGTACTTGATGACAGAATTAAAATTTTGGGTGAACTATCACTTTAAATAGGTTTCTAATTCTAAGATCTGAAAAATAAAACAATAGATACACTTTTTAAAACTAGGACAAATAGCATTTTCTAATGCAATGACATTACTACAGAAGGTGAATGGATGTTAACATATACTGTAGGCTACATTATGGCTGGGCCAGTGGTAAAGTAAAACTAGCAAAATGCCGGCAGGCCCCGTCCGAGTCATCATAATCTGTTAGAAGGTTGATTTCACAGGACACATTTCGCTTCTCCTTTTAAAACAAAAACATTTGCAATCGTAAACTATGTTGTGCCAAAAAAAGCAATGCATAAACATAATGCAGCACATAAATATACTGTGAAGGATTGAAAAAAGATGTGTGAACTCATGTAATTTGAACTGTTTATCTATAAAGGAATATTGCGTTGAATGTGGTCATATGCTTCTGAAAAATTAAAAACCTGAAGCTAAAAGCCTAAAAACTCTCTTATAATGACATTTAACTAATAATGTTTTATAAAATATTTGTGTAAATTTTTTTTATAAAATGTAATTATTTGACTTTTTTTCCTTTTTATTTTACATAATTATATATATATATACAGTGAGGAAAATAAGTATTTGAACACCCTGCTATTTTGCAAGTTCTCCCACTTGGAAATCATGGAGGGGTCTGAAATTGTCATCGTAGGTGCATGTCCACTGTGAGAGACATAATCTAAAAAAAAATCCAGAAATCACAATATATGATTTTTTAACTATTTATTTGTATGATACAGCTGCAAATAAGTATTTGAACACCTGTCTATCAGCTAGAATTCTGACCTTCAAAGACCTGTTAGTCTGCCTTTAAAATGTCCACCTCCACTCCATTTATTATCCTAAATTAGATGCACCTGTTTGAGGTCGTTAGCTGCATAAAAACACCTGTCCACCCCATACAATCAGTAAGAATCCAACTACTAACATGGCCAAGACCAAAGAGCTGTCCAAAGACACTAGAGACAAAATTGTACACCTCCACAAGGCTGGAAAGGGCTACGGGGAAATTGCCAAGCAGCTTGGTGAAAAAAGGTCCACTGTTGGAGCAATCATTAGAAAATGGAAGAAGCTAAACATGACTGTCAATCTCCCTCGGACTAGGGCTCCATGCAAGATCTCACCTCGTGGGGTCTCAACAACCTCCTTCCCTCAGTTTGAGCATTGAAGATGGGTCGAGGCTGGGTCTTCCAACATGACAATGACCCGAAGCACACAGCCAGGATAACCAAGGAGTGGCTCTGTAAGAAGCATATCAAGGTTCTGGCGTGGCCTAGCCAGTCTCCAGACCTAAACCCAATAGAGAATCTTTGGAGGGAGCTCAAACTCCGTGTTTCTCAGCGACAGGCCAGAAACCTGACTGATCTAGAGGAGATCTGTGTGGAGGAGTGGGCCAAAATCCCTCCTGCAGTGTTTGCAAACCTGGTGAAAAACTACAGGAAACGTTTGACCTCTGTAATTGCAAACAAAGGCTACAGTACCAAATATTAACATTGATTTTCTCAGGTGTTCAAATACTTATTTGCAGCTGTATCATACAAATAAATAGTTAAAAAATCATACATTGTGATTACTGGATTATTTTTTTTTAGATTATGTCTCTCACAGTGGACATGCACCTACGATGACAATTTCAGACCCCTCCATGATTTCTAAGTGGGAGAACTTGCAAAATAGCAGGGTGTTCAAATACTTATTTTCCTCACTGTATATACACACACACCGATCAGGCATAACATTATGATCACTGACAGGTGAAGTGAATAACACTGATTATATTTTCATCATGGCACCTGTGGCCTGGTCTGATGAATCATGTTTTCTTTTACATCACGTGGATGGCCGGGTGCGTGTGCGTCGCTTACCTGAGGAACACATGGCACCAGGATGCACTATGGGAAGAAGGCAAGCCGGCGGAGGCAGTGTGATGCATTGGGCAATGTTCTGCTGGGATACCTTGGGTCCTGCCATCCATGTGTTACTTTGACATGTAACACCTACCTAAGCATTGTTGCAGACCATGTACACCCTTACATGGAAACGGTATTCCCTGGTGGCTGTGGCTCTTTCAGCAGATAATGCGCCTGCCACAAAGTACAAATGTTTCAGGAATGATTTGAGGAGGACGAGTTTGAGGTGTTGACTTGGCCTCTAAATTCCCCAGATCTCAATCCAATCGAGCATCTGTGGGATGTGCTGAACAAACAAGTCAGATCCATGGAGACCAGCTTACAGGACTTAAAGGATCTGCTGCTAACATCTTGGTGCCAGATACCGCAGCACACCTTCAGGGGTCTAGTGGAGTCCAGCCTCGACAGGTCAGGGCTGTTCTGGCAGCAGAAGGGGAACCAACACAATATTAGGAAGGTGGTCATAATGTTATGCCTGACTGGTGTTTTATATATATATATATATATATATTTTTTTTTTAATAAATATGGGTAGAGCATGGCACTAGCAATGTCATGATCTTGAAAAAGAAAAACCCTGACATGGCCATTAAGTCACATAAAGGCACATACACAATACAAACAGGCAAAAACAAATACACAGTCTTTTGAAAACAATTCGCGTAATTCACAAGAAAGACTCAAATATCCCCAATAAGTAAATACAGGTAAAGCTTGTTGCTTTTGCACTGTATGTTACCTTGGGAGGGTGGGGTAGTTAAAACTTTCTGGAAATAAATCACTGATACAAGTGATACCATACTGATAGTTGAAGTGAGAGTGCAGCTGTTCCAGTCTGGTGCTAATCTGAGATTGTTTTGTTGTTTCATGACCCTCCGGGCTCTTATGAAAGCAATGGTCTGATGATGAATCTGATAACTGCAGCAAAAACTCGGAGGTTGCGCCTTTAGACCCATCGCAAACAGTCAGGAACAAAGCAGAAACTGTCTGTACATCATGCCCTATTTGTCCAAACCAGCATTAGAAATCACCCTTCCCTTGACTGAACCTGCATCGTCACGACCCAACCGTTCACCTACAACACGGGCTTCCTCCTGCAAGCCTTTGCATCTCAACACAATCTCTGGACCAGAGGATGGATGACGCAGCACAACAAAAGCTCAGCAAAACGTCATCTAGTGCAATCAGATACTGAAAAAATTCAATAACAGGATAGAGATGGACCAGGATGTAGAAGACTAACTTAATCAATACATTTTCTATATATTTACAAGCCAAAATGTTACTTAATGTTGGTCGATATACCCCCCCTCCTTTTTGTAACTTAATTTCACCATAAACAAAAGCTAAATTAGCTATGAAAAGACAGTAGAATTTCCGTTTAAGATAAAACTAACAAGTTAGTAAATGTTTGATTTAGTTTACGTACTATAAATGAAGACAACTTCAAAAGGCCATGATGTTCATTTTACATTATGCATCATATTGTACAATATACTAACAAAAAATATTGGAAAAAATAATAAAACCCACAATAATTTCTGCAGCCAGTATGTGGTAAATAAAATAAACATTAACAAATAAAATGTATATGCAAATAAATATTTCAGCTGGTTGCAAAGGCAACTTTTTTTCTAAAAAATAAACTAAAAGTGAAATAAAAATGTTTAAAAACGATATAGATATTTATAATAAATGAAAACATACTGTACAACATATTTACTAAAACTGAATTAAATTGAATTTAGTCGAAATATACAATACAAAAAACATAACACCGATGTCAAGCGAAAATACTATTTAAAACAAAATGGTCTCTTTTATATTTTTCTTTGGGAGGGTTATTTGCTTTTAGAAAAAGCAGGTTTAACAATTACTTTCGATTAGGCCGATATAATTTTTTTTTCAGCCAATCAGATTTCTGTGATAGTAAAAGCCGCAGGATTAAGACTTTTTGTTTGACACAAATGTTGTTCTAGGGCCAACAAAAAGATGTTGATCCAAGAACACGTCCTGCTTGAAGAAACCATGATCAGTGTTCACCGATCAGTGTTATACTTGAACAGCTGACTCATGAGGAGAAGTAACTTCAATGAAATTAAGCGAAGAATGTGGTTTAAATGTGAATCACTTCATCTTGGGAGACTTCCAAGGAGAAATTGAAGCGTTAAATCTTGGCAAATCTGATCACTCTCCTGAAAGAGAAGCAAAAGCTACTGCTTTCAGTTTGATCTCATTGCCATTTAGGAGAATCATTTGAGATATTAACAATGTTCTCATTTGTAGTTTTGCTTTCATGTGGCTTGAAATTTGACTTCATACTAATGTGTCAACCTTTTGATTGAGATCTCTTCTGAAACTAGGAGATACTTGTGAGATTACCGGGTCTTTTTTGCATGAGAAAAAAGGGCAAAAGTCAGCAAAATAAAGAAAACAAACATGATGCGTGATCTGCAGCCTCTATCTCAATGTAGTTCATTCAGATAGTCTTCAGAAAATGAACTGTAACTTAGTGAATACTTGTCACACAAACATGAGACATATGTCTAAAGAAACGTTGAAGTGTCAGGTTTTAAATAATGTAAATCAAAGGGAAAACAAATATATGTCAAAACTTCTAAAGGGCCCCAAACTGGCTCAGACCTGTAAGAGTTAATGCTTAGGAGAAACACTTGAGATGTTAAAGATATCTCATTTGGGATTTTTCTGTCCTGTCAGACAGCAGGGCGATGTTTTGTCCGAATTTAATCATGCAAGGCAAAGTGAAATGTGGGGTAAGCGATATTTAAAAAATCTCAGGCCGAGTACCAAAACAAACTTGTAGCCAATCAGCAGTAAGGGGCGTGTCTACTAATGATGGTGAGAAGAGAGCGCTCAGTGCACGTCATTATTCAAAAGACACGACACACAGGACGGACATTAGCTGAGCGACGAGCGATGGCAGATAAACAAAAGTGGAAAATGTCTGTGGAACAAAAGAAGGCTCATGGTGACGCGAATGAAGCATTTCGCGCGAGTGATTTACATGTTAAGTCAATGTAAAGACGCAAATAGACATTCTGCGACGCGATTCACACGGATATTCACGCCATGTTAACCAATCAGGAGCCCGTTCTAGTAGTGACAACAATGAGGACAAAATCATATGTGAATACCCGGAGCTGAACGATACATCTTCATACTTTATAGAAACAGGAATAAAAAGGACCTTGCTTGGAAGAAAGTGAGTGAGGAGGTCGGACAGTCTGGTAAGTTGTAAAAAATGCTCTTTACTCAATTTGAGCCATAAATAGGGTGATTGGGACACTTTTTGCCATTGAGATGACTTGGAAAAAGTGTCCCAATCACCCTATTGAGACTAAAGCTAGTTAAAGCCGGCAAATTGAGCTTATTCGCTGTATTTTAAAACAATTCATGTCAGCCATTTCGCAATGAGACTGGAACCACCTGGCAGAAGCCCCTTCTATGACGCAAATTCGGTTCTGTTGTGAAGTGAATTTCATGCGCGAATGAAGCGAGTAAACTCAAAATGTTCAAGCGCCCAACTACGCGCGAATAGCGCAATTTATTTGCGCAAGTCGCGTCTGGTGTGAACACGAAGTTACGATCAGGCAAGAAGTAGGACCCGTGTAAATATCGGATCACTCAAGGAGCGCTAAGGCCTGCAATCGGATGCCGAGGTTGCTTTATTTCTTCTCGATAGGCGAGTAACATTGGTTTTATTTTGTTTCACAGAACTAATATATGCTGGCTTTTGCTTGAATATGCTTGTGTGTCATGTTCGCTTGTTTGTTCATTTGCAATTGTATCGTCATTTACTTCAGCGATGATAAAGACCCATTCATTTCCAACAAGCGGCAACCTCTCACAGTTTCTCTTGAAGTGATTTAAACTGCAATTCATCGACTGGCCACTAGGGATACAGGCTCCAGAAGGGAGCAGAATCTCATTGAGCCCCATGTTAAAATGCCCAATTTTACAGCAGATTAAAACATGTTTACAGTCTGGTACAAATTGTGGATTTTGTCTATACGGCTAATTTTGCCCTTCATGACAACTGTGAGGGGGGTGAATTTGTTTTATAACTCATTCGTTTACATTATATAAAGCCTTAAAGTTCTGCATAATTAAGGGCGTGGCCACTTAAAGTGACAGGTGGATAGCTATTTATCTGCTGTCTGTTAGCCACTTCCGCTCCGCCCATGTCCCGCCTCTTTGCCCATTTTCTGTTATCCAGGAGTGACGCTGGATGACGCGCTGCCAAGATGGCAACGGCCAGCTCGTCCCTACTTTGCGCTTCAGAGCGGCTCATCAGAATCCTATGGGTGACGTCACGGACACTACGTCCATATTTTTTTACAGTCTATGATTTCCACACCGTATAAGCCACTTTCTCTTTCAAGTGTCAGCTTGCAAAGTGTGTCCGAAAAGTAAGATAATAAACTCCTAATATACGTTTCCTTTGGTTCCTCTTTTAGTGATCGATATATATCCCTCTAATCTGGTCATAATTGTATATATTCGTTAGTTGGACTGTCGTGCTCGTGCCATCGAGTTGTTCATGAGAACTGTGTTTGTGTTTTTGGGATGGAAGGGATGACTTTTTCATTGAACATTCGACCTGGATTACCATAGTAACACACATTGCTTTCACTTATTGAGGACATCATACCCTCGGCCAGCTGGCAATGCAGATTCCACCATAATCGTTGCCTGGGTTGCATACGTATGCGTGGGGCAGAGCTATCAAAATAGGGGCGAGACCCTTTTGGGGTCGGGGCGTGTTTGTTTTGGTGATTTGAAATGTCAACATCGGTTACCAGATATCGCTTACCCCACCTTTAATCATGAGAAATGTCTGACTTTTCATTGAGACTTGATGTCTTGGCAAATCTGAGCACAGTTGAAGACATTGAGATCTCTCCAGAAACACAGAGAAGACATATTTTCTTGGGAAAGAAGCAGAACCAAATGTTTAATCTCTCAATTGCTATCTAGGAGAAACAAGTGATTCTTTGGGTTAAAAATGAAACTCGTCTTAAACTTCTCTACAATGTCGACTTTTTGATTGATTGGAAGTCAGCCAAAAGTCTCCGTTTGCTCTCTATTTAATGCCTAGGAGAAACAATATCTCATTTGTGATATTGCTTTTATGTGTCTTGAAATTTGACACATCTTGAACATCTCTTCATATTGGCGTGTCAACTTTTTGATTGAAAAACTAGAGGAGACACGTGTGTGATTACTGGGCATTTTTCCATGAAGTAGGGCTGCATGATATAATTTTATCATAGATATCGTGATGTGCGTATCCGTGAGAGTCACATGGCAGGATTTGCGATGTCAAATATGGGTATTATAGTTTGGATTTCTCTGATTAATTGCAAACTTTAACCATCATAGAGCAAAAGTTTATCATCTGAACGTGTTTTAGGTCTTGTCAGTTTAAACATTCAAGCGCTTTTAAACCATTCAAGCAGGAAGACTGATTCGGACCCCTAAAACACAGGCGTTTATGGCTTATGTGAATGTAAAAAGTTGAGAAAGAAAACGGATGAGTGTCATTATATTGGATCCGTGCATTTGTTCTTAAAGTGACAGCAGCCTAATATACCTGCTGCTGTCTGTGTCATTAATCTTAATTAAAACAACAAAACACAAAGAGAAAATCACTTGAATCACCAAGGTCGCGATCACCTTTCCCGATCCCATCCCCCCCCTTGCTCCCTGTCCATTCTACACTGTCCTGTCACAAAAAAGTTATTTTACATTTGATTATTGAATTTCTGTACCTTACTGTAGACTTACTTGAAAAACAAAGCACCATTTTTTTCTTTTGTATCTTTGTTCTATTGTATTTATCTGTGATTGCAATTTGTTCTTTATTTTCTGTGCAGATTCACACCCCTACAAAACCACCCTTCATTCTAGAATGATTCATTCTTTCCAAATAGAGCTATTCAAGACATCTGGTGAAACTGTTTTCATATCGCAATATCTACCGCAGAAAAACTAAATATCGCCATGTCACTTTTTTCCAATATCATGCAGTCCTAGGCAAAAGTGTCGTATTTAAAGTCTCTATTTGATGCAGAGACATTAAAGAGATGTTGTTTGTGATTTTTCTGTCCTGTGTTGTGATGTTGTGGTAGTTAAACGTGCTTGATATCAGTGAACTAATGGAGTGTGAATTGTTTCATCTTTCATCTTCAATTTACTGAGAAATGTATGAGTTATTTTGGACATTTCTGACTTTTTAATTGAGACTTTTATAAGCCTTGGCAAATCTCAACACATTTTGAGACAATGAGATCAGGGTTATTATCGTTAACTAAAACTATTAAAAAACATTTCTGTTTATTAAATGAAGCTGAAATAAAATAAAATATGCGCTGAAAATAAATAAAAACTGGAATAAAAATAAATTAAAGCTAGGGTGTGTCAATCAGTCGGCCATTTTAAGGATTAGGGCGCAGTACAATACACTGTGAAAACCAGGGAGCATCAATGCTCACTATGTTCCCTTAAAGTGTTTCCGACTGCGTCTTGCAGTATTACAAACCACACCCCCCTACTAATTAAGCCCCCCCTACCTCAAGTTACGCCCCTACAATGAAACAGCTATTCGGGATGTAATCAGAGCCCCTCCCTCTGAAATTGCTGATGTCATCAATAGTACTGCCTTTCTTCTTCACTTTCTTCTCTTTTTCCCACTTTTCTCTTTTTTCCTTTTCAAATCTCACTATCGCCACCTAGAGATAAGGCATACAGGTCGTATAACAGATCACCAGACGCCGAAAGTCATCCTGTTTGTTTTCCTCTGTTTTATTTTAATTATGGAAGGGATTTAGGGTTGGGGGTAGGTTTTTTTGAGCCTGTATTAATTTGATGGTATAATTTATTTTATGATGTTTTACTATTAGCTGTTATTTCATATGATTCAAAAGCAATATAAGCTTGACGTACAAACATTCCATACATAAAACATAAAATAATTTACTTAAAAAGATTGTTTAAGTCAACCACATCCATGCTTGTTTCTTCACAGGAGCTGTAATTCTATCTGGCTATCCAGATAGACATTTGTTGTCCATTTTCAATGGGAAAGTGATACACAGCAACATTGTATCATCACCTTCAGCCTCCGCTGTGCCTCAGCACAAACAGAGCTTTTTTTCCATCGAAAAGCTCCTCGCAATCTGCACATTCTGCTCCCTCGAGAACAGAACGCACATGATCTTCTCCAAGACAAATTACACACATGCTGTGTGTATCATCCACTGTCAGAAAACACGGACACGGGGGACCACCCTTCCTGAAGTGCTTGTCAGCGGATGATTCAATATTAAATCGCCTTCACATGCTTCAAACAAAAGGTCACCTGATTCTCCACTCCCCGTAGTGTCTTCGGACGCAGCGCGAGTTCCCATTCGAAAGGGAACTAATAAAATGACAAAAGGGCACGAATAAAATGACAAAAGGACATAACAAAATTACTAAAAATTTAACTAAAATTAACACGAAAAAAAAAACAAAAATACAAGTACATTTTATTTATAATAGAGCATGTTTAAATTCAGCTTACACTGACCAAAGTTTGCAAAGGCAATTATAAAATATAAAATAAAATAAAGACAAAGTTTAAATCCCGTCTGGCTAGAGCGCTTCTCATAATGTTCACGCATTAGGTCATTCGGCATCTTCTGTGGCTGTTCGAACGCATTCCACCACATCAATCAAACAATCCAGTCGAATGTGTTTTTGACTACCTCTGGAAGTGGTCGAAAGTGGACAAGCTCAAAACATTTTATACCCCGTTTACACCTGTATTTAACGTTGTACACTTGTGATCTGATCCACCAAAACTCATCTTAATACCAGATGTAAACAGGGCCTTGGGAGCTGTATTCAAATAAATAAGTTCAGAAATATAAGACGGGGCTCGTCCATTAAGAGAGTAAACAGCCAGCAAAATCTTGAATTGAATTCTATAAAAGACAGGAAGCCAACGAAGAGCTAATATTGGAGTGGTATGATCTAGTTAAGTCAAGTCAAGTCAACTTTATTTATATAGCGCTTTTAACAATGCAGATTGTTTCAAAGCAGCTTCACAGTGTTAAACAGGAAAATAATGCAGCATAATTTTATTCAGCCGTATAGCCATTCTGGAGAAAACGGTGATGTCATCAGTTCATTTCAATTATCAAACAGTGACAATGTGGGCTTTAGATCAGTAATTATTTTATATGGTTAATTTAGTTTAATAATTAGATTTATTTGGATATTTAGTTGAAAAACTTAGTGTCCCCAACTGAGCAAGCCAAGCCAGAGGCAACAGTGGCAAGGAAACCAAAACCCCATCAGGTGACCTAATGAAGAAAAATAAACCTTGGGAGAAACCAGGCTCAGTTGGGGTGCCAGTTCTCCTCTGGCCAATTAACAAACAGCGTATTATTATTATTCTGACAACTTTACAGGTCAGAGGTCATAATAGATCGGAATATTCGAAAGATCGGAGGTAACACGCCGGAGACGGGTTTATTGAGGATGATATGTCGATAAAATAATTGTTAAATAGGAATAATCGAAATATCGGAGTTATCATGCCGGAGACGGGTTTATTGAGGATGCCGTATTGATGAAACAACTATTAAAGTGCAATATTAGAAAGATCGGAGGCAACACGCCGGAGCTGGGTTTTATTGATGATGACATATCGATTTAACAATCATTAAATAGGAATATTTGAATAATCAGAGTCATCACGCCGGAGACGGGTTTATTGAGGATGCAGCATTGATGAAATAATTATTAAATAGGAATATTCGAATAATCAGAGTCATCACACCGGAGACGGGTTTATTGAGGATGCCGTGTCGATGAGGCAATTCCAGGGGAGTCTAATTGACACGGTCTCTGCAGACACTTCAGGGTCATGCGTTGTTCTTGTCTGGGCGCAGGTCCACCATCTGAACTGGATACGGCCCGGATCCGGCTGACTGCAGTTAACAGTCTAGCACTGCGTTCTGAATCATCCTCAAACGTGCCACTGAAGATTAAAGGATTAGTTCACTCAAGAATAAACTTTTGCTGATAATTTACTCACCTCAATGGCATCCAAGATGTTTATGTCTTTCTTTCTTCAGTCGAAAAGAAATTAAGGTTTTTGAGGGAAACATTCCAGGATTTTTCTCCATATAGTGGACTTCAACAGGGCCCAATAGGTTCTCTACACAATCCCACCCAAGGAATAAGGGTCTTATCTAGCCAAACCATTGGCCATTTTCAGATTTTTTTTTTAATTGATATACTTTTTACCACAAATGCTCATCTTGGCACTAGCGTCCTCGACTTGGAAAGGCTGACTAAGTCAAATGCCCTTTACAAAAAAAAATTGGAGGAGTTTTGGAGGACTTTTTCCTACCTTTTTGAACCGGAGTACCCTTTTCAGCGTGACTACGTAATGCGTGAAGCCTAGTGCAAGACGAGCATTTGTGGTTAAAAAGTATCTACTTTTTTTTTTTTTCCCGAAAATGAACTCTTTTTGCTAGATAAGACCCTTATTCCTCGGCTGGGATTGTGTTGAGCTCTTTGAAACTGCATTGATTTGGACCTTCAACCCGTTGGTCCATGTTGAAGTCCACTATATGGAGAAAAATCCTGGACCTTAATTTATTTTCGACTAAAGAAAGAAAGAAATAAACATCTTGGATGACATGGAGGTGAGTAAATTATCAGGAAATCTTAATTCTGAAGTGAATGCTTTAACTAATCCTATTAAAAATATTAATAAAACTACACTTAAAAAATGCTGGGTTGTTTCAACCCATGTTTGGGTCAAATATGGACAAATCCAACCGTTAGGTTTGAAAATTGAATAAAAAAAATGTAAACCAACAGTTGGGTTTGTCCATATTTGCACCAAACATGGGCTGAAACAACTATATTATATAGAGTGTATAATAAAACTAAAATAATAAATAAAATAGCATCATCTTACACTTCATGTCACATCGAAGTCTCAAACTTTGGATTGAGATCTCTTCTGAAACTAGAGGAGACAGATGTGAAATTGCTAGGGTTTTTTTTCCTTCAAAAATGGGGCAAAATATCCATTTGCTCACAGTTGAATGCATAGGAGAAATGCTTGAGACGTTAAAGAGATTTTTCTGTCCTGTGGGGCAGCAGGGTGATGTTTTGGCAGAAGTTAAACGTGCTCGATACGACTGTGCTAATGGAGCGCGCTTCTACGCCGCCAAAGGCGACACGTTTTATCCGTGTTGGGTCTAATCTCAGCGAAGCAGCACCTGATTCCACGGCTTTTGTTTACACAGCTCTGGACAAAGAATGGCGAGCTGGGAGAGTTACGGTGAAGGGACATGTCAGGGCGTGTCCCTCGTCTGCGCAGCACCAAGGAGCCTTTGGCCCGCGGCGCACACAGGGCCCAGACAACAAACTCCTCTCTCTCTCACTGCGTTTGTGTCATAACTACATGAAAATAAACAAAAGACAGACTGCCATCTCATGATAATGACCACACCTCAGACTAATAAAAGCCCAGAACTGTACAGGGGTAATTGGGGGATGATTACAACCTTATGTGCGAATGTTATCGGTTAGTCAGGTACAGTACAGTCTGATGTACAAATGATTTCATTGGTGGATTAAGTAGAAACTCAAACAAACGGTCCCTCATGCAAGCATGAAACACAAATAGAGTTTTGCACCATCAGGGAGCGTGTAAATACCCCTCTGTGTCTTAACCTTTTCATTATGACAATGCATTCAAACCGCTTTCCTTTATGTAAACTGGAGCACTGTCATTAGATGAAGCTCATTGAAAACAGTCATGTTATAGCAAGTAAATACAGATTTCTGACAGTTACAGAGTCTGCAAAACCCATAACCGATGTTCCAAAGTTTGGAGTCAGTACGAAATAAATGCTTTTATTCGGCAAGGATGCATTAAATTGATTAAAAGTGACAGTAGAGACATTTATAATGTCACACAAGATTTGTATTTCAAATAAAGGCTCAACTTTCTATTCAATTCTATTAAAGAATCCTGAAAATGTTTTTTTTTTTCACAATTTCCACAAAAATATGAAGCAGCACAACTGTTTTTTGAGCAGCAAATCATATAATGATTTCTGACGGATCATGTGACACTGAAGACTGGAATAATGATGCTGAAAATTCAGCTTTGATCACAGGAATAAATGACATTTTTAGACATATTCAAATAGAAAACAGTTATTTTAAATTGTAATAATATTTCACAATTTCTTTGTTTTTACTGTATTTTTGATCAAATAAATGTAGCCTTGGTGAGCATAAGAGATTTCTTTCAAAAACATCTTACCAACCACAAACTTTTGTACGGTAGTGTATATGTACCTAGAATTAAATATGATAAAATATAGCACGTTATATCTCATATGTTAAAATAAAAAGTCCCCATATTTGAAATATATGTGGCATTTTTGTCACTTTCAGTGGCATTTCTGCATCTAGCCCTGATTGCTGTTCAAATATGTGACCCGAAGGCAGTAAGGTGGTTAAATACGGGGCATTTGATGGTCTGTCAGCTCTAGGCGCCGACGCTTGACTTACAACCCCAGTCGAGCAGGATGGTATCCGGACGGCCTGAGTCACCACAGCCTTTGTGAAGTGACTCCCGTTGGCCTGTAAACAGATATTCATCATATCTGTATCACACATGCTCTGGCTCCAACACGTCTGTCAAGCTCTTTTATGCCTCTCGTCTTCTCATCATTCTCCCTGGCGCTCGGCTTCGGCTGACCTTGACTTCTCGCCTCTCGCTAGATAAGATAATGGTTATGACACTGGATTGTGTTTGTCTCAGGCACATTTTAGCACCAGCACGTAAATGTAAAAGTTTTGCCAAAAAGATTTACAGGAGTAACATGTGAAAAAGAAAAACTGGGAACACTTAGTAGGCAACAATGTGTAATGCGACAACTTCCTGTATTTTTTTGCTGACTCACAACAGCGGGTGTGGTCAGGAAGACACAAGTGAGCAGAAATCTCTTATGAACCATATATATATATATACACATACACACATTTTATAAGTTACATAAAAGTTCTTTGTGAAAAGGCTCAGATTTTCTTTGTTCTATTGAAGCATATAAGACAAAAAAAGACTACTAAATTATAAAATCATACTAATTCCAGTCATTTATTTCACTCAAATTGTTATGCTATAATATACTTTTTAATAAAAAAGCCTTTAATTAGAAAAATTCACCTTTTTACTGAATTTCATTAGTCTATAAAAATATTGAAATGTTTTGTTTACTGTCTAAATTTCTTTTTAGATACTCAAATGGCATTTATAAATAAAAAATATTTATTTGAAAGATATTAAAACATAAAATATTATCTCTGGGTGATACTGACAGTATTTTCAGGGCCACGTAAGACAGTAAAAATCTTAATACGTAATTAAATTTCACTTAAACTGTTATGCTGATAATATAATTTGCAATGAAAAAGGATCATACACATACATTATTGTGAATTTCACGTCATATAAAATGTTTTGTTTAGTGATCTAACTTTCTTCTTAGATATTCAGTGGCATGTATACACAAAAATATTAATGCAACAGATATTAAAACATAAAATTGGTGACACTGACAGTGTTTTCAGGGGGTTTTCATCAGTATTTTCCCATACATGTCTAATTTTGCCCGCTGCGAGAGATGTTTCACCCATACCTCTAAAATAGGGCTAGTTCCTGATTTTATTTCAAGTTTCATTGTGTTGCAAATCACTGACCTTCGGATAATACACCTGCGATAGAAAAATGCCATTTCACGTGCTTCTTATTAGTTAAACAAGGCACAATATATCAAATGCAATGCTATAAATGAATCATATTCCTCTGGTTGGCAGAAAATGTAAATGTCAAATGAATCTTTAGAGGTTGTTTGTCTTTAACCTCAAAGTTTTAATCTTCAAATACATCTGACCTTTAGGATCATTGCAGCTGCGCACTTTTACCTTCTCCATGCCAAATCTGTTCTGCACCTGGTGCTGGAGATATTAAGAACAATTTCAACCAAGTATCAGATCGATCTGCCCACATTTGCTGTAGCCCGAGCAGGCCTGTTACAGGATGTTTTTGTCTTGAGGGTAAGCAAGCATGATTACAAGTTTTACTCATTTCCTCATATGATTCGAGTAATTACTCCCTCAATTAAACTAATAAACTTCCACTGCGTGCGTGTGTTCAACTCAAGTCTCGGTTAGTAATATATAGTGCTTTATACGGATGATTCAGTTCAGTTAATTCAGTTCTCAATGTTGATTTAATTCAGCTCAATAACAGTTTTAATGTTAATCTATTATGAAGTGAATTTAATTCAGCCATAAGCTCCTCTAAAGACAATAGTGTTATTATTCAGGGTTATTGTAGTTAAATAAAACTAAAAACATGAATTATAATAAACTTTAGCTGAAATAAAACATATTTCAGGAAGCCAAGGTAACATTTCTCATTTTCATTTAGTTTGATTTGATGCACTAAAACTGAAATAATAATAATAAAAAAAAACTATATAGACACACTGTAAAAAATGATGTTGGTTTAACTTGAAAAAGTAAGTTAATCTGGTTGCCTTAAAATTTTAAGTACATTGAAATGAAAAATGTAAGTTAATGCAATGAAGGAGATTTGTTTAATTAACAGAAACTCAAAATATTATGTTATCTGTATGTTATCTGTATAACTATAAATTATCCAAGTTGATTTGACAAAAGATTGTGATAAATCATGATTTTACAATGCATTTCTTTTAAATCAAAGCAAACAAAAAAAAAAAATCACACGCCAAAATTACTAAAAACTTAAAGTTAAACGGACCCACTTTATATTAGGTGGCCTTAACTACTATGTACTAACATTTTAATTCATCATTTGATACAATGCACTTATTGTGTACATACATGTTTTACATTGTACTTACATTTTTAAATAAACCTGCATGTAATTACGTCTGTAATTAATTTCTGTAGTTACATTTGTAATTACACAGTTGACACTTCCCCAACACCTAACCCTACCCTTAAACTTACCCATACCACCACACCTGTCCCTAACCCTACCCTTAAACTTACCCATACCACCACACCTGTCCCTAACCCTACCCTTAAACTTACCCATAGCACCACACCTGTCCCTAACCCTACCCGTATCCCACCTCAATATCAGCAAAGGTGTTTTGCAATACAATTTGAACACAGTAAGTACATTGTACTTATTTTTTGATGTAAGTACATAGTAGTTAAGGCCACCTAATATAAAGTGGGGCCAGTTAAACTAAGAAAATATAAAACTAATACAAAATGCAAATAAAAACTAATCATAGTATCTCGATGATACTAAAACAACACTGGTGTGAGTGCAGTTGAATCGATATTATTACTGAATCCTAATTGTCCCCAGACGAGCAAACCAAAAGTTCAGGGTTTGTTTTGAAGAAAAGCAGAGAGAAAAAATTCTGACATGCATGCTTAAATTTAAAGGTTCTTTAGTGGCATTGATGGAACCTTTCCATTCCACAGAAGGTTCTTTATAGAGTTGTTCGTCACACTAAGAAAAACAAAATGGTTCTTTTAAGAACTGAAAGGTTATTTGCGGAGCCGAAAATGGTTCTTCTATGACACTGATGCTAAAACAGTGGATTATGTATGTTTACCGATTTAAAAGTGTATAGAATAACTCATATAATATCATGACTAAAAGTGCTTTGCTTTGGATCATTTACAGGCTCCTGCAGTAGCTGAGTTTGAGTGGAGCAGCACATGGAGCTCTGCATACAGTAAGTGTATGATTAGCTGGGACAGTCACAATCTCCATCCTGTTAGTAGGTCACGATCCTGGCAACGGCCCAGAACCTTCATGACCTCAGGTGACCCGCCCCAGAGTGACCCGAACTGAACCCCTCAGCTCTGAGACCACCTGTCAAACACTCTGCTTATCATCCAACAACATCAGTTTATGATATGTTTTGACATTTACGGGAAATGTCAACATCAGTTATAGGATATGACATAATCAAAACTCGATTATGAAATGTGTCCTAAATAATACCTAATAATGCAATATATAATACATTAAAATTATTATTTTTAATAATAGATTAATTTATCCACATTTAGCCTTCTCGAACTCAACTCATTATCTGTGCAACACTTTTCCTTCACCTACACATGTCATATTTTCATCATATTACCAACCGCTGATTAAGGACCAATGACACCGTTCTTATTTTGACAAACAATGACTCATTCCGAATCTATCACTTTTATTTTGTGTCTGACTTTTAACATTTATGCAAAACTCATGATCCAACCGCCACCCGTTTAGTGTTATTAGTGGGAGGACTAATTTTGACATCTGCATACTCCAAACACATGCAATCAAATGTAAGAAATGTGTGCATGCACAAGCAAATTATGAATAAACCGTAAATATCTCTGCACAATTAGTTGCACCATCATATATTAATTTTTCCAGCATATTCTTCCTGCTGGTGGAAGAAAATGAACAAAAACAAATCTATTAATAGAAAGCACTCATCGTAATCATACAGAGGAAATGCATCCTCCTAAAAATCATTGCAATGCCATAAACTGCAGAAATGTCTCAAACAGGCAGTTTTTGTATGTCAACAACACTGAGCACGCATCTCATGTGTGAGTGACATTTGAGAGCTTTACACGTGTCCTCACACACAGACTGGGAATGCATTGCGCATGCAAACCACAACTCAACCACTCTGTTCGCGACTGGCAGACAGATCGTAGGAGGACAGCTCAACGTAAACACACCGTTAAAATAAACAGTCACAAGTCTGACCACAGAAAAAGACAAATGTCAAACTGATCTTGTTTTTTCAGGGAAACATTTATTAAGAGTGATAAGTGTTCGTGTTACATCTCTCTGCATCAACAATGCTTCAGCTATATAGTTTGGCAGAGCTGCTCTGATGTTTGTCTTTACAAGTCCACGGTAGTTTAGCTTGAAAATAAATAAACCGTGCTGCCTCCACGTCACCATGTGATCCGTGATGAGAAACTTGGGATTTTCAGTGTTGGGATTGTGTCAATTTAAAAAAAATAAAAGACACAAACCGAAGCGAAATGCTATAGAGCACAACAGCTGACTTCCACAAGGACAATCGCATTCATTTTCTCTAGAGAGTTGTGGCGATAATGTATAAACCATCAAATCGATTTTTAGCCATAATGTATGAACCTTTTCTCTGAAAAGACACGTCTTGTGTAGAAGTCACAAGTCAATTATTTCAATGCTATATTTCGTAAAAAGTGACCATCCACTCTCACAAGGTATTGAAAAATATATATAGTGCATATATAGTGGCCAAAAGTGATGTCCGGAGGGCAGGGTTCCCACTCTTTTTCAGCAACCAATTTCCAGGACATTTTCAATTTTACTACGACGGGAATAAAAGACTAGCCTGGCTCCACCCTCCTACGTACTTGCACTCAATTTACATTTTCCTTCAGTACTCCGTCTGGGGTTGCGGTATATTCTCTGGTCAAATTTGAACCAGTCCAATCGGCGAACGAGAACGATGACGTTGATGTCGTGCGCTAGTTTGAGATGACATACGTCACGACCAAACGTTGACGATTGGTTATGGCAGATCCAGAGTGGCTCTGGGCAGATCCAATAGTTTTACACTTCAACAGAGTACCCGCCTTCAAGGAAGTAAACGCTTGTCAATGGAGAGTGGCCAGACTCTCTGTACAAATGAAATGTGCGAGAGTCTGGTAGGACCAGGCTAATAAAAGACAAGGATCGTGCCAAATATTGCTCTCTTTAAGTCTTTAAAAGGTGTACAGTTTATTACAATGTCTTAACTATAAAACAGTTTTTTTAAGATGAGCTCTAAATCATACACTCTAAAAAATGCTGGGTTAAAAAAACCCAAGTTGGGTTGAAAATGGACAAACCCAGCAATTGGTTTGTTTTAAGCAAACATTTAACCCAATAATTTGTCCATTTTCAACCCAACTTGGGTGGTTTTAACCCAGCATTTTTTAGAGTGTACATTATGACTATGGAAGCTTGTTTACGCCACAGAATCGAAAGAAAAGGTAATTGTGGCGACTTATCTCTCTAATCTGACTTTCTCGCAATTGCAAATTTTACATAATTGTGATATAAACTAGCAAATTGTCTTTTTTCCTCAAAAATTCCACGCAATTTTGCGCAATTGCAAGTTTATATCTTGCAATTCTGACTTATTTTCTTAGAATTGTGAGATATAAACTGCAATTGCAAGTTATAAAGTTCAATTCTGAGAAAAGAAGTCAGAATTGCAAGATATAAACTCGCAATTGTGCAAAAAAAGTGCATCGTGAAAGGTATAGTTCACCCTGAAATGCAAGTTTATATCATGCAATTCTGACTATATAACACAATTGTGACTTTATATCAAAATTATGTGATAAGGTAGCTGCTTACGAGTTAACATTCACTGCATACATTTGAGCAGTTAATAGCATTAGCTTACTGCTGCAAGTGGCAACACAAAACTAAACATCACCATTGAAAATACTACTCTCACGTGTCAAAACTCAGCTTTCCTGAACATCGCACTTTCTGCAACTAGCGGTAATTGTTTGCAGCCTGGTCCTACCAGACTCTCATACATTTCATTTGTACAGAGAGTCTGGCCACTCTCCATTGACAAGCGTTCACTTCCTTGAAGGCGGGTCCTCTGTTGAAGTTTAAAACTATTGGATCTGCCCAGAGCCACTCTGGATCTGCCATAACCAATCGCTAATGTTTGGTCGTGACGTAAGTCATCGCAAACTAGCGCATGACATCAATGTCATCGTTCTCAGCCACTCCCTCTGTTCGCTGATTGGACCGGTTAAAATTTGACCGGATAAAACCAGAGAATATACCGCAATCCCAGACGGAGTACTGAAGGAAAATTAAAATTGAGTGAAAGAACGTAGGAGGGCGGAGCCAGGCTAAATTGTTTGGGCCAGCGACAAACTCTTTATACTCGGCTAAAACTATACTGTACTGGAACTATTCTGTAAAAAAAAAATTCCAGGACATCAACAAGATTTTCAAAATTTTTCATTTTCTCTCATTTTTCATGTGTTTTTTTAAGGTTTTCCAGGACAAGTGGGAATTCAGGACAAGGGGATATTTGTTTTTAATGACCCTACAAGTTCGATTAAACCATCAAAATATGAGGAAAACATACATTATATATATATATATATATATATATATATATATATATACACACACACACACACACACACACAGGGGAATGGAGGGGTCTGAAATTGTCATCGTAGGTGCATGTCCACTGTGAGAGACAATCTAAAAAAAAATAAATACAGAAATCACAATATGATTTTTTAACTATTTATTTGTATGATACAGCTGCAAATAAGTATTTGAACACCTGTCTATCAGCTAGAATTCTGACCCTCAAAGACCTGTTAGTCTGCCTTTAAAATGTCCATCTCCACTCCATTTATTATCCTAAATTAGATGCACCTGTTTGAGGTCGTTAGCTACATAAAGACACCTGTCCACCCCATACAATCAGTAAGAATCCAACTACTAACATGGCCAAGACTAAAGAGCTGTCCAAAGACACTAGAGACAAAATTGTACACCTCCACAAGGCTGGAAAGGGCTACGGGGAAATTGCCAAGCAGCTTGGAGAAAAAAGGTCCACTGTTGGAGCAATCATTAGAAAATGGAAGAAGCTAAACATGACTGTCAATCTCCCTCGGACTGGGGCTCCATGCAAGATCTCACCTCGTGGGGTCTCAATGATCCTAAGAAAGGTGAGAAATCATCCCAGAACTACACGGGAGGAGCTGGTCAATGACCTGAAAAGAGCTGGGACCACCGTTTCCAAGGTTACTGTTGGTAATACACTAAGACGTCATGGTTTGAAATCATGCATGGCACGGAAGGTTCCCCTGCTTAAACCAGCACATGTCAAGGCCCGTCTTAAGTTTGCCAATGACCATTTGGATGATCCAGAGGAGTCATGGGAGAAAGTCATGTGGTCAGATGAGACCAAAATAGAACTTTTTGGTCATAATTCCACTAAACGTGTTTGGAGGAAGAAGAATGATGAGTACCATCCCAAGAACACCATCCCTACTGTGAAGCATGGGGGTGGTAGCATCATGCTTTGGGGGTGTTTTTCTGCACATGGGACAGGGCGACTGCACTGTATCAAGGAGAGGATGACCGGGGCCATGTATTGCAAGATTTTGGGGAACAACCTCCTTCCCTCAGTTAGAGAATTGAAGATGGGTCGAGGCTGGGTCTTCCAACATGACAATGACCCGAAGCACACAGCCAGGATAACCAAGGAGTGGCTCTGTAAGAAGCATATCAAGGTTCTGGCGTGGCCTAGCCAGTCTCCAGACCTAAACCCAATAGAGAATCTTTGGAGGGAGCTCAAACTCTGTGTTTCTCAGCGACAGGCCAGAAACCTGACTGATCTAGAGAAGATCTGTGTGGAGGAGTGGGCCAAAATCCCTCCTGCAGTGTGTGCAAACCTGGTGAAAAACTACAGGAAACATTTGACCTCTGTAATTGCAAACAAAGGCTACTGTACCAAATATTAACATTGATTTTCTCAGGTGTTCAAATACTTATTTGCAGCTGTATCATACAAATAAATAGTTAAAAAATCATACATTGTTATTTCGGGATTTTTTTTTTTAGATTATGTCTCTCACAGTGGACATGCACCTACGATGACAATTTCAGACCCCTCCATGATTTCCAAGTGGGAGAACTTGCAAAATAGCAGGGTGTTCAAATACTTATTTTCCTCACTGTATATATATATATATATACAGTGAGAATTTGAACACCCTGCTATTTTAAGAACTGTGAAATGATTACAATATAAAAATATTAAAAACTCTGATGCTTTTAATTTGTGATTAATTACAGAAAAAAAAATTATTGACAGCACTAATAATACAATTAATTGCTATTATAAAATATGTAACGAATGACTATTATATATTATGAGTAGATATTTTCCTCATAAATTGAAAGTACACCATCTTTAGCTTTTTCTCAGATTGTCATATATTTTGGGGTGCAATCCATGTTGGTAATGTTTGTGATTCATCTCTGAGCTGGTCATTTTGGTTCATGGTTTAAAACGCAAATGTTTTTTGATAAATCCCTTTAGAGAAAATGAATACTTTTGGAAACAAGGCTGCTAAAAAAAAACATTAGTGGTCACTGTTGTGCTCTATTGATCATTTCGTGTAAATTATAACAGTCAATGCTGATTTAATGAAAGACTAATAAACATTTTGTGATTTAAGAAAGAAAAAACAGTAGTTGCTCAAGAATGATAAATCACATAAAATACAGCATAAATCACATTTTGTTGAACTTGGACTAAACATGGCTCGTTAAAGACAGCTCCATATTTTTCAATCAAAATCACTTTGCGCTCATCACATCATAATTACGACTTCCGAACTCTTAAGTAGGACCGTCCCAGGAGGACCTGAAGGCAGCATAAACACTTTGCGCTCAGTGAACGGCTGACCTCAAGTGCTGCTGCCCACGTCTGACGCCAGTCTGCTGGACGACAGTCGCTGCTCTTCCTCTCCTCGGCCTGACCTGCACAAAAGAACATAAACTTCAGTGAACACAGTTCAACAAGCTTCCAGAATCACAACTATTAAAGTAAATGGGGAGAGAGCGCCGTGGGCCATGGCACCTGTCTGTGAGCGTTTCTCTGCAGACGTGCAGTAATAGCAGGGCTGAGGTTTCAGGGCCCGAGGCCGTGCCCTCAACAGCCCCCGTTTCTGCTTTTGTATGTGTGTGTGTGTTTTCTTTACCGCCCCCTCTTCCCCGATCCAGAGCGAGTCATGAGTGAGAGAAGTCTCTTTGTTCCCAGAGCGAGCTGGCGGACTTCATAACACACAGACAAAAGCGCACAGAAGATGATGGTCTTTTAGAATATATAGTAGTTGATCTTGTTTGCTTTTTAAGGTCAAAGGAACCCGCGTTATTTGACCAATGTGATCATTTTGCACATTTAGCCGTGCATGTGCACATGTTCGGTTTTTAGGAACACAATACTTGAACCTCATATTACAAGTCGTCTAAATGCGTCACGTCAGCACATCTAGAAATAATGCCACATGACATGTTTTATGACTAGGATTTACATAAAAAATGATTAGGGCTTTGAGATGATAATCTAGTTAACCTCAGCACAAAAAAAATTGCCTTGAGAGAAATGCATTGCTTAGGGTTACGTCAGATATTTCTCTTGTGTTTACTTAGAAACAAAATAAAAAGGTAGAAATAAGCCAATTGTTGACAAAAGTGATGTCCGGCCTAGGACTTTTTTTACATCTTCGCCCTTTATTGAAATATTATTAAAGATTTTGTAAGCATATTATGTATAGTTGTGCTTGGAGTCATTGTTTTATTTGTGTTGAATGTTGCGGACATCATTTTTGTCAAGCAAAGAAATAATATGAACACATGCAAAAACACTGAAATATTAATAACTGATTAGGTTGTAGTCAATGTATGCTTTTTCCTATGAGCTTTTTGTTTTTCTATGCGTTTATATGCAAAAACTACGGTTTGAACACATTTGCATTAAACAGTTTTTCGAGAATCACATCATACAAGGTGGCAAAAACAAAACGTTTGCGGCAATCGCAGAGGTGCGACCTGTTCTAGAAAATGATGTCAAAAACAAATACAAATTAACCCACACATGGTTTAATTTGCATTGTGCATAGCAACACAGTGGCTGTCTCCCTCTCAACTTAAACCACATGGTCTTCTGTTAGTCCCCCTGAACCAAGTCATTGATACCGAGCACTTTGTTGGTTAATAGCTGAGAAACGTATAAAAGCCCACATCCTTGAAGAATGCATGATACATGACGACACAAAGCTGTAAAACACGTGACAGGACAGGGGAAAACATGCCATATTAAATAAATATTAATTAAAATACAGTATGTAAATGATTAAAATAGACAAATTAATTATAATATAAATTATCAGAATTGAATTAAAATCGTTAAATAACATTTAATTATAAATAAATTCAAATAATTTATTAAATAAGTCATTTATATATATATATATATATATATATATATATATATATATATATATATATATATAATATATAAATCATCAGAAAGTAAAACATTTAAATAATTAATGTGTTTTAATTTATATATAATAATGAAATAATTAAAATGTATAAATTATTAAAATAATTCACATAGACAGTCATTATATATAATTAATATAAATCATCAGAAAGTATGTAATTACATTTAAATAAATAAAAATATAAATTATTAAAATAATTTAAATACATAAATAATAAAAAGTTAATAAAATAATTAAATTAAATACAGCATACAAATAAATGTCATATTTAAGAGAAAGAGTCAAATGAAAAACAACAAATGCGTTGTTATTTTTTTTATGTACGGAGCCCCTGAAGGGACATGGTGGTGGGGGAAAAAAGAGATGTTAAGTCAATGCTTTTGCGTTCTCTGGCAAATGTTTTGCATCCCCCCCCCCCAAAAAAACCTTGCGCTCACAAAACCTTTTGAGCTTTTTGCGAGCGAACGCAAAGTTTCTCGGGTGAGCACAAACGCATCGACAATATCTTGATTCTCATATTTTGTTTCAACCACCATGTCTCTTTAGGGACTCCAGAACGATGACACTAAACAGTAGAACAAATGTAGACTTTATCTCGTCCTTCTGTTGTTTGCCGTGAAAAAATAATCTCAGAATAAAGTAGTTTCAGACGAAATCAACTGTGGTCAGATTTGCAAAGATACTAAATATTTCAATCAAAAAAAAAAACCTCAATCTCAATATGTGCTCACACATTTCTCCTGAGACCAAAATGAGCTGCTATACATATTCAAAAACAAATTTTGCACTCAATAAAACATGCACGGCAAACTATATCAAGTCTGCTGAGCCATAATGTTGACCTCTGGGTGTCGTGTTAATTCAGCTGCAGTGTCTTTATTCAAAACAATTAGTGAAGTAAGAGTGTAAGAATGAGTCTGGTGTAAGGAAGCGTGCGAGTAGGAGTGAAGGCGAGGCGCTCACACCCGTCTATCTCTGTCAGAGCTGGAGGGGACGGCGCTGCTCGTGACTACAGAGATAACAGCCAGAAAAGCTCTCTCAGGGCCTGATGTGAAACCCGACACTGCAGTCGAGTGCGCCTAGATACTTTCACACACACACTGAGAGAGTCGCTGGCCCACACAAAGACTATGTACACATGCAACCAGACCAAAAACACAATATACACAACTCCATGTGGTCAAATTGTGGGTGCGATTCAAAGTGTTATCAAATAATCATTATAAAACAGATGGATCCCCCTGGATTCAGATGCACAATGTAGTATGAGACACAGAACACCTGTTTGCTGTTGCACCTAAAATATCACAGACACAAACGTTTATTATAATGCCTATTGGCCAATCAGCATCCAGGTTAAGATGTTCCCTATACTGCAGTATCAACAGCACGACCAAACGGCACATACATCCCATAAAAAAACAATGTCAGGTTTCGAGAAACTTCTGCTGCCAGCACTCACACCCTTCAACAACAAACCGTCCCTCTCCATTAAATATTCATGAATCTCTGCCGGTTACTGGCGAGCGAGTCATTGACTTGTTAATTGATGCGTGAGTGAGATTAATGTCTCCATTTCTCGTTGTGGTTATTCTTTAAAGATCCCAGTGCAAACAAGCCTCTCGGTGTCGGCCTGCGCTGATCAATGCCGTTAGAGGAGACATTTTAAATGTCACATACATTTTCTGGTGCTTTCGATCATTAATCATTCAGTCGGTCCACTTGAATGTGTCTTAGATGGCCTAGTATAGCAGAGGAGAGAAGTAGTTATTGTTGTTTTAAATAATGAGATCCAATAGCTGAAAAATACAATATAGGTCACACCCATGACATGAAATTAAATCACAGACATTGTTAGACACACAACGCACTACATTAAGTCGATAAACACCGTTTAAAAGTTTGGGGTTGGTAAGATTTGATGTTTTTTGAACTCTTATGCTCACCAAGGCTGTATTTATTTGATCAAAAATACAGTAAAATTGTGAAATATTATTGCAATTTAAAATAACTCTTTTCTACGTGAATATATTATAAAGTGTAATTTATTCCTGTGATGCAAAGCTGCATTTCCAGCGTCATTACTCCAGTCTTCAGTGTCACATGATCCTTCACAAATCATTCTAATATGCTGATTTGCTGCTCATGAAACATTCATGATTATTATCAGTGTTGTTGTTATTTTGTGGAAACCATTTTTGATGAAAAGAAAGTCTTTACTGTCACTTTTGTTCAATTTAATGCAAAATAAAATAAAAAACCTAAATAAATTAATCTCACTGACCCCAAACTAAGCAATTTTATACGTGTACATTCACATTTATAAATCCTGTTTCAACATAGATAATATAATTGTATGACAGTAAGAACGCAGAACACGCATTGCAAATACATTGAACAGGAAGTGATTCAGGATTTTAAAATATTCTAAAATGTCTGTGCAAATATAATCTTTTGTTCTGAAAGCGCACTTGCCCATTAATAATCACCGTGCTATTTGTGTTTGGCTTGTTTTTAAGAGGAAATATGCAGCTTTGTGGCCGGGAACACAGGAGCGGGAATATGCGGACACTCGAGGGGAATACAGGCAAACATCCGGGCGCGTCTTTGCTGAGCACTCATAATGTGATGCGTGTCACCGGCGGGAATAACGTGCTGACACAAGCGCACAGGGCTTTATCTCATCCGCGGGAGGACATCTATCACTCTGGGGCGGCTAATAAATGAGTTGCAATTTAGAAAAGGGTGATTAGTAACCGTCTCCGGCGTGAGCAGAGGAAAAAGGCGAGCTGTGTGAAAAAGCACCAGTCTCGTAGGTGGAGAGTAGGCAAGTGATTTCTTCATGCACAAAGGTTCCTGCCAGATATCGATCAACATGTGCCCTTACTCATCTGGATGAGACTGAGAAGGAGAGGTTACGACACACACTTTTTCACCAAGGACACGAGCTTGTTTACACTAAATCTTTGAGTCAAATTTGTGCAGTATCTGAATTAACTCACCACAAAGACTACAGGAGTTAGTCAGACAGCGAGAAAGACAATACGCGGTTTCCCATCGCCTAATTCACCGAACGAGTCTGTTGTGCCGTATTAAGGAACGCTGAGCAGATCTCAATCTATTTTCTTCAGAATCATATATCAGTTCACCATCGTTGTGATAAAGTTATAGGAACCATCATCCAGACGGTCTACAGTCAGTTTTAGAGGTTGTGTGGGAGCTGACAGACTGAAAGAGGCGGTGTGTTTTTCTCTAAATTGAGGTCAAAGATTATTTGTCAAAGCCAGCTTGAGAATTAACATGTTTCATTAAGTGCAACAACAACAAAAAAAAACAAATATCGACAAGGAGAGAAACAGAACGCAAGAAAGTGTCTGAAAGGCCGCTGCTGAGAGGGTTAAAAATAGCACCTTCAAATGGTAAACAAAACAGTTTGAACAGGAAGTGAGGCTAATATCTGTGTGCGCTTGTGTGGAGACTTCATGAGAAAACATTAAATTCACCAACTCAAATTACTCTTAAAATATCAAATATATAATATTGCTGCACATGTTAATGTGACCTCAAGGTGACAAAAAGTTCAAGGCACGAGGCCTACTGTAGACCGAATCTAAAATAGCACTTTAAAAGAATATGAATTGTGTTTCACTCTACTTAAATGAATGCGAGTCAAAATTAAGGTCTATTAACCATAACTACAATTAGTACTAAAATTATATTTGTGATTTGGATGGGTCACATATAAAAAAACAAGCACACAAGGTCTCTAGTAATTCTTCTGAACTTGTATAAAATGCTGTGAAATGCACAGTTTATTGAACACATTATTAAGTGGTTATTGTTTTAGCTGGGTTGTAGCAAATCGATTCATAATAAAAAAGTCCAAAATCCAGCTGATCACAGACAAATAGCTACACAGAAAAAAAGTTGTCATCTCTAAAATATATCCTAAATATGCCTTTCACAAATTTCAGCTCAATTTGACTCCTCGAAATGAATTTTCACGAAAGAAATATTCACAGTCCGCGTTTCGTCGTAAAATCTGTAGTTTCAAATGACAGAAAACTTAGTCATAACCGAAATGAATATCACAAATGGTGTCCTAAGATGTCGGTCTCAAAACACTGGTGGCCTGAAAAACACTTCTCTCTCTCTCTCTCTCTCTCTCTCTCTCTGTCTCTCTCTGACTTTTTGATGGGCATTTGTTGCTGCTGAAAAGGTTAAAAGATTTTTCCTATCGAAACTTGAGTGGGTTGTGAGAGAACAGGCTTCACAGAAGAGGTAAATTTCCCCTGTCTCTATAATATCACCTAAACCATCAGTTTCAAAATGACTTAGGATTTATTTATATAAAAACAACTACTAGACAAATGTATCTCCAAATTTAGGTTTGCACAATAATTCTAAAGTAATGAGTTTAGAGGGGGGGGGGGGGGGGGATGAATGTAAACAAACGGTGCAAAGCATTTCTTTCGATCTTTAGAAGAGCCTAAAAATGTTAAATACAATATACCTCACTCAAACACGCTTGCACATTTATTTAAAACAATGTACAATTTAGGCACAAATTAACCATGTTCAGATTTCACGGGTTTTAGAGAGCAAAACAGCCGGAAGCCTCGATCCAAGAGCTTGCATCCTAAAATAGAAAATCTCAATTTCCACGTTTCGAAAGAAAATATGACATCGCTCCAAAGATGACACAAAAACGCACATGGTTTACTCTGCATTTCTACTTGATCAGAATTAGTCATTTGAGAGCAGAAGTGCGTTTGATGAGCCTCCGTGGTGTCGTGGGCAGACTGCCGAATCCTCTCCCGTCTTTCCTGCCCTACGACTCAGAAAATAAGAAAAAAATTACAGAAAAATATGTGACAGACAGAGAGAGACAAAGGCTGGTCATTTTACACCATTTTGAAGCGTGTGCTGCACACATGAAGGCAGTGCTGGTGTAGAAGATCTTCCTGAAGAAGATCAAAACAAATGTGCACTTTTCTCTTTTATAGCAGCTCTTTTTTGTTGTGGTGTGCATCACACAATTTAATGCTTTATAGTGTCTTAATATAACACATAACACATTTGCACTTTTTCATGCCAGCTCTTCTATTCTTTCTTCACACGTGCTTGCATTAACATCTGACAAATCTGGTATGGTTTTTACCGAAAACTCGGCGTAAAAATTCGCCGTAGCCTGAGCGTTATGAGCAACGCAGATGATGACAACTCTAAAACGAATAGTTTGAGTAAAATCATACACTGTTTTTGACTGCTGATAACAAGTCACTCCTACACACGCTGACAATTAATACTGAAACTTTCACAGTCAACACAGATCTGCCCTCGGCACAGCTCATCCACTCTTACCCACATGCTTTTTCAAAGTATATAATTAAATTCCTTATTATTCTTATATTAGTCAACACTGACTTATCTAAAAGGACCACTACAAATTGCATGACAAAAACGTCAAAGAAACTCGACAGGAATGAGTCGATAATATGACCGCATGCGGTGGAAACATCCATAAAGAATCTTTTCTACATTTATAAGTGATTTATTTATCAGCACAAAGGTCATTAGGTGAAAGCAAGGCTTTTTATGTAAACATGGAAACTTTGATGGCATGGTATCTGCTCATTTCCTTTGGTAAATGTCACAAAATGAGCATTAAAGACAAAATGCAACAATTTTAGCAACATTTAAGAAAGTACTAAAGTGTCCATCTTGTGCAGCTGGGTGTTTTTTGTTCTTTTTGCTCTATGCGGGAGCGTTTATGAGACTGCCGTTAAAACGTCTGCAGCCCTCCTACTGTCTGAGAAATGCAGCTCACACAACCACAGGTGGGAGTACACACACACACACACACACAAAACAATACACATACATGCACAATCACACACTGAACACTATACACTTACACACAGGCATAAAGCCACTAAGGTGAATTTTGCAATGTAAAATTTAATGACAGATTTAAATGTGTCAAGGTCTATATGGAGCTTTGTGGCATTGACCTGTTTTTCTTTTGCCATCTAAATCATCTTCTTTTTTTTTAAGCTAGATGTCACCTGAAAATGATTGAAAACCTTCAAATGCTCCTTATGTTGACATACAGATTTAACAAAAATAGGAAATATAATTAGGAGATAATCCTTATTATAGGTTTTTTATATAGAAATATTTTACAGAGATACTTAAAATGACATTCTACAAACTTTAAGTAACTTTGAACTACTAACTCTCATTAGAGTATCAGTAGACTGTTAGGTTAGGGTTCGGGTTAGTAGAATAAGTTGACTTGATGTACTTGTAAAGTCACTTATAGTCAGTTTAATATCTGAGCATCAGAATAAAGTGTTAGCAGATATTAAGCAGACAGTCTACTAATACTCTAATGACTGCTAGTTGACATGTAGTTGCAAAGTTGCTTGTAATTAATCAGTTGCAATTTCTACTAACTATAACATGCATTTCTGTATTGACAGTACATGCGCAAAAAGCAATCCCAATGCATCTGAATGATCAATTAATCCTATTAATTGTAGGATAAGCTTAATTATCTTTATTTGTAAAATCTGAGCTGTACTGCAACTCTAAATGTGTGCGCATTACAAAAAAACGAGAACCGTCCGTAAATCGGTAGCTATGAAGAAACGTTTGACGCGTGCTACGAAACCCAACATAAAGCCCGGAGCGAGAGGCTTTCTGAATAACGCCGGCGATGTACAGTGGAGGTTCCTGGAATGTTTGTCTTAACACAAAGATGATGAACTTCCAGATAAACCAAATTACGCCCGAAAAACAAAACTGAAAAGTCTTGTGGTTTTCACAAAAAAAAAAAAAATGAGAGCGAGAGAAAGAAACAGAAAGAGAGAGAAAGAAAAAAAAAAGTCACAATTTATCAGGCTGAGAGTGTACCATATTTTGTGGAGGATATGGTATTTTAGTCTGACATTTAAACATCCTATGCTTTTGGTTGGTGCCATCTGTGTATTCAAAACCAACCCACACACACAAACACATCTCTCTCCCCATTATCTCTCCCTACTTCCTCAGCAAACTCTTGTAATGTTAAATATGCATCAGAAAATGCATGTTACGTAGAATAATCTATGATACCATATCCCTCAATGCAACCCACACGGCGTACACAAACAAACGCCAATATCGCAGCTCGTAAATGCACACACAAAGAACTGTCTATTCCATTATTCACAAAAGGTTTTTGCTTTTCCAAAGCTGCAGAAATAGTCCCGTGTTGCGTGCAGTAAGACTAGTGCAGCTGTTCTTCAAAGAGACAAATAAAAGGTTAAAGGTCACAGTGAAATAGGCCTTGCTTCCCGACAGTTTCCAGTGAGGGAATTAAAAAAAAACTCGAATAGCAAACAGACTGACTCGGACTTAAGCAGACAGATGGCTATTGAACTGAAGAACTCACATTCTTAAACACCCCACGGGCCAATCAATTCACGTGCACTTACGATGCTTATGTTATGTACAAGCAATATGTAGTATCAGAAAGAGACACATATAGGCATGCATTTATGTATTATTTAATGTATGCATTTAGCAGATGCTTTTATCCAAAGCGACTTACCAAAGAAGAACAAAATGAATAAGCATGGTTATCCAGTGATGCATTTGCATGGTGTAAATCTAAAAAATAAAAAAAAGTTCATCATGTAATCACCCCCCCAAAAAAAAACATAGACAGTGCAGTTTTCAGGACATTATATGAGCATGTTATGCATTTCCTTGTCACTGCTTAAATAAGTGGCCTTGCTCAATTTCCTTGCTCAAAGCAGAACAATTGTGCCATCGGGCCGCTTTCAAATAATCATCTCGGCCATGTGCAATTTACAATACTTCTTTTACAGCCTCTCGGCTTTCAGGCGCTACAATCCGCTCTTATCTTCTGTTATGTCATCATCTTGTTTTCGTATTCTAAATTTTGTGGGCCCTCGGCAGTTTTCAGGAGGAGATTGTCAGTAAAAAGCCCAAATACAGCTGCTCTGAAATCTTGCATCGGTTTCACAAAGCTGACAAGCCTAATGCACATCAACAGAGCTAAACTTGATACCACAGTTTCCCTTATATGATGGAGCGGCAAGACTAATGCACTCATCTTAAAACAAGCGCTCAAGGCACTTTACTTTATTCACAGGGAATACCGTAGTACAGAAAAGTCCTTCAAATCAAGCACTGGAGTGTATAAACATGCAAAATTATGAAAATGCCACTCAAGACAAGAGATACTGAATTTCACGCTCTCAGCAGTGGCTGTGATCTGTGTATAATAGCACTACTGAAAATCAACTACTGGACTGAATACATGATGATATTGTACTGATTTCCCTGAAATGAAGTACTTAATTTCCCTAAATCTCTATAGACATTTTACTGTTACATAAAAACTGAAAAAAGGTGCAATGAGAAGGACAATGGCTGTGATAAACTGGTCATGTGGCCATTTCCTGTTTAAAAAAAAGAAAGAAAAAACATCTTGTGAGTTGGTGCTGTAACCGATGGGTCGAGAGGCGAAAATGGGTCACAGGTCTGTTTTGATCACAGAGAGCAGGAAAAAAACCAAATGCAAATAATAAAATGCCACAAACCACATAAAAATCAAGCATAGATTATCATAGGCTTATCAAGGAGATGAAAATGCATCAAATTATGTCATCCGATACTAGATCAGTTACCTAGACGAGTTGCTTGACATCCCATCAAACTATAAACAAAAACTATGCAAGGTAAAAGAAAACACATACCGCATTAAATATGGCATTTGCAGTAACTATAAACACGGTTTGTGCCAATAATTTGCATTGCCTGCTGCTGAGAGCATGCCAATAATGTCTCGAGTGGTATTTTTCATAATTTTGCATGATTACAGCAATATTCATACACTCCAATTCCTCATTTAAAATGACATTTACTAACTTGTGCATGACAAACAATTTCAGAATGGTGTACAAATCAGAGTCGTGAAGCAAAACCAGAACCACTGATCTAGTCTTTATCAACCAGTGCAGTCAAATCGATCCTTCAGAACAAAGAGAACGTCTGTCAAAGTGCTTCCTTCACACTCAACGCACGCCACGAACGGTCACGCACACACATGAACGCGACACATAAACAATATAGTCACATTCACTGTATAGACGCCCACACCCTTCCCAAACAACACCAGTCATCTCAAACATCTCTAAATTCAGCCTGAGCAAATCAAATCTCATATTGCTTTTATTATCTTAAAATAGCAAACAACAATTCAAAAGCAAGCGACTCACCCTCCTTAGCTATTACAATGTAGACAACAAACATTTGATCATCTTCTATCTGACGCTGATCCTTCATATGCCGCCCTGTCACTGTTTCCACTGAGTAATACTGAATGTGATATTATCTCTTATCACTAACTAGAGCTGATGGTCCATTCGAAATCTCACAAGAAACCCATATTGAATTATAGTCGACTTTACACCCTTACATATGAAATTCAAGCATTTTCTTCATCCACCCACAGTGTGTGAATGTCATGATTAAAGGCTGCAGCCTACATGCACACGCCAACCATACTACTGATATTCCTATAAAATCACAGCCATTAGTTTACAGCTAAAGATAAGATGCATTAAGAAGAAAAACAAAACATGATGTTGTAATAGCAAACAGGAAACGGCACACCGTGGCTGCGTGAGAAGAACACAAAAAAAAATCTAATGCAGGTCGAAAGCGGCCAAATTAAATATCAAAAGCACAAAATCAGAGCTTGTTTTTATATATATACAAATCAAGAAAATTATTTTGCACACTAATAAATCATGCAACCGTATAGACTAGGGAATGAACTGTATGTTTATGCTAAAAGTGTTTTTGTGTTGGCTGTAAAGATCGAACGCCCAATGTGTGTGAAACTCAAAATGTCAGTGAGGAAACCTGAGCACGGGCGGCATTTGTTTCTTTAAAAATCGTATTGATTATGTGGCTTCTTGCATTAGGCACATGCACTTTTTTTGCACTCATTTTAGATAAGAAACTTTCTCTCAGCCCGTTTTGCTGACATGCATTTCCAACACCAGAGCTAACAGTCCGTTTGAAAATATATGCATAAATATATGCATAAACATATATGCAATATGCATAATAAAATTGGGTAACACTTTATTTTACAGTCCCATTGTTATGCATGTAGTTACTGTAGTAATACCAGTAAATTAATCATAATTACATGCAACTAACCCTAAACCATACCCTAATCCTACCCTAACCCCATAGTAAGTACATGTAGTTATTCAATATTACTTAAATATATAATTACACTGTAACAAGCACACCTTAAATTAAAGTTTAACCCTATAGTAAGTACATGTTAATCAATATTACTCAGTACTTAAATATATAATTTCACTGTAACAAGCACACCTTAAAATAAAGTGTAACCTAAAATTGAATCAGTATGTCAGTCATAATTATGTACTTTAATTTTAAATGTACAGAAATTGTGTTTGTGATGTAGATTTAAAGCCAGTTACTAATCTTCCCCCCAGCATATTAGCTAATATTTTGGTGTTCACACATTTAAGCTAAAAAAAACAAAGCTGACACATGAGAGTAAATTTGAGAGGTTTTAGATAAGAGGCGTAGCTCAGGAAATAAACGCCCTCGGAGGATCTGACTGAAAATGCAAATCGCACTTGTAGTACAGTTAATATTATACAATGACACAAACAAGGATAAAGGGTTGAGAAGGCCTTTGATATGAAAACCTCTATTCTAGTAGTCTAACCTATCCTGCTTTGTTAGAGCTAAAGTGCCAAAATTAACTAGTTTAATTCATCATCAAAATATGTATAAATGACTGAATAAATCAGATTACAACCATGATTGTCATTAAGAGTCTATGCCTTCAGTGTATACTCATGTGGAAATAATCATCTTGACAATTTATCAAGCTCCAAAAACACGGAAATGTAAATGAACAGGCAAACAAATGTGTCACAATTCATGAAAACCAACCTACGGATTTATGTTAATCTGGATATTTAATCATATTTCAGAATGTGGTTAGCAAACAAGACAAGCACAGAGGCACTGAAACCAAAATATAATAATCTGAGATCAGATTTTAAAGGCAAAGCAGGTATATAACAATTTTAATACAATTTTAATAGATGCCATATGGAAGGATTTTTAGCTTTAGTCAAAATAGCTTTAATTTCATCAAACTGACTGGAAATGATTTCAGGTGCTCTTCTAAAAAATTGTCAACCGGAGCAAAGCAGGACAGAATCCCACAGAAACCATTAGAATATTTATTTTATTTTACAGTGACCGTTTATGAGCAATTTATTATGAAAGTAATGAGCTGTTATCTAAACACGAGAAAGTTGAATTGTGACCCTTTTCACATTTCTGGGTTTCTCACAAGTCGTCATAAATTGGGTAAACATATATTATATAGACAATAAATTGGGTAAACCTATATTATACAGACAATACGATAGATAGATAGATAGATAGATAGATAGATAGATAGATAGATAGATAGATAGATAGATAGATAGATAGATAGATAGATAGATAGATAGATAGATAGATAGATAGATAGATAGAGATTTTGTTTGTGTTCCCATTTACTCAAATAGCTAAATAAAACTTCACAATAGTGTTTTCATAACTTTCAAAAAGAGGAAAAAATAGAGAGATTGAAAAACGGCAATCAGAAAAGAGAAATATGTTGATTTTACCGTCACTAGGCTACTAGCTAGTTGTTGATTTTTATTTATATATTTTTTTTTGTAATTTGATGAAAAGCTAATATATTATAAATTATAGTGCTATAAATGTAAATACACCTTATAAAAAAATGAAAATATAAAAAACGTTGCAGGATTTACGACGCTAATGACCGTTAAAACTCGTCATCAGTGTAAAAATTGTTCGGGTCTGTGTATGCGTGTGTTCATTATCAAAAACCCACGTATTTCTGTGAAGTATTAAAGGTTTCACGTTTGTAAACGAAACTCCGATATTAAAGAGAGTTCCCTTTTGTTTCAAAATGACGTTAGTGACTCATCTGTGTTATATGGGGAGAGATATACAGCCTACCTGCGCCGAAACAACTTCAACACAAGGAAAACAGAGCTCAGAGCTGCAGCTTCAGCGGGTGTTTGGCGACACCGACTGGGACGAATAAAGTATTACAACTGAAATTAATAAACTCTATGCTCTTTGTATGATGAACTTAAGTGCTTGGAACTGCAACAAACTTTCCAGATAATGTTTTTGAAACCTTTTCACTCAAGGTTATTTGACCAAAGGGGAAATGGCTTCACAAATCTTTCAGTTTTTTCCCCCTTCCTTATTGCCATTTTGCTCTATTGAGCCCAACTTAAGAGCCCCAAACTAATTTGAAAAAATATTCAACGTCAGAAGATGTGGAAAAGCAAAGGAGGAGACATTATATTACCATACATACAGCAAGGAGGAAAAATAGATAAAGATTTGAAAAAACATAATATCTTTATGGATCTGTTCCAACCACCTCGATCAACCACACTGAAAACAACTTGTACAAACTTACAAAAGAAAAATTAAGTAAATATGGAATTGAGTAAACTCTACTTAACTAAGTTCAGTAAAATGAACAAAGAAAATTTTGCTCAAACGATATAACACTGAATTAAACCACACTTTTAAAGTGTAACATCTAAGTAAATAATACATGTATGGTGTCGACACCATATCTACAAAATAGTAAACTCAGTTCCCACCACAGAGATCTCAATACTTTAGTACACAATAGTGACGGTAACATTCGATGTATCGTTTTTGAGTATGAATGTGTCATTTTGAGTTCATGTTACTGTAAATACAGCTGGAAAACAGCGAAAAATCAACCTTATTAATTATTCATGCCCCAGTGCATGATGGGAAGACCAGTATCAATTGACTACGTTGAGTAGTTTTACTTAATTTTATGTTGATTTTATAATTTCTACAAGCTTAAATTGAGTCATAATATAAAATCACTTCGTTTGTTTTGTTATTATTCTGAACTAACTTTTTCTTGTAGAAATTAAATCTGTTTCTTCTGTAATATTTTCTTCACCACAGAATCATTTTCATCAGTGCACCTCCTGTGAACTGCTGTGCTCTCATTGGTGGAGGAGGAGGAGTGGGCGGAGACAACAGCAATCAATGAGAGTGATCAGGTTCTCTGCACCACATCATCATCACGTGACACTGTAAATCAACATTAAATATTCATAGCTATTTAATAATTAACAAGATTATGTGTCAACAAGAAGATGAAATTTTTTTTAAATGCCAGTCAAAATATCTATAGTAGATTTTTTTTAGTGACAGATGAACATTGAGTTCCTCCTGAGTTGAGTCACACAGCATCTACTGATTTTAAGATTTGTTAGGGGAAAAAAATGACTGAAAATACCACTAGAGTAGTCGCACACGTGCGTAGCGGTCACTGTTTGAGTAAAAAAACAAAAAAAAAACACTTATTTCAGATTTGTCACATTGATCGGCCAACAAAGGCGGCAAAATTATACTGTAGCTATTTTTAAGAACGGAGCAAAATTTTATATATACACACTATCTTTCAAATGTTTGGGGTCAGTAAGATTTTACTTTAAGAAATATATGCTTTTATTCAGCAAGGATGCATTAAATTAGTCAACAGTGACAGTAAAGACATTTATAATGTTACAAAAGATTATATTTCTAATAAATGCTGTTCTTTTTTGAACTTTCTATTCAAAGAATCATGAAAAAATAAACAAAAATATGAAGCAGCAAAACTGTTAACATTGATAATAATCAGAAATGTTTTTTGAGCAGCAAATCATCATATTAGAATGATTACACAGGAATACATTTACAGTATACTAAAATAAAATTACAATAAAAATATTGTAATAATACACAATATTGCCATTCAATTTTTGTTGTTCAAATAAATGCAGCCTTTGTGAGTATAAGCGACTTCTTAAAGCAAAACAAATGTTACTGACCCCAAACTTCTAAACAAGTCTAAAGTAGGAAATCAATTATTTTTATTATTCTATTCGGATACAAAATGAGACATTTAGTAGAATGTCTAAGCTGCACATTTTTATACAATGATAGTGAATCATCATTCAAAAGTCTGGCTTTAAACATCTTGATTGACAGCTGTATTTGCCATTCACTTTCAATGTATAGAATAACTCTGTTAAAAATTACGTTCCAAAAAGTGTAAAAAATGACACTAGGAGAAATTATTTGAAACCAATTTCTAAAAGACAATATTTAAAGCATGTTATCTGAGCACAAACTATTCTAACAATACTGTATTATAATAGGGAGTCATTATCACACAGCTCTCTTATCCGCACCGCCCAAGCCTACAGCAGACGGCTAAATATCATCATCTCCTTCAGCAGAAATCATGCACTATTCCTCATTATATCAGTCCTTTAAATGCAAAAACACACCGGATCATTATGACCAACCACATGAAAATATTATAGAAAATATTGACACAGAAAAAGCTAAAAATGAAATCATTTTATGTGGTGTGAACCAAAATTAAGTCACAGGGGTGTTCTGTAAAAGAGTCAGCAGGGAACAAAATACTAAATACAGATATCCATAACCATATAATCCTACAAAATATAAATAACATTTTAAATGTGAGGAGAAAACACTTCCCATATGTGTTCATCAATAACTTAAACTTGTTGTTTATGCATTTATAACATTGTCAATTTGCACATTGTGGGGCATTTGCAGTTCATGATAATATTAATACATTTAAATAGGACTTTTTTAAAAACTTTACAATAAGGTTTCAGTTGTTAACATAGGCCTACATCCTACATTAGCTAACAATGAACAATACTTGCACAGCATTTGTTAATTTTAATATTTACTAATACATTATTAAAATCAAAAGTTGTATTTGTTAGTTAATGCACTGTGAACTAACATGAACAACTACATCTTTAAAATATGCTTTAAATGGTAACACTTTACAATAATGTTTAATTTGTTAACATTATTAACTAACATGAACTAACCATGAGCAATACATTTGTTACAGTATTTCTTAACATCTTTGTTAAAGTTAGTAAATAAAAATAAAGGGTTACACTTTATTTTAAGGTGTTCGTGTTAATAATAATTATACATTCAAGGACTGAGTAATATTAAGTAGCTACATGTACTTACTATAGGGTTTGGTTTAGGGTTAGTTGCATGTAGTTATGCACAATTTACTGTTATTATTATGGTAAGTGCATGTAACATCTGTAAGAAGGACACTGTAAAATAAAGTGTTACCAAATACAGTCCTTCATTGTTTGTTCATGTTAGTTCACAGTGCATTAGCTAATGTTCACGAATACAACTTTTGATTTTAATCATGCATTAGTAAATGTTGAAATTAATTTAGAATAAATGCTGTAAGTATTGTTCATTCTTAGTTCATGTTAACTAATGAAACCTTATTGTAAAGTGTTATCCTTATATATATACACATACATACACACACACACACACACACACACACACACACACACACACACACACACAAAAAAAAGGGTCTCCAATTGAAAATTTTCTAGTGACTGATCACATCTAATTTTTTTAGTTGGCCAAATTGAATTTCTGTGAATTAAGTTGCATCAATTCACAGAAATTCAATTTGGCCAACTGAAAAATATTTTTAAAAAAATGTACAGTGTACATAAAACTCAATGTTAGCTAATGCATTAACTAATGTTAACAAATGAGAGCTTACTGTAAACTCTATTCTTCTTCGTGTCGGGTCACTATGTGATGTAAAATCGTGATTATTTTTAGACTCCCTGCCCCGGTGAAGTGAAAGTTAACACTGAGATTCCTTGCCCACGATGAACCGTCGATATGCAAGAGTTAACACATTTATAATCTGCACAGCTCTGACTAAAAGCTGAAGAAACCGGAGGGCCTGGACCACGCAGTCAGACATCATGCATCAGCAAACCTATTCTTTGCACCCTTCAAAAAAAACATTTTTGCTGAATCTTACTACTAAAAAAAGAGACCAAACTAAATGACTACACCATTTCACAAACATTCACGACTAGTAATTCGCTTGGTTCGGTATGACGGGAAATCGAACTGAAACCAAGCTCGGATGATCAAATATGCAATTTTAGAGTCATTTGACACCTAATTCTACTCAAACAACTGATACACGTCCTTTTCCTGTGACATTAAAATGACATTTTGCCAGCTCAACGTCATCTTTACCAGAAATCATAACAACTCATAAACTTATTAACAATGCCCCCTTTTATCACGTCATTACCCAAAAATCTCAGCAGACATGACAAATGAACAATGGTGGCACTTTACAATAAACTTTCATTTGTTAACATTGGTTAATGTATTAACCACCATGAACTTTGAGCAATACATTTGTTACTGTATTTATGAAACTTTGTATATTAGCTCACAGTGCATGAACTCATGTTAACAAATACGTTTGATTTTAATAATGTTGAAATTAGCCCGAACTAAGATTAATACATGTAAAAAGTATTGCTAATTCTCAGTTAATGTCAACTAAAGTGGGGAACTAATGTTATTGTAAAGTGTTACTGAGAATATATAACATTTGGGTAACACTTTACAATAAGGTTCATTAGTTAACTACATTAGTTAACATGAACTAATAATGAACTGCACTTATAAACCATTTATTTATCTTTGTTAATGTTAATTTCAACATTTACAAATGCATTATTAAAATCTTGCTAACATTAGTTAATGCACTGTGAACTAACATGAACAGCTGGATTTTTATTAACTAACACTAACAAAGATGAACTAATGCTGAACAGAGGAGTTGTTCATGGTTAGTTAATGTTAACTAATGCATTAACTAATGTTAACTAATAAAACCTTATTGTAAAGTGTTACCAACATGTGCATTTCAAAACATGAACAAATCATATTTACTTTTTCTCTGGCTGGTGAGGACAAATTAATTATTATTTTATGCTGTGTATTTAATATCAACGCCCATAAACTAGGACTTATATTTTGTGTCGCATAAAATAGCAATTTTCACTATATATATAATATCAAAAGGTTAATTATGGTCAACAAATGACGTGTAAATTGTAGCGGTCAAGTCAATGCAATAAATGACGTGGCCCAGTAAGCTGTCAAGTGAAAGCATTGTCTCATTCACTGCCAGATTTAATTAGAAAATATGCATTATATTAACCATCCCCAATTAATATACATTATTTAAAATACTAAACACAACACATAAAAGTAAATCCGAGTCTTGACATACTGTCCAAATGCTAAGTGCTGTAAAGTTTTTGAAAAATGAGCAATGCAAAAGCAAAAGGCATCAATAAATACTTCGCCTACACAAATAATATGATTGACACATGCACCAATGCAATGCCATCTCCATGTAAAATAGGGTGCATATACATTTAGACTGTCTTATACACACACACATAGAAGTTGAAGCCTTCTATCAAAGACAAATACACACACACATAGAAGTTGAAGCCTTCTATCAAAGACAAATAAATCATAAACAAACCTGCAATTCAGTTCTGTCATGAGACGCTATAGTTGAAACCTCTCCGAGTATCATCAGTCTATGAGAATAATCTTGATCTAGAGCGTAACAATGTTAAAGACTAATTAAGTTTTTGCTGTGTAAGACTGCTGACTCATCTCTGTCATAGCCGCCCATGCACCCCACGCAATGCTCAGTGCATCATTCTCCCTGGAGCCAGCGGTTTATCAGTTCTGACGCTCTCCACTTACTGTAAACGGTACACTAGTGTGGGGTACATGCCTCCATCAAGGGCTGATCTAAGTGTGTTCTGCATCATGGCAATATCAAAACAAGACCCTACACTTCTGCAAAAAGTGCTTTGCATCAAGGACTCTCTGTTTGTTCTAAAAACGTGCACATACAATTAAATCTAATTATTATTAGATTTAGCAGCCACATATTATAGCACAACATCAAAGCTACGTCAAATGCATCCCGATTAGAATACTTATGCATTTCATGGATGCACATAATGGGAATGCACATACTTTTGAATATGCTGTAAAATAATATGCCAGTATTGGAAACAAAAAAATATAATCTTCATACCAACTTGTCGAGTACCGTTTTTAGGTGTGTCCCAATTTGCGTACTTATGCACTATTCTACGCCATTTTTTTAAAATGAATTGTGTGTGCAGAGTTTTCACACTGAAAACTATTCGTATTTATGAGTGGAACGCACATTAACGGCACCGCAAAGTCATATCGGGTGGGAAGCTTGGGATTTTCTTAACGGAGTGTCTATTCACACCAAGTGCTATTTGCACTAGCTCCGCCTAACAATGCCTGGTTGGGCCAAACAAGATTAAAAAAGACGCATGTAGTTCAATGTCTCCAGTGGCGTAGTCAGTAAAGTGTAAGGCTCGTGGAACAAGGTTTTGACGCGGTTTTTGACTTGGGTTCAAATCAGCCTTTTGCCGAGTTCACTCTTCTCCCTTTTCCCATCACATATTACATCGGAAAGGCATTTACTTTCAATAGAAAAATAAGAAAATGTTCTAAAAGTGGAAATAAATTGCCTAACGAAATGTTTAATAATAATAAAAGCATTTATTGTGTAGGGTTAGGGGTCGGTGTAAGGAGGGCTTTTATTGTCCCATTAAGGCAGCATCCATTTAATAGTTTTAATAAATATAATCATTTACACTATGTTATTATTGCACCCTGTTAATGTACAACAATACTGAGGTGCAAATAGTATGTAGCTGTCAAAATAAAGTATAAATAGCATTTAATTACTATTTACACATATCGCAAAGAACTACTTTTACATTATATATATATATATATACACACACACACATACATATACACTCACCTAAAGGATTATTAGGAACACCTGTTCAATTTCTCATTGACAATCTCCTGAACTCCAAACTGAATGTCAGAATGGGAAAGAAAGGTGATTTAAGCAATTTTGAGCGTGGCATGGTTGTTGGTGCCAGACGGGCCGGTCTGAGTTTTTCACAATCTTCTCAGTTACTGGGATTCACGCACATCCATTTCTAGGGTTTACAAAGAATGGTGTGAAAAGGGAAAAACATCCAGTATGCTGCCGTCCTGTGGGCGAAAATGCCTTGTTGATGCTAGAGGTCAGAGGAGAATGGGCCGACTGATTCAAGCTGATAGAAGAGCAACTTTGACTGAAATAACCACTCGTTACAACCGAGGTATGCAGCAAAGCATTTGTGAAGCCACAACACGCACAACCTTGAGGCGGATGGGCTACAACAGCAGAAGACCCCACCGGGTACCACTCATCTCCACTACAAATAGGAAAAAGAGGCTACAATTTGCACAAGCTCACCCAAATTGGACAGTTGAAGACTGGAAAAATGTTGCCTGGTCTGATGAGTCTCGATTTCTGTTGAGACATTCAGATGGTAGAGTCAGAATTTGGCATAAACAGAATGAGAACATGGATCCATCATGCCTTGTTACCACTGTGCAGGCTGGTGGTGGTGGTGTAATGGTGTGGGGGATGTTTTCTTGGCACACTTTAGGCCCCTTAGTGCCAATTGGGCATGGTTTAAATGCCACGGCCTACCTGAGCATTGTTTCTGACCATGTCCATCCCTTTATGACCACCATGTACCCATCCTCTGATGGCTACTTCCAGCAGGATATGAAAGCACCATGTCACAAAGCTCGAATCATTTCAAATTGTTTTCTTGAACATGACAATGAGTTCACTGTACTAAAATGGCCCCCACAGTCACCAGATCTCAACCCAATAGAGCATCTTTGGGATGTGGTGGAACGGGAGCTTGGTGCCCTGGATGTGCATCCCACAAATCTCCATCAACTGCAAGATGCTATCCTATCAATATGGGCCAACATTTCTAAAGAATGCTTTCAGCACTATTTTACAATGAAGTAAGCTAATTGCTTGCACAAAATATGATAGCATTTTCTAGAAGTAGAGTTAAAAACCTTGCTGGGGGACTCGTGTCACCGTAGTGACCTAAATTGAGGTCCCATGAGGAAACAACTTTTGCCGAACTCGCTGTACTTCCGTTTCCCATCACATATCAGATCGGAAAGGCGTTTATTTTCAATTAAAAATGAAGAAAATATTAAAAAAGTGGAAATAAAGTGTCTAACGTTTGTTGTAACCACTGCTCATGTTTTTTATGTGGACAGGTAGTAGCTACAGTTTTGGTTTATGTTGACAGTGACAAGTGTGAAAGTGCCCGCTCACTTTTGCCCAGGCCCGACCAAAAATAAAATTTGCCGCTGGAATATACAAAGATAGTAAAGATAGTGTGCGTGTTTGTGCGTCTTTTTTCTGTTGGACAGGGTTACTATATAGAAAAACTATTGATTTTTAATGTCACATTTTGTAATATTTGCGTTGTTTTATTTTTGTAATAAGGATTTTCTCATAAATTCTCATCTTTTTTTCTAAGTGCAATGTAAGTAATGGAATAAATATATTCTACACTCACCTAAAGGATTATTAGGAACACCATACTAATACTGTGTTTGACCCCCTTTCACCTTCAGAAATGCCTTAAATCCTCGTGGCATTGATTCAACAAGGTGCTGAAAGCATTCTTTAGAAATGTTGGCCCATATTGATAGGATAGCATCTTGCAGTTGATGGAGATTTGTGGGATGCACATCCAGGGCACCAAGCTCCCGTTCCACCACATCCCAAAGATGCTCTATTGGGTTGAGATCTGGTGACTGTGGGGGCCATTTTAGTACAGTGAACTCATTGTCATGTTCAAGAAACCAATTTGAAATGATTCAAGCTTTGTGACATGGTGCATTATCCTGCTGGAAGTAGCCATCAGAGGATGGGTACATGGTGGTCATAAAGGGATGGACATGGTCAGAAACAATGCTCAGGTAGGCCGTGGCATTTAAACGATGCCCAATTGGCACTAAGGGGCCTAAAGTGTGCCAAGAAAACATCCCCCACACCATTACACCACCACCACCAGCCTGCACAGTGGTAACAAGGCATGATGGATCCATGTTCTCATTCTGTTTACGCCAAATTCTGACTTTACCATCTGAATGTCTCAATAGAAATCAAGACTCATCAGACCAGGCAACATTTTTCCAGTCTTCAGCTGTCCAATTTTGGTGAGCTTGTGCAAATTGTAGCCTCTTTTTCCTATTTGTAGTGGAGATGAGTGGTACCCGGTGGGGTCTTCTGCTGTTGTAGCCCATCTGCCTCAAGGTTGTGTGTGTTGTGGTTTCACAAATGCTTTGCTGCATACCTCGGTTGTAACGATTGGTAATTTCAGTCAAAGTTGCTCTTCTATCAGCTTGAATCAGTCGGCCCATTCTCCTCTGACCTCTAGCATCAACAAGGCATTTTCGCCCACAGGACTGCCGCTTACTGGATGTTTTTCCCTTTTCACACCATTCTTTGTAAACCCTAGAAATGGTTGTGCGTGAAAATCCCAGTAACTGAGCAGATTGTGAAATACTCAGACCGGCCCGTCTGGCACCAACAACCATGCCACGCTCAAAATTGCTTAAATCACCTTTCTTTCCCATTCTGACATTCCGTTTGGAGTTTAGGAGATTGTCTTGACCAGGACCACACCCCTAAATGCATTGAAGCAACTGCCATGTGATTGGTTGATTAGATAATTGCATTAATGAGAAATTGAACAGGTGTTCCTAATAATCCTTGAAGGGAGTGTATATTAATTTTAAGTTAAAAAAAAAATCACCAAAAAAAAAAAATCATGCATTAAAGGGTTACTTTTGCTGAACTACTAATTGCATAGATATGCAGTCATAAAAACATGTTTGCATGTTAGCGTATTTTTTTTTTTTTTTTTTACTATTACTACATCATGTTCACGTTCATATTTTTTCATTTTGGCTTTGCATTTCTTGACAATTTAATGAAAACCATCACAAACTGCTCGACTTCTGCGTCACAAGGGATTGCGGGCAATTTGGAAATGCATAGTGCACGGTATGTGCATACTATTTTCTAAATGCTATGATTAGGAATGCACTAATTATGGCTAGCACACAAATTAGGACTTATCCAGTGTGTGTCTCAATGGACTGCAGTGAAGCAGCTAAAGATAGACCAGAGGAGGGACTGTTTTCCCACACTGTGCTGGGAAAAATCCAAAGGTCTCTGGGAAATGAAGAAGGTCACTTCCTTTTCTATTAGAGGGACAACATAATATAAAAGTATAACTCTCTAGTTAAGCTAGGAAGATCACACATTTACGCCAGTTGATACATTAAGTATATATATGACAGCAAATTACAAATGTGATGACATTGATGTGGAATTTCTACTATTATTACTGCAATGTAAGTAATGGCATATTCATTTTAAGTTAAAAAAAAATCATGCATCAATGGGTTACATTTGCTGACCTACCAATTGCATAGATACGCGGTCATAAAACATGACGTATACCAGAGGATATATTGTTTATAAATTAAAATACACTTGTGCATGCACATAACAGTCCATTTACAGGATCTACGCACCAAGATCATTAAACAAACCTTTGACTTATTCAAGAAAAACAAACAGAAGGTCTGGATGGCTGTCTGCCATTTGAGTGGAACAATATCAAACGCTTCCATACCCATAACTCCAGTACGTCTGCACCATTCAGACTGTAGGTAATGAATCACCACAATCATAGCGCAAACAGATTCATCACCTTCAACTAGCAAACTGGCGCGCAGGACCAATATCAAAGGGTTATTGATGTCATGTGCTGTAATTTGTCAGCGAACCGCAGACCTTAAGGCACAATTTACAACAAAAGCTTTGCAAATGTTTTTACGGTTTGGGAAAGTGCCAGCCTAGTACTACTATCACACAGTGAAATATCTCGATTTCACAATTATGGGTGCATGATATAACGTATTGCACAGTTTTCTATTTCTTATAAACACAACAAATCAGAGTAAAGACATCCAAATACATCCCGAAAACATTCCTCCGCAGCTGCATGTCATGAGTTACTGCCCATCTAGCTCTAAGTATTGATTAGATATTGACTTACCATTCACTGCTTCTCTTGACAGTCGCACTTACAGGAATGAACAATACAAAGGCAAAACAAATGGACCAGAAACAGAGGAACGCAAGCTTTCCTCCCCCTCACACACACACCCATCTCACAGGACCACAGGGATCTAGATGACTCAAAGAGCTAAAGAGAGCCAAAGGCCAACGGAATGGAACGATTCATGAGACGCTGACTCACCAAACCACTGCTTCCTCTCCACCACATGCCTCTCATAACTGTACAGATGACTGGTCAAGTTCCCACAGCACTGCATGTGAGGGCAGTGAGGGGCCAGAGCTCAGAGGAGACACATACTGACCCCTGAAGGAGATCAGAGCGTGTGTGTGTGTGTGGGAGAGAGAGAGAGAGATTGAGTTCAATTAAACCGACAGAAACCAACCCATGACAGGAATGCACCATCAGTTCAATGATCTCCAACAACTTCACACAGCGCATCCACTGGATTATCAAGTACACTGCAAAAGATGATTTCCTAACTTAGATATTTGTAATGGAAAACAAGACAAAATACTAAAGCATTCTTAAATCAAGGCACATTTACTTGGGATGGAAAATGTACTATATATACACACACTATATTGCCAAAAGTTTTGTGAGGCCTGCCTTTACATGCACATGAATTTGAATGACATCCCATTCTTAATCCGTAGGGTTTAATATGGAGTTGGCCCATCCTTTGCAGCTCTAACAGCTTCATTTCTTCTGGGAAGGCTTTCCACAAGGTTTAGAAGCGCATTTGTGAGGTCAGGCACTGATGTTGGACGAGAAGGCCTGGCTCGCAGTCTACGCTCTAATTCATCCCAAAGGTGTTCTATCGGGTTGAGGTCAGGACTCAAGTTCCTCCACACCAAACTCGCTCATCCATGTCTTTATGGACTGGCGCTTTGTGCACTGGTGCGCAGTCATGTTGGAACAAGAAGGGCCATCCCCAAACAGTTCCCACAAAGTTGGGAGCATAAAATTGTCCAAAATGTCTTGGTATGCTGAGGCATTAAGAAAAGGGGCCAAGCCCAACCCCTGAAAAACAACCCCACACAATAATCCCCCCTCCACCAAACTTTACACTTGACACAATGCAGTCAGGCAAGTCCCGTTCTCCTGGGCAACTGCCAAACCCAGACTCGTCCATGGGATTGCCAGACAGAGAAGCGTGATTGGTCCCTCCAGAGAACACATCTCCACTCCTCTAGAGTCCAGTGGTGGCGTGCTTTACCCCACTGCATCCCACGCTTTGCATTGCACTTGGTGATGTAAGGCTTGGATGAGCTGCTCAGCCATAGAAACCCATTCCATGAAGCTCTACACACTGTTCTTGAGCTAATCTGAAGGCCATATGAAGTGTGGAGGTCTGTAGCTATTGACAGAAAGTTGGCAACTTTTGTGCACTGTGCGTCTCAGCATGTGCTGACCCCGCTCTGTGATTTTGGCTGAGTTTCTGTTGTTCCCAATTGCTTCCACTTTGTTATAATCCCACTAACAGTTGAGCGTGGAATATTTAGTAGTGAGGAAATTTCATGAATGGACTTATTGCACAGGTGGCAACCGATCACGGTCCCACGCTTGAGTTCACTGAGATCCTGAGAGCGACCCATTCTTACACAAATGTGTGTAGAAGCGTCTGCATGCCTAGTGCTTGATTTATACACCTGTGGCCATGGAAGTGATTGAACACCTGAATTCAATGATTTGGAGGAGTGTCCCAATACCTTTGGCAATATATGTATTCAATGAAAGTGTAAATATCTAAGAAAAAATATTTGTCAGAAGATAAAATGAAGAGGTATATATAGCACCTTAGTCAAAGAACTGGTGAAGAACCTCTGAAGAACCGCTGAAGAACCACTGAAGCACCAAAATTGGTGCTATATAGCACTAAAAAAGGTTGCCCTATGATTACGAGCCAAGAACCATTTTTGGTGCCATATAGAACCTTTTTTTTTTAGAGTGTAGGTCCATTTTTCTTATCTCATTGGCAGATATTTTTTTCATGTTTTGAGCACAAACTCAAATATTTTTTCAAAAAACAAGACTTAATATCATAAATCATTTTGCATTTCTCAAATAAATGGGTCGATTTAAGAATGTTTCGACATTTGTACTGGAAACCAAGACAAAAATATATTTTGTTTTCAGTGTACAAAATAGATCCGGCAGACTCTTCAAACAAGATGCAAAATTATTTTTCAACAAATGCAATTGTGGATTTTATAAAATCATGTGACTGTGGGAAAAAATAGGCTGTGATTTTGACCTTTTTGAGTCAAATCCTACAAGCATTTTCAAACTGCACTTTAAACTATTTGGTTTCTGTCTGATATATAGATTAGTGACTATTATATGAAACAGCAAGGTTTCATTTTCTGAAGAAAGCATGGGTGGTGCATGACTCGCCAGCAAGTTGCTAGGGTGTTGTGGTGGGCGGTAGTTAGGGAGTTGCTATGCGACTGCTAAGATTTTCTGAGAAGTGTTTTGATTGCACAGCTATGTGGTTCCTAGGGTGTTCCCAGTGGTTATTTACCGACTAGAGAGTCCACCCTCAACTATCTGATCTCTGTGGCTTGGATCCCTACTTCAATGCGAGTTTAAAAAAAAAAAATTGTTTTCATGCACCAGAGTGGTGCAGGTATGACATCACTTTGTAGGCCAAAATGCAGAAGCAAGTTGGCATTTTAGCACTTCCGGTTCCCTCGTCACAAAGTCAGTGGTTTTTTGGAATGGGGTTTTGGTTAAATGGCTGAAATAAAGTATGTGGTGAACACAAGCTCAAGACCCTTTCATACATCAGTACTACTCCACTCTTGAAAAAGGCGGTTGTTAAAAAGTGGCTGTCAGATTAAACATCATCACGCCAAAAAAAAAAAAAAAAAAAAAAATTAACTCAGTCCACTTTTACTGCCTCATTATGCTTATAATTGTGCTCTTATAAACTACAGGTGCTGGTCATATAATTAGAATATCATCAAAAAGTTGATTTATTTCACTAATTCCATTCAAAAAGTGAAACTTGTATGTTATATTCATTCATTACACACAGACTGATATATTATTTCCAATGTTTATTTCTTTTAATTTTGATGATTATAACTGACAACTAAGGAAAATCCCAAATTCAGTATCTCAGAAAATTTGAATATTACTTAAGACCAATACAAAGAAAGGATTTTTAGAAATCTTGGCCAACTGAAAAGTATGAATATGAAAAGTATGAGCATGTACTGCACTCAATACTTATTTGGGGCTCCTTTTGCCTGAATTACTGCAGCAATGCGGCGTGGCATGGAGCCGATCAGTCTGTGGCACTGCTCAGGTGTTATGAGAGCCCAGGATGCTCTGATAGTGGCCTTCAGCTCTTCTGCATTGTTGGGTCTGGCATATCGCATCTTCCTCTTCACAATATCACATAGATTTTCTATGGGGTTGAGGTCAGGCGAGTTTACTGGCCAATTAAGAACAGGGATACCATGGTCCTTAAACCAGGTACTGGTTGCTTTGGCTCTGTGTGCAGGTGCCAAGTCCTGTTGGAAAATGAAATCTCCATAAAGTTGGTCAGCAGTAGGAAGCATGAAGTGTTCTAAAACGTCCTGGTATACGGCTGCGTTGACCTTGGACCTCAGAAAACACAGTGGACCAACACCAGCAGATGACATGGCACCCCAAACCATCACTGACTGTGGAAACTTTACACTGGACCTCAAGCAACGTGGATTGTGTGCCTCTCCTCTCTTACTCCAGACTCTGGGACCCTGATTTCCAAAGGAAATGCAAAATTTACTTTCATCAGAGAACATAACTTTGGACCACTCAGCAGTCCTTTTTGTCTTTAGCACAGGCGAGACGCTTCTGACGCTGTCTGTTGTTCAAGAGTGGCTTGACACAAGGAATGCGACAGCTGAAACCCATGTCTTGCATACGTCTGTGCGTAGTGGTTCTTGAAGCACTGACTCCAGCTGCAGTCCACTCTTTGTGAAGGTCCCCCACATTTTTGAATGGGTTTCGTTTCACAATCCTCTCCAGGGTGCGGTTATCCCTATTGCTTGTACACTTTTTTCTACCACATCTTTTCCTTCCCTTCGCCTCTCTATTAATGTGCTTGGGCACAGAGCTCTGTGAACAGCCAGCCTCTTTTGCAATGACCTTTTGTGTCTTGCCCTCCTTGTGCAAGGTGTCAATGGTCGTCTTTTGGACAACTGTCAAGTCAGCAGTCTTCCCCATGATTGTGTAGCCTACAGAACTAGACTGAGAGACCATTTAAAGCTTTTGCAGGGGTTTTGAGTTAATTAGCTGATTAGAGTGTGGCACCAGGTGTCTTCAACATTGAACCTTTTCACAATATTCTAATTTTCTGAGATACTGAATTTGGGATTTTCCTTAGTTGTCAGTTATAATCGTCAAAATTTAAATAAATAAACATTTGAAATATATCAGTCTGTGTGTAATGAATGAATATAATATACAAGTTTCACTTTTTGAATGGAATTAGAGAAATAAATAAACTTTTTGATGATATTCTAATTATATGACCAGCACCTGTATTCTAACTCAAACGTTTTGGGAAGAGTTGGAAACTGGAAGAGTTGTCGAAAGCTTATTGATGGTGACGTTGATGGTCAACCGTGGTGTTGTCCGTTTATAGCCTACCTTTAGCTTTTTACTTCTGGTGACTGTGTTTAGACTACAAAATACATAAAAGTTGTGTTGGACAAAACATGCAAGTATCATAAACTTTTGTTGATCACAGAGCTTGTTTTTTGCGATAATCCAAAAGCCTATGGGAGAATCCAGTGCGATGAGAACTGCCGGTTGGCCTACAAAGTGACGTCATACCTGCACCGATCGCATCAATCCTCAACAAACATGAGGTTTTTGAAGTGTGTGGCTTCAAACAGTGTGGCATGAGCTATGCAGCCAATACTTATATATCGGGGCGTTTCCTCTGAGGTGGCAAGGGAGGTAATGCCTCCTCAAAAAAATGAATGAGAAAATAACTCATTAACAATGCAAATATTACACAACGTGACACTTAAAAATCACTTGTTTTTCTATAGAACACAGGTAAAGTTATAGCAGGATGCCACGTCTCTGTCTCGCCTCTCCAGAGCAAATGAATGGGGGAAAGTGGGGGAATGATTGGATATGATCGGTTATGATTGGTTTGTGTGATTAATCCCACCTCTTGTTTTTGTGCGTGTTCAGCCACTTAGATATCACCACTTTATGTCATGTAGAATTCAAACTTGAAATGGCCTGAAAACATGATGACTGTGGTTTTTTTAGTGATCAAAATTGTAAAAACACTAACTTGATGAGATTTATACTTAGCTTTAATAAATAGAACATTATTTACATAGTGTAAAAATACAAAATAGAATTGTACTTGGCCTTTATGTAATGTTTATTTAACCAAGAACTAACCGTGTGTACATACAGAGTGTGTGTGTGTGTGTGTGTGTGTGTGTGTGTGTGTGTGTGTGTGTGTGTGTGTGTGTGTGTGTGTGTGTGTGTGTGTGTGCACATCAGTGTCACATGATCCTTCAGAAATCAAATCAATAAATGTTTCTTGAGCAGTAAATCTAAATCATCATATTAGAATTATTTCTGACGGATCACGTGACACTGAAGACTGGAGTAATGATGCTGAAAATTCAGCTTTGATCACAGGAATAAATTACATTTTAAAATAAATTCAAACAAAAAACAGTTTTTTTATTGTAATATTTCACAATATTATTATTTTTTGTATTTTTAATTAAACAAATGTAATCTTGGTGAGCAGAAGATACTTATTTTTAAAACAAATCTTACAGATCCCAAACTTTTGAACTGCAGTCTGTCTATCTATCTACCTACCTACCTACCTACCTACCTACCTACCTACCTACCTACCTACCTACCTACCTACCTACCTATCTATCTATCTATCTATCTATCTATCTATCTATCTATCTATCTATCTATCTATCTATCTATCTATCTATCTATCTATCTATCTATCTATCTATCTATCTATCTATCTATCTATCTATCTATCTATCTATCTATCTACCTACCTACCTACCTACCTACCTACCTACCTACCTATCTATCTATCTACCTATCTGGAGAGAGAGAGATTGAGATTTTTGCAGACTTGATAGATAATTTGTTGTGACATAACCTTTTTGACAAAAAACAACAACAAAACACAATAATATTGTGTATATTTAAAAATAAAAGGTTACAAATGGTATGAGAGAACTGCCAAAATGCCATACATGCCTCTTTTTTATCATAAAGAGTCACTATTATAGTATTAATTCACTATTGTATATTTGCACAGTATGTACTTCCAAAAGGCAGATTTGGTAACAATAGTTACTGAAATAAGTTTGTCTTACTGTTCAGCTGCTTATTTGACCATGTTGGATTTATTTGGTGTTGGATTTATATGTCACATTTCAAATTCTGATATAACTATATTACTCCTCAAATAAAAAGGTATAAGACTGAAAAGATCAACAGAGAGACTGTTAGTGTCATACTGCTAAAGATGTGCTATATGAACATGTGCAATAGTGAGTACTGTACTAATGACTCATTATGCTCTTCTTCACCCCCTCAATGATCAGTCCTTCTCTGTTTCAGTTTCACAGTGCTATGACACACCAGAGTCATTTAGGGTGAACTTCTACAGTACACGTCACCTCATGCCGAATTGCTGGAATCTGAAATTGTTCATTTGATGTTATAAGTGATCAAAGTTATGAATAAAGGAGAGTGTCATGCTCAGACCACCCACTGGACATTCACTGACCGCCTGGTTCATATTGAATGGAAAGAATAAGCACTTTCTTGATCTGGCAAGATCTAATCTGATTGGCTGGCTTTAAAGGGTTAGTTTACCCAAAATGAAAATTAGCCCATGATTTACTCACCCTCGAGACATCCGAGGTGTATATGACATTCTTCTTTCAGACAAATAAAATCAGAGTTATATTAAAAATGTTCTGGCTAATCCAAGCTTTATAATAGCAGTAATAGTTTCTCTGTTTTTGAAGTCCATAAAAAAATTGCACCTGCTGTCCGTCGAATAACTGTTCAACACGGCTCCGGGGTGTTAATAAAGGCCTTCTGAAGAGAATCGTCCCCGCGCCAACATCACTTCCGGCAAATAAGGTCAAAATACATGCAAAATACCGGCGCGATCATAGATATATACATAGATTCCTCATTAGTGCCTGTGCGGCGGATCGGTCGAATGAGGCATCTATGTATATATATCTTTGATCGCGCCAGTATTTTGACCTTATTCGCCGGAAGTTATGGCGCTGGGAATACTAGATGACGTTCGTCTGATAAGAGGTAAAAAAATAACAAATACTGTTGAATTTCTCGCAGAAACCGATCGTTTCGTGTCTTAAGACATCAATGTGTCGCCACGAGCAGCATGGTTTAATAAGGATTTGTATGTCTGTGTGTTTTTACTCTCATTGCTCTCATACTCTAAAATATCCCCATTGACATGCATTATACGACTATCACACTGCAACGGTTGGAGTTAAAAATCTTAATTTGTGTTCTACTGAAGAAACAAAGACACCTACATCTTGGATGCCCTGGGGGTAAGCAGATAAACATAAACATTTCGTTTTTTGGTGAACTATACCTTTAAGGCACAAATGTTTTTTATCAGTTTTCCAAGAAACTTTTAAGGCAAGAACTAATTGCAGGATTTGCGAAATGTTCAGCGATCATCACAGAGTGACATATTTTGATGGTCCACTTTAGACATTCTATAAGTAACTTTGCAACTACATGTCAACTACTAACTCTCAGAGTATTAGTAGACTATTAGGTCAGGGTTCGGGTTTGTAGAATAAGTTGACATGTACTTGCAAATGTGGGGAGCATCAGATAAGCAGACAGTCTACTAATACTCTAATGAGAGATATGTTTACATGTAGCAAAGTTACTTATAGTTAGTAGAATGTCTAAAGTGGACTAAAGTGTTACCTTACACATCTGAAACATCCATTGTATGACAGCACACAGGAAAAGACTTGGCTAGTCAGGAAGCGAGTCATAGTCATTAATGCTCGATTCCCATCATGTTCTCAGATCCATAGCTACTGAACTTCCCGTGACGGGCACCAGAGAGCCTGAAAACAAACAGACCGGAGGAGACGACGGAAGAGAAGAAATGATTAAGATCCATCAGTCCAGATCCGGCAGACAGCTGGGAGGAAATACAGAATCTGTGAGTCATAAAACTTCTATCTTATCTCACATTCAACATGATCTTTACAGCTTCTGTTCACAGCATGACCTGTCAAGATATCGAAAGTTCATCTTACATCAGATCATTATGTCAAAACTAAGGGGTGGGAAAAAGAAAGTCTGCAGCATTAGTGGCAGCAGTGGTCACTAATGGGATTTTGATTAAATGCCTGAAAGCTCAAGATATTTTCACGTTTTATTCTATCACACAAAAATACATCAGTAATACCACACGTGGAACGGCATTAAACAAACTCATCCACTCACTAGTCCACTTTTACAGACTTGTTATATTTATAAAAATCGCACTATTTCAAACTATTCTAACTCACACTTTCCAACTTGTAGATTTTAAATAAAGGGTTAAAGGGGGCATAACACACACAGTTTCTGCCAGTCTCATGTTAATCTTGAGTATCTATAGAGTAGTGTTCCATCCTTCATATGTCCGACGAGTCTTTAGTTTGATCAGATTTATAAAAGACAGATACGCTGTACCGATTCTTTTCCGAAAACAGCCGAACTCGTGAAGGCATGCAGTGGGCGGAGACAAACAATACATTATCCCTGGATAACTTTCGATTCACTATACGTCCGTGTTGTTCACATTATATGCACTTACACGCCGATTGCCAACAAAACACACACATTTGATGCAGTTTCACTGACCGCCTGCGGTTTCCACTCATGACCGGGAACACACACACACACACACACACGCACTTGCAGAACTCCAGAAAAACAAACTGCATCCACTGTTCCCTTAACACTGGTTTATTTGGGAAGCGGAACAAGGTTATCTTTCCCTCACAACCAAAAACATTTCTTTAGTGACATTGTTAATTTCGTAGTCTAAAAACAAAATGACAGCGCTGCCGACGGCTCCCGTAACCCGAACGAAGCTCGTTGTTGCCGCTCTTGCTCTAGTTCTGGTTGACGTGTGTGTGCGCTCATCCGGGAGAAATGCCCATACAAGGAATTCCGCCCATACAGGGCCATACTCGGAAAAAACTTTCCGAAACTCCTGAAGGAGTGTATTTGGCACAGAAATACTATCATACGCCCAACTCTTTTTTTGTTATTTTGGCCATGTTTAGCATGAGAATCAACTCTTTAACAGTGTGAATAAGTCAGAATGCATGAAATAGCATTACAGGACTAGGACTAGGGTTGAACAACAAAATATGGAATCCAAAATGCCTAACACCCAGGCCAAGTGTGCGTCTCAATCAACTCCCTAGGTTGTGAATCAGTATATCATGTACATCAGGCTTGTGCAAAATTCAGAATTTGAATTTGAATTTAATTGACTCCGCCCCATTTGGCATTAGTGTAAATTATTCTTTGATTAGAGCTTTTATGTATTGTTTATCTACAGGCCTGCTAAACATGGTTCTGTGTTTGATTTGGATACTACAGTAAAGCCAATGTTTAGTGTTCGTTCTTGCGACAGATATTTGGCAAATCGTTCTAAAAATACAAAAGTAACGGTGCCATTCAGTAGCGATCACTATAGATCCGCAGTCTTTACTCTTGAGGACTGAACAGGTTCTGCTCGATCATCTTCACTTAAATTGTCTGGGTCTGATTCGGGCTCAAATTGGTATGGTTTTATTGACGCCATTGTACTACCCAAAGCACAGGCTACCGGTAAAGGTAAGGGGCGTGACGTTTCCGACAAACGTGCACTAGGCGGTTAGCCAATCACAACACACTGGGCCAGCTAACCAATCTGAGCCCACAGAAAGTTGAATTGGAATTGGAATGACAGGAAGTGGAATTAAATTCATGGCAATTCAAAGAAATTCCACACAGTCACACAACAGAACGAATGTGTTGAATCTCACATACATTCAGTGTTAGGAAGGTTACTTTGGAAATGTAATTGCTTACTGTTATAAGTTACCCATTATAAATGTGATTTGGATTACTTTATCAATGCAAAGCAATGTCCTTTTAATTTGACCGTTAACTAATTGAATTACACATTTTACCTCAGTAATACAACTAAATACAATTACATTCATTTTGTAATTTAATAACAATTTCATTACACGTAACTACCGGTAGTCATTCCTCAGCCCTACATACATTTTGTTCTAAAATATAGATAATGACCAAATTCTTGAAATAATTACCGCCTCAATGTTGTTTAATTAGTTCTTTTCATTTCAAAGTTGTTGTAAATGCAGTTATCATTCATTCCAATGCAAATGTTGCATCTAATTCTCAATAGCTCCTCAAATGTTCCATCATGTTCCACAAAATTACAATTACAATAAATCAAACTTAATTATTTGTTCTGTGACTAGAGCTTTTTACATTCATTGCTGGGGGAAAACATTTCCTGTTAATGTAATCTGTACAAGTAGTTCAAACTAATATCATTTATAGAATATGTAATGCAATCATATCTGACATACTGTAAAGCTTCATTATTAAACACTTCACTTAAAATATGTTTATGAATTTCTTTGAAATTTCAATTCTGCTTCCTTTAATTCGAATTCGAATTATAATTCTAGATCCTGTGACATCAAGAATTGGTTTGGAATTCAGGAGTCATTCTCAATTCAATTCAGGATTGTGCTCAAGCCTGATGTACATGACGATATACTGACTCACTACACACTGGGACACTGATGACGTCCTCACTGTACAACATCTGGTATACCATGGAAATAATTGACATACCATATGGGGAAACAATGAAATTCATACAGGTTTCAAACAACTTGAGGATGATTAAAGGATGACTGAATTTTCATTTTTAGGTGAACTATCCTTTTAAAGGAATATGGGGAGCATCGATGCTCCTTGGTTTTCACGGTGCATTGTGGGACTTTTTAGGGGGCAAATGTGTCAGTGCACTGGTTGGATTTTGTGATTGAGACAGTCCTTAAAATGGCCGACTTCCTGATCAGTGCCCTGACTAGTGAACTAGGGAGCTGATTAGTGATTAAGACACACAAACTCAAAAGACATGTCAGAATCTGAGTCACAGTGCTGCCCTACCAAGGACAAACATAGTAACTACACTACACATTTTTGTATGTCCATCTAGTGAAAAAACTGATCAAATCAATTAAAAGACTTTGTACCTGCTAATGGTTTACTTGGTTCTCTCTACATATTAAGGCAAGAGACTATACAGACAAAACCATTGAGGGGTCTTCATGCACATGTCAGTAGTCTTTTTTTTAGACTAGTGGAAAGAAAAAATCCAAAATACACTTTTAAGTGTTTATTTTATTACACGTTATCTATATGCATCTGTAGATTTCAAATACAGTACATCTTTTGAGCCAGAAATCACTTGCATACATTAAAATTTCGATTCTATATTCTGGAAGTTTTACAGAGGGGTTTGTTCATATATCATATGAACATATAACATTGTATATATAAAAAATATAATGAAACTTTTTGTTCTGGCTTTTCTTATAATATGGAGATTCCCTCAGTAAATACCTTAAAATGTAATTTGACAAATTGAAACAATTATGAACTTCGCATTTTCAAATGTTTGCAATTCTGTTCTGGAAATTTTTGCAAATTAGTGCATTTTTATTTAATTTGGTTGGCATATTTATTAGATATTACATATTATTTATGATTTATTACTAATAATCTAACAATTATCTAACATAAATGTTTGTATATATGTATATATATTATATTGTGTGTGTGTACACACGTCAAATGATTAATCGCATCCAGAATAAAACTGTGTTTATATAATATTTGTGTGTGCACTGTGTATAATAATTATGTAATTATTTGAATACACACACACACATACATGTATATATAAGGGGTGGTAAACCACGATTTCACTTTTCTAACTTTAGCTAGTGTGTAATGTTGCTGTTTGAGCATAAACAACATCTGCAAAGTTACAACGTTCAAAGTTTAAAGCAAAGGGAGATTTTTGCTTTTAAAGAAATACATTTCTAAGGACTACAGCTAACGGCCGCTAGGGACTACTAGACATTCCTCCAGGGTCTCTGACATCACCAGCCCCAATATTTACATAAACCCCTCCTCCGAGAATATGAAATAAGGGGGACCGGGAGGCCATTTTGTAGCCCCTCGGGGAATAGTTGTTGTGGTAGGCTAGTTAGTAGGCTGGAGTGTTGTTGCCAATGCCGACGAAACGCTGTTATTTTCATCCGGATTGCAGGTCCACTTTGTTCAGCCTTCCTAGGGACGGGGGTGCGTTGCAGTGCGTTTAACATACAACATGTTATATGCATACGTGTATGAGACAGAGGGGAACATGGTCGCATTTGCAGCAGATATGTGCTGCCCATCATAAATCAAAGCACGAGACAGACAGGGATCGGAGGAGAACACCGTAAAATGTGACATAATGGACAATATTCGTCTGTATTTGCAATACACGACAAACACTGCCAGTGTGACATTTCACGGAGGAAAGCTTCCACAATCTTCACGAGTTCAATGCAGGATTCTTACAACGGCTTGTCCTGAAAGATGGATTAAAAAACAGAAGCTGTTTACGGGCCACAACCTGTAAGTATGATTTATTTTTCGTCGATGTGTTTTCCTGTAATAGTTCATATTGTTAATTGTACGTTGTAGCAAGGAAGTAAACAGATGACAACGCTGTTTGGCTCTGCAAACCAGTTTGTTAAATGCTCATTCATACTTAACGTTATCCGACAAACACCTAACGTTACAAACTTTTTAAAATCTCAACAGCGAACTTGGCATTAGTGTAAATTATTATTTGATTAGAGCTTTTATGTATTGTTTATCTACAGGCATGCTAAACATGGTTCTGTGTTTGATTTGGATACTATAGTAAAGCCAATGTTTAGTGTTCGTTCTTGCGACCGATATTTGGCAAATCGTTCTAAAAATACAAAAGTAACGGTGCCATTCAGTAGCGATCACTATAGATCCGCAGTCTTTACTCTTGAGGACTGAACAGGTTCTGCTCGATCATCTTCACTAAAATTGTCTGGGTCTGATTTGGGCTCAAATTGGTATGGTTTTATTGACGCCATTGTACTACCCAAAGCACAGTCTACCGGTAAAGGTAAGGGGCGTGACGTTTCGTTTCACAATCCTCTCCAGGGTGCGGTTATCCCTATTGCTTGTACACTTTTTTCTACCACATCTTTTCCTTTCCTTTGCCTCTCTATGAATGTGCTTGGACACAGAGCTCTGTGAACAGCCAGCCTCTTTTGCAATGACCTTTTGTGTCTTGCCCTCCTTGTGCAAGGTGTCAATGGTCCTCTTTAGGACAACTGTCAAGTCAGCAGTCTTCCCCATGATTGTGTAGCCTACAGAACTAGACTGAGAGACCATTTAAAGCCTTTGCAGGTGTTTTGAGTTAATTAGCTGATTAGAGTGTGCCACCAGGTGTCTTCAACATTGAACCTTTTCACAATATTCTAATTTTCTGAGATACTGAATTTGGGATTTTCCTTAGTTGTCAGTAATAATCGTCAAAATTAAAAGAAATAAACATTTGAAATACATCAGTCTGTGCGTAATGAATGAATATAATATACAAGTTTCACTTTTTGAATGGAAATCAGCTTTTTGATGATATTCTAATTATATGACCAGCACCTGTATACATGCATGTGTGTGTATTTGTACATACACATTATAATTATACACAGTACACACACAAATATTATATAAACAAAAACGTTTATTTGGGATGCGATTAATTGTTTGACAATTATTTATAAATACACGCATATGCATAAACTTTTATGTTAGATGCGATTCATCAATTATTTATCGATTTGACAGCACTAATATTTATACATAACATTTCAGAAAAGTTGTAATTCAAAACGACTTGTCTTCATGTTTTGTGATTAATCAACTGGGGAACTTTTACCTTATTCACCTGTGATGTCTTGCCTTAAACTGGGATACAAGAAAGCATTTTTGAAGCACTAAAATGATCTTCAAAACATGGGCTCATTAATGCCGTGTTCAGCTGCATCCAGTCTCATTTTACCTGCTAAATGGGTTCAAAAGTTTGAAAATTAAAACATATTGTGGTGCCACTTCTACTGACTAAAACAAGCAGCATCAATTACATCAACAGGAACTGCAGGTCATTTGCATCACAAAACAGGCTGAAGAGGTTTTGACTGTTCCTCCTTCCTGTACTCTAACGCCAATGCCTTCTGCGTGCAGGAATGTCTATAAACAAATAAATGCACAGTCAATAAGTGTCAGTAAAGATGGCTGGGTCGCATTAAAGACACGCCCCTCGTGCCCCGCGTGCAGCTGGGTCTCTCGTCCACTGACCCTGTGAGAACAAACTCGAGATTCATTCTCACTGCGACCTGCACAAAACCTCTGATCAATACTCTCCTATTACACGCTCCTCCAGGGACTCGGACACTCTAGTGCATCCCATCAAACCCTGAGAGCGGCGTGTCAAACACAATAGGCTCTCTCCGCTACAGAGGACCTCTAAAGACGATCAATAATCATTTGACTGAGCTCGTATGACCGGTGCATTTAATCCTGCGAGGTTACAGAGCAGCGTTCCTCAGTCCTGACGCAAGATGATTGATACTCTCTCACATGTGGCATTGCTGGCTGTTGCTCAGGAGGGCATGACAGAGCAGGTTTACTAGAGAAATGACTGTGTTGGACTGCATGAGTGAACGCATTATGGCTGTTTTTCTTGATCTGTCTAACTATAGACTGAGTTTGACACACTTTGGCTTTTCTATTCATATACCGTAAAATTTACATGGGACTCAAAGACATGGTACTATATATAAAATGTACACAAATATGTATATGTATGTGTGTGTGTCTGTGTATATACACACACACTAATGTATATATATATATATATATATATATATATATATATATATATATATATATATATATATATATATATGTATATATATATATATATATATATATATATATATATAAAATGTACTGTGGTATCGGATGGTAATATGTTTATATACATACTAACAATAATAATTTGTTTATGATTTTGTGTATAATTTATAAATTATATTTGTTAATAATTTATTTAATATAATATAATTACTATGGAGTGGGTGGGGGGGGGTCTCCTCAACCACCTGGATGATGCAACGACATATTACGACAGAACGCCCTCCACACACCAGCTGATTGGTGGAGAGGAGACCAAGTGATGAAGCCAATTGGTATATGGGTATATTATAACGACAGAGGCTAAATGGGCAAATGGATGCAGGATGCTGGGATTTTTAATGACCACAGAGAGTCAGGACCTCGGTTTAACGTCTCATCCGAAGGTCTGTGCTTTTTGACAATATAGTGTCCCCATCACTACACTGGGGCGTCAGGACCCACACAGACCACAGGGTGAGCGCCCCCTGCTGGCCTCACTATCACCTCTCCCAGCAGCAACCTGGTTTTCCCAGTTGGTCTCCCATCCAGGTACTGACCAGACTCAGCCCTGCTTAGCTTCAGTGGGAAACCAGTATTGGGCTACAGGGTGATATGGCTGCTGGCGTATCACTATTTATAACAAATATTACTTGTATAATATATTGTTAGTATACACAAAAAAAAATGCTGGTTTAAAAATAACCCAAGTTGGGTTGAAAATGGACTAACCTAGCAATTGGGTTGTTTTAACCAAGCGGTTGGGTTAAATGTTTGCTTAAAACAACCAAATTGCTGGGTTAGTCCATTTTCAACCCAACTTGGGTTACTTTTTAAACCAGCATTTTTTCGAGTGTACACACACACTACCAGTCAGAAGCTTGAGAACCGTCTTCTGCTCACCAAGGCTGCATTTATTTGATCCAAAATACAGCAAAAAGTCATATTGTGAAATATTTTTACAATTTAAAATAACTTTTTTTCAATTTGAATATATTGTAAAACATAATTAATTTCTGTGATTCAAAGCTGAATTTTCAGCATCATTACTCCAGTCTTCAGTGTCACATGATCCTTCAGAAATCATTCTAATATGATGATTTGCTGCTCAAGAAACATTTATGATTATTATCAATGATGAAAACAATTTTTTCAGGATTATTTAATGAATAGAAAGTTCAAAAGAACAGCATTTATCTGAAATATGCAACATTATTCATTTCTTTACTGTCACTTGATCAATGTAATGCATCCTTGCTGAATAAATGCATTCATTTCTACCGACCCAAAACTTTTGAACGGTAGTACAATGTTGCAAAAGCTTTCTATTTCAGATAAATACTGTTCTTTTGAACTTTCTATTCATCAAATCATAAAAAATAAAAAATAAAAGTTTTACACAACTGTTTTCAACATTGATAATAATCAGATGTTTCTTGAGCAGCAAATCATCACATTCGAATGATTTCTGAAGGATCATGTGACACTGAAGACTGGAGGAATGATGCTAAAATTCAGCTTTGATCGCAGGAATAAATTACATTTTAAAATATACTACAATAGAAAACAGTTATTTTACATTTTAATAATATTTCACAATATTACAGCTTTTTTGTATTTTTAATAACATAAATGCAGCCTTGGTGAGCAAAAGAGACATTTTAAAAACAAAAAAATCTTACTGTTCTCTTTGACGGAACTTTTATTTATAATAATAATAATAATTCCATCTGAAATATTATAGGCCTTTGCCCTTAATCCTTATATAAGGGTTAAGGGCATGATATTATCATAGTACACTAATATTATAAAGCATAAAACTATGATTACAAGTTCACACATAATGTTGTTTACACAGTAGTCCAGACTAGAGCACAAAATACAATGGTACTATATATATATATATATATTGAAGAAAAAAAAAAGATGTTAAGACCATGCAGGACGTGCAAAAACCACTTCATCTATATTAATTTATGATTAACATAACATTAACTCAGTCCATACAGTTAATAATCACTGCGTGGAGTCAGTTTATGTTACTCAGGGCTGCACATCCTGATTTCACAGAGTTAGATCATATTTAGTTGATCCAGGAACAACATTCCTGACCGAAAATGTATCCTAACCCTATCCCTACCCCTAACCATAACTTATCCCTAAAATCAGAGGTAACTGATAACTGATCACCACCATCCCTGTTTGTAAGCCTAAACTTGACATAAACTGTAAACTTGTCCCTCAAATCTGATTGGTTGCTTGGAATGTTGTTCCAGGATAAACATCTTTGTAGGACTGGGTGAAACCAGGGTCTGCACCAAGGGCCATATGTCAGAAGGGTTGTAAATACTGCCACCTAGTGGACGAAAGAAACGCACAAGTCTTTATCACCTCATTTGCTGATATAACTGTATAATATATGCAAACAGTTATGTATAAACTTTAAAACAAAATACTTATATTAGGGGTGTAAGAATATATAGTCTCGCAATACAAAAATGCAACGATATGTATCGTGAAGTGACAATATCTATTGTGTATTCTTCATCAAAATGAAAATTACTGTGTGAAAATGTACAGAGTTTTAGTGTCAGAACTACATTAAACTACTATGTTGAATATAATGTATAATAATGCAATGGGGAATATTTGTGTGTCCTGATAATGCCACATTTCTTTGTTACCAGTAAAAATGTGGCCTACATTATTTGAAATGTATATAGTCAGTGACAGAGTGCAAGCATATACGTCTGTAATACCAAATTTCGCATTTTAAATCACCCCTAACTTATATATTTTAATACTTAAAATTATTTTAATAGTTGCTTTTTATTATAATTACCTGTAAATTGTTTCTTCACAAGGGAAAATCATCAAACATGTCAAATATATTTTTATTTTATATATTTAATTACATTATACAAACGTAATTAGAGTGTTTAAATGATTAAACTGTATCAAATGTCCCAAATGAACAATGTCATATATACTTTGGTAATATTTCACTATTCGGTACAGTCTGTTAAACTATTTTATAAGATAGTTTTGACTGTTTAAATCGATTTAAAATTTCCCAGACTAAAATGCATGTTTGAGCGGTTTTAAATGAAGGCAACTTGCATTATTTTGTCTCAAGATGCACACCAACAATGTGTTTTTCCTAAGGCACGTTTATAAAATATACTTAACCGCCCTAATTTATACCAAAACCTAATCCTGGCTTAATCTAAACCCTGTCTGTGAAAGCAGGCCTTTATGCTTTCACTTCAGATGCTGTTCAAGTTGAGAGAAATGTCCACTAGATGGCAGAGAAACCTAGGTGAAACACGAGGCCCTCAAAATTCATCACAGCATCAGCATATGGGCCACATGTCTGGTTTAATAATCACCCTTTATCTATCAGATATACATACTTTTACAGATCATCAAACCCTCCATGTTTGCTTTTTCTATTCTGACTAATAAGGCAAAAATCAGGTCTAGTGATTCAGATATTTCCGTCGCATACTCAACCTCAGAGCCAAAGATGAATTACATCAAACTGTGAAATACGAGGTGTCATCTAGCCTATATCCCCTGAACCAAACTCCTGCCGAACAGTACAAGATCACATACAGTCATTTCAAACCCATCTGAAACAGAACTATAGACACCATTTTATGAATGTAAGTTTCATTGCCACCACTTCCGCCTCTCTACGGCCACCAGTAACAGGTTCTTACTGGAAACCAAAGCTGCCTAACTAAAAGTAGACAGTGTGTAAAATGACAGGGTACGAATGTGACCTTAAAATACATGTCGACTTCTTACGAGTGCTTCAATATCTGGACCTTCTTTCACTTCAGATATGTAAATGATCATAAACACTGTAAATTGGTATTGTACAGTCATATATTTAAAACAAAAAAAGTACCATGTTACACTGATAGTATCAGATGGTACTTAAATGGTATGATTACCATATTATATCATGATACCATGGTATTACAGTGGTCTAAAGACTTGGGTCATCTACCACAGTGCTTTCTGTGCTAGTTGGGTCAGTCAGACAAGGTTGTGCACTGCAAAAAATGCTTTTCTTACTTAGTTTTTTGTCTTGTTTTCAGTCCAAATATCTAAAAAAATCTTACATTAAGAAGCATTTACTAGACAAGCAAAAGTTGTCGTCTTGTTTTGGGGGGAAATAACTCAAAATTAAGGGAGTTTTTGCTTAAAATAAGCAAAATAATCTGCCAATGGGGTAAGCAAAATAATCTTAATTCAAACAGAAAACAAGATTATTTTGTTTACCCCATTGGCAGATTATGCTAACTTAACTCCCTTAATTTTGAGTTATTTCCCCCCAAAACAAGACAAAAACTTTTGCTTGTCTAGTAAATGCTTCTTAATGTAAGATTTTTTAGATATTTGGACTGAAAACAAGACAAAAAACTAAGTAAGAAAAGCATTTTTTGCAGTGTGGGACCATTTCAAAACAGCTTAAGCTGATTTAAGATATTAGTTGAGAAGCAGGGAACTGAATTTGAATGTTTCACTCATGATCTAGATTTTAAATTCTGTAATATTCATCACGTTTGTTAAATGATGACTGGAAATCACCTCAGTGTTCACAGATAGTACAGGCGCGCGCCGCGGCTACTAAACCACATGAATGGGCGACGAGAGGAAGTTCCAGAAACATTAAAACATTAAACATTACACGAATAAGAGGGAAAACACATTCAAAAGAGCGCTCTCTCACACTAAAATGTCAAAAGTGGATTTCAAATCGATTATTAAAACGCGTTTCTTGCACGCGTCAGATAAACGACGTCGTTTGTTCAAACGTCATCGGTGCCGTGTAAATATAAACACACAAGAATAAAATATAAACATATTAGATTTTATTTCCATATACGGATATATATAACAGTTAAATCAAGAAAAAAAAAATACTGATGAGGTCATAAAAATGCCTGTAAATGTAATAACACACAGAAGTGGCCGCCAGCTATTGATCGATAGTCATAAAAGAGACGCATTTCTTTAGAAGTGCACTACAAAGTGCTACCCTACATCGGCTATGAGGGACTATATTTGTTATCTAGGAAGCCCAGAGCACACGGTTTGACACACACGCGCGCGCGCTTTTCTACCCAGATACAAATGCATTGACAGGCCGCGCGCCACGCCCCCTCTCATGACGTAGCTGGAACTACCAAGTACGTGACTCGACACAGTAACTAACCACAGATCGGGCCTCGCTTAACGGGTCAAACGCTTCGCAAACGGACAAGATATAGTCATTTCACGAGGTCTCAGTCACAGGTTCCGTTTAGAGACGTTTGCACTATTATTGGCACGTTACACCACGCGCAAACAGCATTAAACGCGCGCCTGCCATATGGAGCCATGCATAGCTATTCCAATTAAGTGTCTTTTTCTAAAGAGGAACAGGAAGTCAGAAACACTATCTCATGCTCGCACCGCAGGCTTCCTCTTATCTACATCGAGCGCCCAATGAGAATAAAATGACCCGAAAAACTCATCGCATCCTATGTAAGAAAGCCTGCAACCTTTCTTTGCAGGTGACAGTTTAGTATAATGCACACTAAGTATGCATATATATTTTAAAAATGATCTGGTAGTGTTTTAGAAGGTCCTGGTGATGGGAGGTACACACCAGTGCACACTCAAATTCTGACTAATTTGTATACTAGACTACTAGAGGAGAGCATCCAACAGTACAAGTTTAGAGAATAATATTACACGCAAAAGAAATAAGCATGCTTAACATGAAACATCCCCCCTAATGAATCAATACTTAAGTCAGTGCGTTAGTGAGTTTAATGTTCACTTACCACACAACTGCTTGAGAATGGAGCTGCACTTGTGCGCAAAAGTTACCAAGTGACTTTGGAGAGACTTTGCGCAAATGCGCACGCAAGTTCCACTGCGAATGTTCAAGATGTCCCCTCTTCCTCTTCTTTTTCCTTTGAAATAGTGGTTTTACGCGTGTTCTTCACTTGAGTCATTCATGTAGAGTCACAGGTCTCCACACACACACACACACACTTTCTCTTGAGCGCTCTTGACGACGCCCACTTCACTAGACACAGTTTGCCGCAACGATTCAAAATCTGTCTGTACGTTGTGAATGAATAGAGTCTCAGTAAACGCCTTGACAACAGTGACTTCAGTTTCCTGGGTAAAACAATCCGTTTAATAACTCCATGATGCATTGGGCACAATGAGCTCATTGTGATGCGTGCCAGAAAATAAATATATGGGTTGAGGTTTAATGACCTGGCATACAACTTTTAGACTTTCAAAAATAAAAGTAAAGAGGAAATGCGCACAGCATTGGCTAACTACAGGTGGGTGGTTGCCATGCCATGATAATATATTCATATAAACTGAGTATTTACCATTATTATGCATGCAGTTTTTATAGAACATTTGTAGGCCTACTTAGTCACACAGCAGGACTTTTTAGATAAACTGCAAAAAGGTGATTAAAAATAAAGAAAAACTCAATAGTATCTAAAACATTCACATTCATAAAATTCATGTTAGTTAACTCACTAGACCTTAAAGGCTGCATTAACTGTGGGAAACAAATGTGAAAGAATTTGGGTGTGTATGGGAATTTAAACCACGATACTGCCTGAAAACCTGCTCCTGCATGCATTAAATGCTCGTCAAATTAAAGGCACCTGACTTACATAATCAGTAATTAATATAAAACACATTCACACATTTTTATACGAGGCTAGTTTATTCTTAGCTAAAAACACTTAGTTCTTTCAAAAATATATGTGCTCATTAATGTATATTTACTTCTTTCAAGTAATAAAGTATTCTCGTAAGTTTATAATATGCCATTGAAAATACATACGGGTAAGGGGTTCGAATGGGGGTCGCCATGTTGCCCCTCGATCTTGAAAGTACATTAGCCAAAGAGGGACATACCCGTAAATTTCAGCTTTGCCTTTCGCGTTTTAACACTCGATGGCACCGTGTCGAATGTGAAGAGGGGGATTGCTGGATTGAACTGGAAGCCATGTTAATCTTGGACTAAATCGGCCACCGTAGGAGTTAAAACGAAATCGGAATTGGGAGGAACAGAAACTAATATTTACTGGATGGTCATAAACCTTTTCACCGCTAGATGGGGGAAAATATCACACAGTGTAGCTTTAAGCTTAGTCTCGTGCTGCGTTCACACCAAACGCGAATAGAGCGTCAAAATCGCGTCTAGTTTCACGCGCGAACATTTTGAATGCATTCGCGCCTCGCGGCAAATTGTTCAAGGCACTCCAGGAGAAACATGTCATAAAACACCACTCTGCCTCTTTTCATTTTCATTAAAAATATATATTAAACATTAATAGCCACACAAATGTGGTCCAGGCAACTCCTACATTATCTTCACTGCATGTATATTTAAATATCCTTACAAAATAAAGTAATGAAATTTCTCTTTGCCCTCAGTCAAAACGATTTGGCAGACAACAAAGTATACATTCATGCATGGGCGTCGGAAGCAAAAAAAATGTGGGTGGGTCCTCAGAATTTTTTTTACTGGAGTAGATGCCAATAAGTACAAATATACCACTTTGCTTGCTAAACGTATAGTTCGGAAAGATAAAATTACGGGAATCGCCATTTCATTGAGAGCATCAGTAGTGTAGGGGTAAGACACAAAGCATTTAGTTTTGACACAAATCGACCCGCGGTTCGAGTCCGGCTTTCGCCAAACTCAATCTTCTCCCTTTTCCCATCACATATCAGATCGGAAAGGCATATTTTCAATAAAAATGACGAAAATATTAGAAAAGTGGAAATAAAGCGTCTAACGTGTTTAATAATAACTGTTTATCGATAAAAACGAGACGATAAAAGTGAGTGGGTCCAATATCATTGATCTTAAAAAGTGGGTGGGTCTTGTCCCACCCACATACAATGGTTCCGACGCCCATGCATTCATGACACCAAAGATCGGCCGTTAGATCTACACAAGATGCACCACTACGGGACATCAGAGCCAGGCAGCAAATGTCAGAAGGACTGGCCGAGGAAGGGCTGCTCTCGCCGGGGTTAATGAGCGCTGAGCGCCTGGTGATCGCCTGGATCTCACAACTCCAAAAACACAAGATTATTTTTTTTAAATAAGCGCTCTCTTTATAAATAAACCACAGATTTGAGCTTTAAACAACTACATTCTCACCTGAAAAAGTCTTAAAACTACATTTTGTGACACAACAGTAGTATTTTTAAATTATGCAGGGTTTCTCATCACGTCACTTTACCACATGACCGCAGCGAGCAGGCTCCTGATTGGTTAACGCGGCGCGAATTGACGCGAAAGTTCAAATTTTTCAACTCTTCGCTTCAAACGCGTGAATGCTCAAAAGCACCACTCGCGAACTGGACGCGCGAATGAGGCGGATTCGCGTCCTTCGCGCCGCGGGACCTCCAGACGCGCGTCAATGCGCCTTTCCATTGACTTAACATTGAAATCAATCGCGCCAGACGCTCTATTCGCGTCTGGTGTGAACGCAGCATTAGACTAAAATGCATGCTTGAGCTGTTTTAACTGAACGCAACTATCACTGATATATCTTAAAATATGCCCTTAATGAACCAAGGTCTAATCCAGCCCTGTCTGTGAAACCAGGCCTTTATCATCTACATTCAAACACACTCATTTACATTTACATTACATTTAGTCATTTAGCAGACGCTTTTATCCAAAGCGACTTACAAGTGAGAGCAATAGAAGCAACTAGAACAGTCAAAGGCTACAGTATGCAAGTGCTGTAACAAGTCTCAGTTAATCTAACACAAAACAGAACTTTTTTTTAATTAATTTTTTTATAAATTAGACAGACAGAAAATGTATAGAATGTTAAGTGCTATTCTTGATTGGTCAGGTGCTGCTGGAAGATACGTGTCTTTAGCTGTTTTTTGAAAATTGCCACAGACTCGGCTGCTCGAATTGAGATAGGCAATTCGCTACTACATCAAATAATACTTCCTCACATTGTAACTTTGAATGTATTGTGATGTCACAGCAGAACAAAGGGAAGTCCTTGACGCTCCCTTCATGACTAATCATGCCAAATATAGACTTGGGGCAGCAGACTGGGGGGATATCCAATCACGTTTAAGCACAGACGGCATGCTTCATTGTGCCAGCCAAAAAAGCTGCACGCAAATACACAAATATGTTGAATGTGAAACTGTTTTCGAAGCATGAAAGATATCAGTAACATCCCAAAAAGGCGGACTGCCCTTCAGCCACAAGATTGCAAAACATCATTGTTCACATTCCAAACATCCCACGTCTGGTATCACAGTTTGCCTGGCTTCCTGAAATGCACATGAACAGAATGACAAGTCAAAAACTCAAAATCGGTTAAATAAGAGATTGAAATAAACTGAATCTTACAAACCTCACAAATAATCTTCCCCCAGATTCAGATCTCCCGATTGAAGGTTCAGTAATCACAGGCGTCACTGTTCAGGAATTTCCAGACACGTGAGCGGCGGTTATTTCCTTCATCCAGACTTTATACGTGGCCTTCCCAAAGGTTGCACAGCCTTCAGGGCGGAAATTGAACCGTAGCTGTGCTCATTTAACTCATTCCAGAGGGAATAGAGCAGAAACAAAGCGTTTAAACACTTTACCACACACATACACATGAGTTTATCTGATCAAAGAGCATTGGTGGAATCACATAGCAAGGGTTTCCTGAACAAGGCACTGGCATACCAATGCCCAGCCACCCTTTACGATACTCCCAACCACACAGGAAGCCCAATAGAGAAGTAAAGAGAGTGTACGAAACTCTGAAATATGTCCAAGTGGTGCACTCAGGGCTTGACATTAACACCCGCCAAATGTGTGTAACACAGTCACTCCTTCTAGCCACTTTGGCGGCTTGAATTGTATATAATATATATACACATTTTTCAATTGTAGTCTTTTAAGAAAGCATCTGAAATAATAAACCAAGTGTTGTCAAAAATATAGATTTATTTCAATACTAAAATATCTGAAACGCTTCCAATACTCATTTCCCGCAGAATAGACACACAAACCCACCTCTTTCTCTCTCATCTCTCCGACACACAAACCCGCCTCCACTCACTCGCTTCATTTGCTCCGGATGAATATTGTTGGTGTTAGAGGGCTTGAATTTCAGCGTGGGATTGTGTGTATTGCGCATAATTTTACTCTTTCCTGTAGATTTTGTGTGATTTAGTGTGTGCACATAAAGACATCTTGAGTTTGTTTTCGCTGCTTATTGCGCTTACAGTCAAATACACACAAAATAATGTCAAAATGCCGGTCTTGGCGAGTATTCATAGTTGAGAAAGAAAACACATGTGTAACAGTATAATGGATCCGTGCGTCAGGTCTTAAAGTGACAGCAGCCTAATATTCCTGCTGCCAAATTATGAGATCATATTAAAAATATCTATATGCCAGTTTTTCCCCATTGTATCGGTCAAAATTGTGGCCAGTGAAATGCTAAGTGGCTAGTAACTTTGGAAAACCACTAGCCACAGTGGCTGGTGAGCAAAAAAGTTCATGTCAAGCCCTGCACTAGCCAGGCGAACTTAGGCCCGCCCCACAACATTTGAGGTCAGGAAGTTCGGTCTGGACTTGATCCGTTGTGGAGCAACTATGCCCGAACAGGAGCTGTTCGGACCAATCAAATTGTCAGGGCGGGTTTTAGAAGATGATGAACAGATGCTCAACCGTAACGTAAGCATTCACGTCACCAAAGAGCGCTTGGGTTGAATTCGTTCTAATCCTAAACGGAGAACTTGTTTGTATATGCATTCACCTTCACCATTTCTCTCAGAAATGATGGTGGTGTTGGTAAGTACTCTGTGTATCCTTAAATTCTTTTTTACAACACCGGCAAACATCGTTTACACACACTTCTTCCATCGTGCGTGCAGACAGGGTTGCCAAATTTTCACCACAAAACCCGCCCAATTGCTACTCAAAACGAGCCCAAAACAAGCCCAATAGCTGTCTGAGGGGGTTCTCCGGGGAAAAAAATGGCGTTTGGGGGGTAAAATATGTATTTTTTTGGCAAGGTTGCCTGCTAAATTTGGCATTCCTGGGTCTAAATATCATGGAAAAACAGCCCGCAAGAAAACGGCGGATTTGGCAACACTGTGTGCAGGTGAGTTCTGTTGACATTTGACAATGTTATGCGTCACTCCGTTGCTCTGATTGGTTGTAGGTCTATCCAATTGAGGTCTTTCCTGGTTCGGTTGAAACACGCCCCATAATCACAGCCCAACGGAGCAGTATCAGACTCATATTCTGACTAGAATTGAGTATGACAACGTCAGGCTAGCCCTGCACACTAACAAATGGAAATGCAATGCAATTTGAAAGCTGTATCTAAATGGATCTCCAGTCTCCAATGGTGTGGCGATTGGCAGACAGAAAAAAAGTCTTTATGTTCACGATTATGCGTGTTGCCAATAGTGTGCGAAAATGCACAATGCAGATGTAAATAACTTCCTCTGTAGTAGCTTTCAAATCTCATTCACACTTCTGCATACTCTAACGCAACACAACACATCAAGTATGAGAGTCCCAGTCAACATCTTAACAACAGTGACTTCAGTTTCCTGGATAAAGCACACTTTCTTTATAACTCCATGATGTATTATTTGGCACATTAGCTTGGTGGCCTGGCATCAAAATTACAGGTGATGTGTATTTATCCTTTCCATCTAAACTTATTATGAACTGATTCATAAGACTGGTAACCCCAAGGTTGCGGGTAAGGCAAGGCATGTAAAATAGTAGGTATGTATGATATATATGCATAGATGCCTCATTAGCAGCCATCTCAATGGACCGCTATATGTAAGCCATCCGCCATATTGGAACAGTCAAAGCCGTGAACATTTGAGAGCAAGTTGACTGAGTGTCTGCAACTTTAATTAGACTGATGTGTATGAATATCTATAGATGAAATAGACTTGAGCAGACGATTTTGCTAAACTAACACAATACAAGACAGAGCTAACACG
>CM042258.1:6124713-6249713 GCA_023566225.1 Romanogobio albipinnatus
TAGGCCGTGGCATTTAAACGATGCCCAATTGGCACTAAGGGGCCTAAAGTGTGCCAAGAAAACATCCCCCACACAATTACACCACCACCACCAGCCTGCACAGTGGTAACAAGGCATGATGGATCCATGTTCTCATTCTGTTTACGCCAAATTCTGACTCTACCATCTGAATGTCTCAACAGAAATCGAGACTCATCAGACCAGGCAACATTTTTCCAGTCTTCAACTGTCCAATTTTGGTGAGCTCGTGCAAATTGTAGCCTCTTTTTCCTATTTGTAGTGGAGATGAGTGGTACCCGGTGCGGTCTTCTGCTGTTGTAGCCCATCCGCCTCAAGGTTGTGTGTGTTGTGGCTTCACAAATGCTTTGCTGCATACCTCGGTTGTAACGAGTGGTTATTTCAGTCAAAGTTGCTCTTCTATCAGCTTGAATCAGTCGGCCCATTCTCCTCTGACCTCTAGCATCAACAAGGCATTTTGGCCCACAGGACTGCCGCATACTGGATGTTTTTCCCTTTTCACACCATTCTTTGTAAACCCTAGAAATGGTTGTGCGTGAAAATCCCAGTAACTGAGCAGATTGTGAAATACTCAGACCGGCCCGTCTGGCACCAACAACCATGCCATGCTCAAAATTGCTTAAATCACCTTTCTTTCCCATTCTGACATTCAGTTTGGAGTTCAGGAGATTGTCTTGACCAGGACCACACCCCTAAATGCATTGAAGCAACTGCCATGTGATTGGTTGATTAGATAATTGCATTAATGAGAAATTGAACAGGTGTTCCTAATAATCCTTTAGGTGAGTGTATATGCCTTTCTCCACTGACGTTCTGAGTTGTTTAAAGCATTTGTATCAAAGTTTGTATGTATGTATGTATGTATGTATGTATGTATGTATGTGTGTATATATATACAGTGAGGAAAATAAGTATTTGAACACCCTGCCATTTTGCAAGTTCTCCCACTTAGAAATCACAATGTATGATTTTTTAACTATTTATTTGTATGATACAGCTGCAAATAAGTATTTGAACACCTGAGAAAATCAATGTTAATATTTGGTACAGTAGCCTTTGTTTGCAATTACAGAGGTCAAACGTTTCCTGTAGTTTTTCACCAGGTTTGCACTGCAGGAGGGATTTTGGCCCACTCCTCCACACAGATATTCTCTAGATCAGTCAGGTTTCTGGCCTGTCGCTGAGAAACACGGAGTTTGAGCTCCCTCCAAAGATTCTCTATTGAGTTTAGGTCTGGAGACTGGCTAGGCCACACCAGAACCTTGATATGCTTCTTAGAGAGCCACTCCTTGGTTATCCTGGCTGTGTGCTTTGGGTCATTGTCATGTTGGAAGACCCAGCCTTGACCCATCTTCAATGCTCTAACTGAGGGAAGGAGGTTGTTCCCCAAAATCTCGCAATACATGGCCCCGGTCATCCTCTCCTTAATAAAGTGCAGAAAAACACCCCTAAACCATGATGCTACCAGCCCCATGCTTCACAGTAGGGATGGTGTTCTTGGGATGGTACTCATCATTTTTTTTCCTCCAAACACGTTTAGTGGAATTATGACCAAAAAGTTCTATTTTGGTCTCATCTGACCACATGACTTTCTCCCAGGACTCCTCTGGATCATCCAAATGGTCATTGGCAAACTTAAGACGGGCCTTGACATGTGCTGGTTTAAGCAGGGGAACCTTCCGTGCCATGCATGATTTCAAACCATGACGTCTTAGTGTATTACCAACAGTAACCTTGGAAACGGTCGTCCCAGCTCTTTTCAGGTAATTGACCAGCTCCTCCCGTGTAGTTCTGGGCTGATTTCTCACCTTTCTTAGGATCATTGAGACCCCACGAGGTGAGATCTTGCATGGAGCCCCAGTCCGAGGGAGATTGACAGTCATGTTTAGCTTCTTCCATTTTCTAATGATTGCTCCAACAGTGGACCTTTTTTCTCCAAGCTGCTTGGCAATTTCCCCGTAGCCCTTTCCAGCCTTGTGGAGGTGTACAATTTTGTCTCTAGTGTCTTTGGACAGCTCTTTGGTCTTGGCCATGTTAGTAGTTGGATTCTTACTGATTGTATGGGGTGGAGAAGTGTCTTTATGCAGCTAACGACCTCAAACAGGTGCATCTAATTTAGGATAATAAATGGAGTGCAGGTGGACATTTTAAAGGCAGACTAACAGGTCTTTGATGGTCAGAATTCTAGCTGATAGACAGGTGTTCAAATACTTATTTGCAGCTGTATAATACAAATAAATAGTTAAAAAAATCATATATTGTGATTTCTGGATTTTTTTTTTTTTAGATTATGTCTCACAGTGGACATGCACCTACGATGACAATTTCAGACCCCTCCATGATTTCCAAATGGGAGAACTTGCAAAATAGCAGGGTGTTCAAATACTTATTTTCCTCACTGTATATATATATATATTACATACAGGTGCTGGTCATATAATTAGAATATCATCAAAAAGTTGATTTATTTCACTAATTCCAGTCAAAAAGTGAAACTTGTATATTATATTCATTCATTACACACAGACTGATATATTTCAAATGTTTATGGGGAAGACTGCTGACTGGACAGTTGTCCAAAAGACGACCATTGACACCTTGCACAAGGAGGGCAAGACACAAAAGGTCATTGCAAAAGAGGCTGGCTGTTCACAGAGCTCTGTGTCCAAGCACATTAATAGAGAGGAGAAGGGAAGGAAAAGATGTGGTAGAAAAAAAAGTGTACAAGCAATAGGGATAACCACACCCTGGAGAGGATTGTGAAACGAAACCCATTCAAAAATGTGGGGGAGATTCACAAAGAGTGGACTGCAGCTGGAGTCAGTGCTTCAAGAACCACTACACACAGACGCATGCAAGACATGGGTTTCAGCTGTCGCATTCCTTGTGTCAAGCCACTCTTGAACAACAGACAGCGTCAGAAGCGTCTCGCCTGTGCTAAAGACAAAAAGGACTGGACTGCTGCTGAGTGGTCCAAAGTTGTGTTCTCTGAAGAAAGTCAATTTTGCATTTCCTTTGGAAATCAGGGTTCCAGAGTCTGGAGGAAGAGAGGAGAGGCACACAATCCACATTGCTTGAGGTCCTGTCTAAAGTTTCCACAGTCAGTGATGGTTTGGGGTGCCTTGTCATCTGCTGGTGTTGGTCCACTGTGTTTTCTGAGGTACAAGGTCAACGCAGCCGTATACCAGGAAGTTTTAGAGCACTTCATGCTTCCTGTTGCTGACCAACTTTATGGAGATGCAGATTTCCTTTTCCAACAGGACTTGGCACCTGCACACAGAGCCAAAGCAACCAGTACCTGGTTTAAGGACCATGGTATCCCTGTTCTTAATTGGCCAGCAAACTCGCCTGACCTTAACCCCATAGAAAATCTATGTGGTATTGTGAAGAGGAAGATGAGATATGCCAGACCCAACAATGCAGAAGAGCTGAAGGCCACTATCAGAGCAACCTGGGCTCTCATAACACCTGAGCAGTGCCACAGACTGATCGACTCCATGCCACGCCGCATTGCTGCAGTAATTCAGGCAAAAGGAGCCCCAACTAAGTATTGAGTGCAGCACATGCTCATACTTTTCATAATTCATACTTTTCAGTTGGCCAAGATTTCTAAAAATCCTTTCTTTGTATTGGTCTTAAGTAATATTCTAATTTTCTGAGATAATGAATTTGGGATTTTCCTTAGTTGTCAGTTATAATCATCAAAATTAAAAGAAACATTTGAAATATATCAGTCTGTGTGTAATGAATGAATATAATATACAAGTTTCACTTTTTGAATGGAATTAGTGAAATAAATCAACTTTTTGATGATATTCTAATTATATGACCAGCACCTATATATATATACACACACACACACGTGTATGTATATGTCAGGTTTTGCATGGGCCTCCACCGCTCACTTTTTCATCAGGAAATGTACACACACACACACACACACACACACGCACACACACAGAGTTGTGTGTGTGTGTGTGTGTGTGTGTGGTTAATCACAATCGCTCCTAACATTAAAGTTAATATATTTTATATTGTAATACTTTTACATTGAATCTCCAAAATAATGTAAAAACATAAAAGATGGTATATTTTAAACATTTGTTTAATAGCATCTTTTTACTAAGCACTATGAATGAAGGCCAGTATCACTGAGACCAGTACTGATACTGATGCCTCGATTAGATAGATTTTTCTCTCTCTAAATTTTAGCCATTCAACATTACAGTATATTTATCGATTTAATAGGCTTTTAAAAATATATAAACTTTTAATTTAAGTGAACTTAAAACAATATTCACATAAACCCATTAATACATGTCATATTTAGCTGTGCCTTCAATATATCAGGGCTCAATGTTTTCTATTGGTCCAGTCGGACCGGGTCAGATTTTTACCTGCCCTGTTAAAATGCACAAAAGTTATTGTCTTTGACCCATGTAAGCTTGTAAACAGTGCTTTAAGATTTTCAGGTAGATCTAACAGATCCTACAGATATTGAATCATCAATCTGTCTTCACTGCATAAATTATAAATGTAATCCTTATTAAAGCTACAACATGTATTCAGTCAAGAGCAGTGAATGATATATATATTTAATTTTATTTTAAACTTTAGTCATTTTGCTGTGTGCTTTCATCAATTTGTCTTTTATATATGTCTATATAGACTTATCTCAGTTTTAGCTTCAGTCATTTTAGTATTTCAACTTAACATTATTTTATTTCAGTTAGTTGACGAGGCAAAATTTTGTTTTTTATCTAATATTTAGATTTTATAAAAATAAAAAAGTAATACATTTATTTAATAACAACAACAACGCTGAAAATGAAAGCACACCTCTCCTCAACGAGACCTGATTTGAGGAATCATTCATGACCTGGTGAAGTTATTGCAGCAAAGTAAACTTAAGGTTTATTGATTTAAACCAGGGGTGTCCAATCCTGATCCTGGAGGGCCACAATCCTGCAGAGTTTAGCTCCAACCCCAATTAAACACACCTGAACCAGCTAATCAAGGTCTTATTAGGGATACTAGAAACTTCTAGGCAGGTTATTGAGGCAAGTTGGAGCTAAACTTTGCAGGACAGTGGCCCTCCAGGACCAAGTTTGGACACCCCTGATTTAAACAAACCTTAAGTATGAGCAAAATTATGCCAATTTTTTTATGATAATTAATGATTTCCAGGCAGTTGGCAGAAATTTTATGCAAATGAGCAGTGAGATATGAAGTCTACCAATGGGAGTTGTGCAGGCGAGTTGTATGGCACCCTCCTGTAGATATAGTAGATGTTACATATATGAAAGCCCCTTAATAGTGCAAACACCCCTAAAATCTGACAAAACCAGACCAGAACTTATTTTATTTCATACAGGCATACTTTATCAAAAGCATGTCCTAGAGAAATATTTATTGAATTAATTATCATAGGTACAAATATAGTTACAAACTATTTACATCAAAATAAGTGTTTCTTCAGAGCTTCTGTTCATCACTTTAGCTCTTAAAGGACATCATGCCATAAAAATGTCCACGCAATAAACCTTAAAAGTTGACGCAAAGTGTTGACGCAGGTATCGCAGCGAGTTCCTGCAAGTCAGTGGCTTGTGAGGACGCTGCCACTGTACCTGGTTAGGGAGAACGGTGGTTGACCTCCAGGAATTGGTCTGAAGGAGTGCAGTTAAACTCCAGAATCATGATTCTGAAGAAACAGAGGACTCAAACGCAGAAGAGCACGTACAGGAACGCCCAACTGACTGCTCTTGAGCAGCAACTCTGGGAAACAGGAGCATCCTGAACAGAGAGAGCACAGCGGTAATGTTAGGAGATTACGTTCAAGAAATCAGTGAAACATATTGATCAGAAATCCAGTACTTCAAAGAATAACTGACTCGATTTGTCTCCTTATTTATTCTTGCTCATGTCTTTCTGAAACTGTATGACTAGTATGACCAGAGGTCACTCTTCGTTTAGGGGTAAAAAGACGTTTGAAATATCAAGAGCTGGCGTATTCTGTAAAGACCCCGATATACTTCAAGCGAAATCGAACAACAAACTGGCGTGATGTCATTTCAAACAAAATGAACAGATGAAATGAACCAGAGAAGATTTCCATGTCAAAGAAGGTGGAGCCCCAGAGCCAAACCTATCTATTACATCATCACCACGGACCAATAGTATTTTGAAGATGTTTATAAGCCAACTTAAGTCAACTTTTACGTTTCAAACCCCCGAAAGGAAATCTACACAGACTTAGTTTCGGCCTGATTTCGTCACACAAGCTCGTTCTTCGATTTCGCCTGAAGTATATCGGCCCTTAAGAGTAGTTCTTAAGACTTTAGCACTGTATTTCAAGTCTTCTGAAGTGCTATGATAGCTTTGAAATTTAAGTGGAATATTTTTTTATGGTAGACTGGGTAAACCCAGCCTGATCTGTCGGCGATTTGATTTTTCCCTGCAACTCAGTCTGGAAACCTGTACATTCATTTCTACTGCTTCTGTTACACTTTTGCGGGAACCAATCACAGGCTGGCTAATCCACCTGGCGTGCTATTGGTGGGTTTAACACGATGATGGATAGAGAAACAATGGGTCGATGCCCGTTGATCACGCCTCTTGTGGTCTGATTGGTTGAAGGACTATCCAATTGCACAGAGTCATTTGAATTATGCTCGTTTATCACGCCTCTTGTGCAGTTGAAAATACAGAGCAGACTCCCTAGACCAGGGATGGGCAACTCCAGTCCTCGAGGGCCACTGTCCTGCAAAGTTTAGCTCCAACCCTGATAAAACTCACCTGCCTGTAGCCTTCTAGTAATCCTGAAGACATTGATTAGCTGGTTCAGGTGTGTTTGATTAGGGTTGGAGCTAAACTCTGCAGGACAGTGGCCCTCGAGGACTGGAGTTGCCCATCCCTGCCCTAGACCAATGTTCAATCTTAAAGGTCCCATGGCATGGATTTTTTATTTTATTTTATAATGTATTCTGAGGTTTATTTGTATTGTTAGTATGATTTTTACATCATAAAATGTCATAATTTAGAAATAAAAGGCATTTTTTCTTTACTGATGTTTGCGCTGTGGCTGAATGCCCTGTTTCAAGGGGCGTGTCTGCTACGAGACTTCAGTAAAAATGCCCACTGTTGTGATTGGCTGACATCTTTGCATTTGAAATGAGCGGAGGGGGCGTGGTTTAACGAGGTCTATGAGGCACAAGCCTGCCAGAGAGACGGATGTCACTTCTCATCAGTTCTCTCAGCACGTCTCAGTTCAGTGAACTGTGTTAGGTACTAGCATATACTTCAGGTTATTAGTTTATTTCTAGTCGGAGGGACTGTCACTCATGTCAGAAAGTTAGTAACTTTAGTAAATGATGGATCAGCGCTGACTTGAGACGCGAACCATTTAGAACAATTCAGTCCGATTTGGTGAACTGGTTCGACCGGTTCACTAAAAAGAACCGGTTCAAAAGAATGATTCGTTCGCGAACCGGACATCAATGGACCAGAGACGGAGAGATTGCTAACAAAGTTATATATTGTAACTACTGAGTTGTGAGCGCTGTCAGCACGAGTTTATTTTGTTTGTATCTGAGAGTTCTGAATAAACACGAGTCCCAGTCACGCCGAGTCCGTCTTCCTCCTTATTACCAACTTTGTAACACATGTAATGTACCATTACAGCGGTCGAGATGAGCAAGTTACAAGTAAGTGTTGAGTATAGCATTATTTTTAGATATTTTCCTATCATATGAAAAGCGTCAGCGACGCGCATTGAGTACACAGCGCAAACAAATACACAACAGCAGTAATCGAATGTAATCCATTTTATTGTGGCCGGATACCCTCAGGATAGCCGGATACCCTCACGCTTACCCCCCATCTGCTTAATCTCGCGCCGCGCATGGTGCCTCCGCTGTGGGCCAGATGCAGTACTGGGGGTCGGTGATGTTGAAGGCCGACCGGTCAGTGCAGCCCGAGCCTCGGCGTGCATGAGATTTATCTAAAGATGTGGCTCTGGCGATGTGGAGCAGAAACTCACGACTGTATGCACATTTGAGAACAGATAGACACGGCGAGGACGTACAAAAACACTGACTCACAAGATAGAAAACACGAAAACACCGTTCTGTCGGGAGAAAGAGAAGCCGCAGCGTGTGCATGAATAATAAAGTTCTGTGTGAACTTGAATAATTAGCTACACATCAGAAATCACTGATCACAGATCAGAAGGAACTGATTAAAGATTTCTGTTTTCATTTGTACATCCAAACACTGAGAAACTGCCAGCATTCACTAGTTCACAAGCCAGGATCTCTTGAGGACAAACAAATATGGCGCTCGCATGGGCGTGCCAAATTCTCTGGGCGGAGGAAAGGGAGGTAACCGTTCCTGTTATGACGTCATAACAGAAAAATTAAAGATCAGCTCGTCTGAGCTGTCATTTTCTCAAAGGCAGAGAAAGACACCCAGAACTCGTGTTACACTACGGATGGAACGATTACCGGTTTCACGATAAACCACGATAAAATGTACTGACGGTTAGTAATATCGTTCAAAAATTAATTATCATTAAAACTGTGTGTGATTATCACGATTTTGAAAACTCACGGTTAATCCTGTCCAGTCAGCGTCAGTCTGGTGCAGGCGCAACGCTGTTTTTGAAAGAGAAGAAATGGCAGATGGCAGTGACAGCGCCCGGAGATTGTTCAGACTTCTAAAAGGACCAAATCTATCTTAAAAAAGTGAAGCTAGCTTAAAAAAGTGCATAGAGCTGCTTGATTTATTTGTTGTTTGTTGATTTTCAAATATAAAACTTGTTGAAATGTTTTAAGTGTGTGCATCTGTTCTTTTTGAACACTTTCATCTCATTTGAAGAAAACCGTGATAATATTGATAATCGTGATAATTTGGGTCACTATAATCGTGATGTGAAATTTCCATTTCATCCCTAGTTTACACCAATCAAAATTTCTAGCCACTTGGGGACAATATTCAATATTCAGGCTAGGGGAACTCATATTAATGTTGAAAAACCTCATAAAATGAAAATGCCATGTGACCTTTAAATTGAGCTTGGTCTGGTGATAGCCAGACAAGTTTTATGGTGCTTATGGTTTCCTTTTCTGAGCTTTATTTTGGGTTTTACCAAACTAAATTTGTTGGGTTCAAGTCCACCTTAGTCGAGGTTACGTCCAATCCGAGTCCAAAATCCATCCACTGTATTTATTTAAAGCTGCAGTCCGCAAGTTTGGCCGCTGTCACCATCTCTGTTTTAAACCTGCAATTGCAGTTATTTGCTGAATTCTCATCTTCACGGGGGTTGTGCATTGGCACGGCTACTCAGCGCGGATGAATCTAATGTTTTGAGGAGTGTGGCGTGCTGTCAGTAGTGGATCCTGCACTTCAGAATCACAGATTCTACGTTCTAAGTACGACCAAAATAAGAATTTTCACCGGAAAATGTAATCTGAACAAGTAACATGTCTGCCACTTTTGTTATGAGCAACTGAGAAAAAAACATTACAATAACTCGCACTACCAACGGTGATTAAATCTAACGATCGCTCATAACATCAAACTGTGCAAATTATTATTATAGTTATACTTTGTTCTTAAATTGTTAATGTTAACAGCATTAGCATTGCGTGCCTGCATGTATTTAGTGTGTATTAGCATTACCTGTAGATTTCAATTTCTGTACAGTCTAATATTTTGCTTTTGACTAAGGGTGAATCTCCAGTTGTCACTGATGATGTCATTTGGTCCTCTCTGGATTACAATCCGCCATCAAAATGATCAGTTTAATTACTCCAGCTGCTGTGAGAAAAGGCTATAAGTGATCCGCGACCAGCAGCATCTTCACATGCGATTCTATTACTAGCCGGACTCCATTATGTATACAGACGGGACATAATGACGCAAAGTCGAACACGCCATGCTCAAATTTCCAGCGGAAAGCTATCACTACCACTCAAATTACAACACATTATTACAAGCTTACCCTTGTGAAAGGGGCTAAGGTATAGAGATAGTTTTGAACACTGGCTGGTTATGTACTTGCTCAAATATTGATAATTTTTAACCAAAAAAAGTTACAGATTGCAACTTTAAGTCAATGTCTTTTAATTTCGACCGTGACCTTACCTTCCAGGTCAAATGCCACCATATTCTTGAGGCTGGGGATGGAGTGGTAGACCAGGAAGCAGGCCAGCATATTGACATCAGCATCGCTGTTCACTGGCTGTCTTCTCAAGTACGCTTGCAGCACACGACTGTTATCTGTTTGAAACCAATGATTAAATGTTGTTGGATTAATAGTTCAAAATACAATCATGAGGAAATCATATGTGCATTTGTATACATATGAATAGAAGTGAATAGAACAAGATGTCTAGAGTGGCTACACCTTTATATTCGCCAAAATTCCTAAGCCATAATTCCAATAAATAATATATTTAAATAATAACCACATTATATGAATTAATAATATAATAAAACAAATACATTTATTAATTATTATTATTATTATTAATAAAAATAATAATAATGTTACAAAGAAAATGAAGTGTGGTTTTTGATTATTATGCATTTTAACATTGACAATTCAGCAAATGTCACTCTTCAATTCTCAAAAAACTCTGTAATGAAGTAATACCGTATTAAAATATTAAAATCAGAATAAAGCCAGTACAATAAATACTATTATGATAAATAAATATATTAAATACATTTCAATTTTTTTTAGTATAGTAATGAGAATGGGAATAGTGTAAATAAAAACTGAACACAAATCTTAATACATTTTGGACTGGAATGTGATCTAGAAATGTTCTTGACCGATTTAATAGCATTCACCCTGTTAGCCTTTAAGTTACCAACCCTGCAGAGCATTCATGACTATAGCCTTTTACACTCGCTGAAGGTGTTGACAAAAATACGAAACAAATGCAAGTCCTAAACGCTGACTGGAGGCGCTGACACAAGAGGCTCTAAAATAGAAATTGAGAAAGCATATCTGAGTCACTGTTAATGATGCTATACCAAATATACACTGCAAAGGTGGCACAGAAACGCTTCTGAAGTGGACTTTAGGTGTCTTTACACACACGGTTTAAAGGTGTCATGAACTGGCTTTTTTTATTCTGTTATACTGTTGTCTGAGGTCAACTAATGACATTCGCGTGGTTTTTACATTCAGAAACATCATAATGAATAAGTAATAGGCTATTTTTCTACCTTTTTGGTTTTGAGGCTTTCTGAAAAAGACTCGGTTTTGATGGGCGTGCCGCACTGAAGACTTGGAAGTAAACGCCCACGGCTAGGATTGGATAAGATTTGCATATTTAATGAGCTTCAGCTCCCCTCAGTACATGTGGGAATCGTCTGGGGAAACGCTCACAGGGCTCATCAAACAAACACAATGATTCATCTCTCTTATCCACCCGCGATTGATTGGAATGTAATTTTTGTATTGGCCGGCCCGATGTGAATATAACCGCGAACCGTACACACACGCGGGCGCTTGGTCCGATCAGTGAATAACCGCGACCAGTACACACACACACACACACACACACACACAAGCACGCACGCACAAGAAAGGAATGTTATTTTTTGTATTACTTGGTCGGCCCGAAGTGACTATAACCGCGAACCGTGTACATACATACACACACACACACACACGCTTATATTCGAACTAAACACGAATATTCAAACTATTCGAACATCTGGTTGCGCATTTTGTCAATGACGCGCATTACGTCAATAACAGGACAAAATTAATACAAAGAGACATAACTACTTGTATAGGTAGTCTATTTAAGCATATTTGACAACGTATTACCATCACAAAAACAAGTAAGTCTCGCCCTCACGCTCTCTGCGCATAACGGTTTAAATGAACAAACACATTTTGAGTGCTGATCAAGAGTTTTGCGCAAGCAATTTGAGGTCTCAAATATAGCAGGCTTCATTCAGTGATTGAAACAAATATTAATATTAATTGAAGTTTTACAGCATATTGAACGCTCCAAGCGAGCTGTGCTGTGGTAAACGTGGAACTTTTCGTGACATGAAACAGTAAATTATCAAACCAGTGGAAGCAGTGCATTTATCCTTTATTCATGCAATATCTATTCAGTCAGTACAGTAGCCTACACTTTAGTAGCCTAATGTTTCTTTTTAACGTTAAAGCTACACTGTGTGATATTTTCCCCCATCTAGCGGTGAAAAGGTATATGACCATCCAGTAAATTAGTTTCTGTTCCTCCCAATTCCGATTTCGTTTTAACTCCTACGGTGGCCGATTTAGTCCACGATTAACATGGCTTCCAGTTCAGTGTTAATTTTGGCAGCCATTTTTGATTTAGTCTTAGTCTTCGTCTTCAGACGAAAATGCTTATAAGTCTTAGTCACATTTTAGTCATTTTTTCTTTCATAGTTTTAGTCTAGTTTTAGTCGACGAAAAGTCATTGTATTTTTGTTAAGTTTTAGTCATTAATTTTAGTCAAACTGCCGTTACCAGCATTAATTTTATTTTCAATTTAATATATAGTCTTTAGACAAAAATGTTCATTATAATGTCTCTATTTAGACCAATTCAGTTTTTAATCTAGGTAATCTAGGCTGTATTGACATCACACTCTGAGTAGTAGCACTTGTGCAATGCTACATATCCCTTTTCCTTAGTTGGATACTTGCAGTGGCGATTTTTTTAAGACTGCAAGGGAAGCTCGGCTTCCCTTATAATGTCACAAAATTAATGGTCAAATATGTACTATTGTATTAACATTTTATTGACTAAAAATGCGTTAGAAAACGTTCATCTCAAAGACGAGTTCGTTCAGAATCAGTTACATATAGCAGGTCGGCTGACTCGATTTCCTTCTCATACATTCCCGCAGCGTCACAGTGCATTTCCCTATTGAAGCCCAGCGTCCATTGACTTCAATGGGGCTGCTTTGAACGTTTTTTTTCAGCGCTTCGAAACTAGACGGTCATTGGATAAACGCTGCGATTATGTCCCGCCCACGGACGCTCAGCGTCTCTGGGGTGAATGGGGAGTGGGCTGGCCGGGACTCCGAGCTTCTGCGTGATGATTGGAGGGTCTGTCGAAAGACTGCATCTCCCTTTGACTGACAGCGATTCTGTACTATAAGGAATCACTGAAGCTATTCGCGCTCAGTCCCATCGCGGATTTCTCAAGTTCAGTCGAAATAAAAACTGCTGCAACCTATTTCTTTGATATTTGCTTGGCGAAATTGCTTGATTTTCATCATACATTTCACACAATTATACACCACATTCCTTGTTTCAGTTTTACAGAGTTTAATATATTTTTTTTGATCGTTCATTCATTCATGAGTTCATTCATTCATGAGTTCATCAATGAGCTTCCCCTCTCTGACAGACCAGTAGCCGCCACTGATAGCCTGTATGCTGTGTCGTCCGCTAATTTCTAAGGTAGGATCATATATGAAGGATAGAGAAAATTGTATTATAGTAGAATCAAAACAAACTTTGTTTTTCCCTTTGGGAAAAATACTTTAGTCAGCTTACTTATCGTGATGGTGGCCGCATAAACACTGGGGTGATGTGACTTCAGATGTCTTTTAAGATTCGTCGTGTTTTTTCCGCACAGTTTATAGCCACAGGGCTTCTCTCCGTCGTCGTGAGATTCTGTGACATTACACACTGTTTTCCCTTCAGATAACATATAAGTGAAATGCTTCCAGATATCATATCTTCTTTTCCTTCCTAAAAATGCAGGTGCCGCTGACGCCATAGTTGCAGCGAGCTTGCTACTCTAGTTCAAATTTGGTAGCCCCTAGACTACCAGTACATGTGACGTCAGCTGCTGCTGCGTGCCTGCAGCTGGCTGGATACTGTTGGAGACGCCTTCTTTGACGGACACGCATTTTTGACGGCATAGGAAGAGATCATGTATTTTTAATGTCCGATATTCCTCAAATAACTTTCTAGTCTCGTCTCGTCTCGTCAACAAATAAACGGCATACGTTTCGTCATAGTTTTTATCATCAGATATTAGTTTAGCTTGTCAACGTCTCGTTTTAGTCACAGAAAAAGTGGCCGTTAACGAATATTTTTCGTCATCGTCTTCGTTAACGAAATTAACACTGTTCCAGTTCGACCTCGTCCATTAGTGTTGATTTGCCTGTTGTGTTGCCGTCTTAATTCTCTTTTTCGCTTCCTTGGCGACTCTGTTACATATCCTCGAGAATTAGAGTGATCCTCCATCACCAACAGACTTTCAAAAAGGCTTTCAGGTTTTTATATAGCAGTCTCAAGCAATCCCCCTCTTCACATTCGACACGGTGCCATCGAGTGTTAAAACGCGAAAGGCGAAGCTTGAATTTACGGGTATGTCCCTCTTTGGCTAATGTACTTTCAAGATGGAGGGGGAAACATGGCGACCCCCATTCGAACCCCTTACCCGTATGCATTTTCAATGGCATATTATAAACTTACGAGAATACTTTATTACTTGAAAGAAGTAAATATACATTAATGAGGACATATATTTTTGAAAGAACTAAGTGTTTTTAGCTAAGAATAAACTAAAAAAGTTACACAGTGTAGCTTTAAATAGGGATATGGTACCTCGGTTCCATTGCTTGACAGAACTCCCTGAAGTCTGCCCCATCCACGACACTGATCGGTCTCATGTCCTTACAAATGAACACAATTAATTTCTCCGTTATGGCCTCTTGTCGCGTTGCAGACAAAGAGCTTGTGGCGGGTGATGCAAAGTAAGTGTCAATACGTGACTGTTTAGCTGGAGTTCCACACATTATGCCATGCTCATTTGGGTGCACATTTTCGAGATTTTGGGGGGTTAAAATCGCTTTCTCTGCTGCGGTCGAGTTGGGCTCTGCACTTTCTGCCATCTTCCATGCAATACGCGTCAACTTTCAGCAGTGACAGTTTCACACTGCAAGCGGCGCATATTTTTTCCGGCGTCCATGTTAACAGATTAGAGCATTCACACGCTGCAGCGCGTAGCAGGAGCAGAAGCAGCAGTGCTGCGGTCGTTTCGGCGCCGAGTCTATTTTTTGCCACACTGCTCATGCTGAATTAAAGCCACAGTGGATTGTTCTTGATCAAAACTGACCTGATTAACATGGAAAATAAAACATTTCACCATGAAATCATGTAGTGAAGGTGTTCCACGATCACCATATGACATCCAGTGCTGTGAGAAAATAAAATAAAATACACGAAAACACAACACTGCCAGAAATTTTTGCCCAAACTTCAAAAGCCTGTTTAAATTATTAAAACTAGAAGCATATCTTCACTTTAAGGTTACATTTATCATGTGAACTACTTATATACATGTTATATGCATGTGTGTATGAGACAGAGGGGAACACGGTCGCATTTGCAGCAGATATGCTGCCCATCATAAATCAAAGCACGAGACAGACAGGGGTCGGAGGAGAACACCGGAAAATTTGACATAATGGACAATATTCATCTGTATATGCAATACACGAGCCGCGGTTCAGCTGCGCGAAACAAACGCTGCCAGTGTGAATGCACAACGGGCGCGCGCGGCTCATGCTCTCCATACGCACCGCTCCTGCCCTGTCAACGCACTGCTTTCGCGTGCGGTGTGAAGACAGCCACGCCTCTAGCTACTACCGCGGGCGTTTTTTATTTTTATTTGAATTTGAATATTAATTATCACCTTCGAAATTCGTTTTTTTTTAAACTATTCGAATATATATTCGAATTTAGAATATTCGTTGACAGCCCTAGTCGGCCCAATCAGTGAATAAACGCGACCCATACACACACACACACACGAAAGGAATGTTATTTTTGTATTACTTGGTCGGCCCGAAGTAAATATAACCGCGAACCATACACACACACACACACACACGCTTGGTCGGCCTGATCAGTGAATATAACCATGAACCATACACACACACACTTTGCGAGTACTGGTGTTACAAGTCAGAGTCTGATCACGAATGAACCAATAACACCTTCTCCAGCCTGTGACAGCGTGCTACGGTATGTAATCAATAGATATCAAACGATCTGTAACAATGCAATACTAACACATAAAAAAACATGTTTTACTCACATAAGTGTGTTGCACTGTTCCTGTCGGATCCAATATAGAGGCACAGCATTGTGTTTTAATCTCAATCTGTCTGCAAAGCCAGTCTCGACCTGTATCTTGTTTATAATCGATTCCACGATGAAATGAAGCGAACAAACGCAATGTCTTCCCCACGTGAGCTGGAACTTCATTAAAAAATAAAGTTCAACCACTCATTCCTAATAGTAGAATCAGAAGCTTATGCAGGGACTGTGTTTTTCCACAACCAGGCAAAGCGCAATATATTACTTTTCGCCATGTTTATAGCTTGGTAGCGCGTTCCATCCGTTTAGCTTCACGAGTCGGTGGGCGGGGCTACAGAATCAGACGTACATATTTATCTGTTGAGGCGTCCTGTGACGTCAGTGGTCGACAAATTTCTGAGAGCTCTCGTTTTCTGGGCCTGGTGTCAATAAAAGCTTTTCTTTGACTAACAAGGACGTTTTCAGCTCTGAAATTTACAGGATATTCTTATATCACAATGAACTTTTATATATCAAAGGCTCAAGGGAAAGTTGATTTCTCAGTTCATCACCCCTTTAATGCCGTTTAAAGGTGGCATAACACTTTTAACTGTGTATTGTTATGCTAGGGGCTGAGGCGGGTCAGAGCAGGCATCATTTAGTAGGGCTGGGTTAAAAAAAATAAATTTCTCGATTTTAATCAAATCTCATTTTCACGAACCAATATCAATTCTTAAATCCCAAGAATCAATTAGTCATCCTGTTTTCAGTTGATGAATGAACAGAACATTGTAGCGCCCCTCCCATCCAATACATCGCATTAATCCTTGTGCTTTGTTACTATTGATATTAAACCATGTCTCAGATTTCAAATTAGTTCATTTTATTACGAAATTCAAAAACATAAATAGCGATCGCTGTACGCCTTAGTTCAAGAGACATGAACTGATCATCTCCTTCGCTTTAATACCAGTTACAATGCGAAATCAACATAAATTAACAAAATGTAATGTTAAAAGATACATTACAACTTTCCAAAATCCGTATCCATGTCACATGGAATCGCTCAGTCAGTGTTTCAACCATGGAAAGACGTCAATAAAGCAGCTTGTAAACAATGTCACGTAATGTCACATCAGAAAAATTCAGTGTCCATAAACTTGTTAGTCAGCTAGAAAAATTAACTCTGGAGAGGAGCATTTTGCTAAATATATGCACCATATTACATATTTATTATAATTTTTATGTTCTTCAATATTAAATGTATGTATGAATAAATCTGGCAAGTTTTTATGACAGCCACCATTTACATTTTTATATTTCAAAAAATTAATTGGAGTAGAAATATGATTATGTAATTGTAAAGTTAATATTATAACTTTATTATAAAAAAACATAATTGAGTGTAATTTAAAGGGATAGTTCACCCAAAAATGAAAATTGTGTCATCATTTAATCACCCTCAAGTTGTTCCAAACCTGTATGAGTTTCTTTGTTTCGCTGAACACAAAAGAAAATATTTTGAAGAATGTTTGTAACCAAGCAGAGAGCGCAACCATTGACTACCATAGTATTTTTTCCCCCTAACTATGGTACTAATACTATGGTAGTCAATGGTTGCACTATCTGCTTGGTTGCAAACATTCTTCAAAATATCTTCTTTTGGGTTCAGCAGAACAAAGAAACTCATGCAGGTTTGGAACAACTTGAGGGTGAGTAAATGATGACAGAATTTTCATTTTTGGGTGAACTATCCCTTTAAGGGTTCAATATTATAGTAATGAAGTATCAACTGACTCCCATAGTTTACAGCATTAGTTAAGAGATTTGTTTTAAGAAAATCTGGCATATATTGTACCTGATATACACAAAATAATCGATATTGAATCTAATCGAATCAGAATCAAAACCGAATGGAATTGAAGGCTTGTGAATCGAAATCGAATCGTGAAATGTGTGTCAATACCCAGCCCTATCATTTAGTCTGGCTTTTATGCTGCATTGCATCTTTACACAGAATTTTGAGCAGCCTTGTCTGTGTAAAGATCTCTGTTACTCTGTTACTACCTCTAGACGCTGATGCCCTTTGTCCTGTTACTCACCACAGAGCCAGTGATCCAGGGCTCGGTCGGCCGAGCTCTTCATGACGGGCAGGAACTCCGAGTTGAGCAGAAGGCCACGGGTCTGTCGGTGTGTCTCTCTGAGCCGCTGCTGCAGGACCCTGCTCTCGCACAGCTCCAACACCAGCTTCATCTGCCACAGACTGAACGTCTCGCATAAATCGCCCCGCTCCAGAGTCCGCACGGCCTACAGAGAGGATCACACATACACAAGTCTTAGGGCCAGTTCACACAGAACGTGTTAACTGTTAAAAATGCATGACTTGTCAGTGTAAAGAAAAAAAATACAAGGTCTAGATGCAAAACTCTTGAAAGCCGCGTCATGCGCGACACATGAGCACAACGTTCGAACACATCCGTTTATCGCGTTTACATACAAAAACAATGGAAAAATGCATTCTGTGTGAACAACCCATGATAGTGCAGCTAACTTGTATAACAACTCCTGTCGGTAATGCACTCATATCACAATAGCAATCACCAGAAACATTAGAATTATTGTGACAAGATCAAGGGAAAATATACTGTACAGTTCACAATTATACTTTTGAAAGATGCGGGAATCTACCGCTGCTTCAATATAATGTATATGTATATACATACTGCTTAAATTCATAATCAAAGCCTCAATCGATATTCATCCTCCTATATAATTATGATGATTTTAATGATTCTTTCCAGTTATGATTTTGCTTATATCAAAAGGACCAATGATTGTTTCTTCCTTTATATTTTCTAAAGTTTGTATTTGGTCTCTGAGTGGTGACTGAGGGTCTGTCCTGGGCGTGTGTGATGTTTCGCAAAAAACACTTGATTTCAGAACATGTTGTCGTGTGTTTGGATTTTAGAGGCATCACACACCTCCAACTCGACAGGAATGCAGTAACAGAGATTGCTCATTTAGCTCGGCTTCAAGAGATGAAATGTGGATTTGTCTTTCATTTTTATTTTTATTTAATTTGATATTTCCTTTTACTGAAACCCTAAAGAATCAAGATGAATATGGTCTGTACTATTGTCGGTCTCTCTCACTGAGAGAAAAGCACATGGTATCAGCATGTTTTGGTGAAGTGCTTTGTTGATATGTAGTTAAGACTCTCCAACCTTGGGAGAGCTGTCATTCTTGGGAGCTTTTGTGTGTGTGCGTTGCATGATCTGTGCAGGCCCAATATTGAAGATGGGCATTTTCTGCACATGACACCAGACTTGAAGACGCCTTTCTATAACCTCCAAGGTCAACAACGATCTAATTCTAGTGATGGGGCGACAACTAGTCAACCTAGTTTAGTGATATGCTCTGCTATCTATCCTAGTGTGGACATTTACAGTGACTGTGCATTTTCTCTTCCAATCAGAATCATTCCACATGGCAGTAATGACGTGGCTAGACCTTGAAAACAGTATAACTGTTCAGAAATTGTATGTACAATAGGTGGAGGCGGGGAGACTGTTAGAGGGAGCGTGGCCTACAAACTTCTTGTGAGACTTGAATAAAAAAAAAAGTTCTTTAATTAATCTAACTCTTGACTCTTGGTCTTCATTTTTCACTACTGGTCCTGGGTCCTAAGCTGTTACCCCAACACTTTTATTCAGCAAGGACGCATTAAATTGTATAAAAGTGACAGACATTTGTAATGTTATAACTCTATTTCAAATAAATGCTGTACTTTTGAACTTTCTATTCATTAAATAAATTCTGAAAAGAAACATGGTTTCTTCATGGTTTTCATCATTGATAATAATCATAAATGTTTCTTGAGCAGCAAATCTGAAGGACTGGAGTAATGATGCTGAAAATTCAGCTTTGATCACAGGAATAAATTACATTTTATAATATATTCACATAGAAAACAGTTATATGAAATTGTAATAATATTTCACAATATTACTGTTTTTACTGCCTTTTTTATTAAATAAATGCAGCGTTAGTGAGCAGAAGGGGCTTCTTTCAAAAACTTTGAAACTTAAGACGCCAAACTTTTGAACACATAAATATATACAATATATACAAAAAAGATCAAAAAAATGTTGTATGCACTATTTTCATGTATTTTTATGAGTGCTTTCATGTTTTAATGTAACTGACCTGGTCAATAGAGATGTGTGTTGGCAGCATCTCTGGGTTTTCCTGTGTCACACATTCATACAGAATCGCTGACAGTAAAGCCACTGTCTCCTGCTTCTGTAGAAACAAGATAGCATGTGTAAACTACAGCAACACAACCCATACATGAACTTTCAGTCATTTACACCTTCATGTCTATGAAGTGCATACAAAAGAAAATAAAGTTCATCTCTCAGTTTGAAATGGAAATGTTTAATGTAATCCACATAAAGGAAGCGTGGCAAGAAAGTTGGTCATATTTACTCTCATGTTTACTGTATTCATTAATATTTATAGCTACTGTGACACATGCACTGTTCCAAAACCCAGTGAGTCGCCTCATTAGGCAGCATTTTTAGGCATCATAATAAAACACACTCTTGATATTCACTTTGCTGCCTTATAAAATAGTCATTTTAGATAGTATTCTAAAGTAGCTTGCGTGAATCCTTCACAAAGACAATCCCAGAATGTGCTACAGTAAATTATCCAAGATAAAAATGATAAACTTATATTAAGTAGTATCACTAAAAATGGCCACGTCTAATTAAAATTGATTATTTCACCCTGAATTTGTGATATGAATATTGTTTTGTTATTAGAATATCATTCCATTATGCAACAAGTTAAATGTCAAACTCTGTTGAAAATAACTTAAGTCTCTGGTGTTGAGTTGAGCGGGTAACACTATTGTACTTGCAAAGTTACTTATAGTCAGTAGAGTGTCTGTTGAGGAGCTTCAAGAGTTAGCAGATATTACACAGACTACTAATACTCTAATGGGAGTTGACATGTAGTTGAAAAGTTACTTATAGTTAGTAGAGTGTCTAAAGTGGACTATCTAAATAAAGTGTGACTGCAGAGCGTTCGAAATCAGTCACTTCTGAGGGTTCATGGCGGTTCAGATGCATTCAGTGTTTATTATCTTGTCTCTGCAAGTCATTGCATTTGCTCTTCATACAGTAGGAAAGAAATGACAACAAACCTACTTTGATGTATTACGGTTATACGTTTGAAACTGAAAGTTTTTATTTGTGGTACCGCCTGCTCACCTGCTGAGCTTCCATTATAAGAGTATTTACTATAAACACATTTGACGTTTGTTTATACACAATGAGGGGGAGTTGCATTATTGTATTTGACAACGTACTAGATATTGTCCAGAGATCTTAAAGAAATGTGCATGGGCTCTGTAGAGAGCATTTGAGACACGCTTTTGATTTTATATTTTTATATTTAAAGGCAAGTACTGAAAGAAGGAACTACAAATGACCGATTTTGGATCCAAAATGTCTGTTTTCCTAAAAATTTACATGTTTCCATCCCAGATTACTCTACACATGTTTGTGCTTATTTATGCAAACTGAGGGAGGCCTTAATCATTTTTCAACCACATGAGAAATATGCTGGCGATAAAACTTAACGTATAACAGGGTCTCGTTTGAATTTTAACGTCTGTTTGGAAGAGGTTGAGAGACAGGAGAGCGATCTTGTTAGCCCTGGAGTTAGGCCAGGAAGATTTGTCTGCAAGGCTACTGTATAAACACACAGTTACCTGACAAATATTTTTAAACCGAAATCCCTCCGGCACGAGGACGATCCGTTTAGATCTGCTCTGACGGATGGATCTGTATAGCCTTGGTGGTTCCAGGAAGATTTGTCTGCAAGGGTACTGTTTAAATGCACAGTTACCAGACAAATATTTTTAAAAGTTAGCCCTGGAGATAGGCCAGGAAGATTTGCCTGCAAGTGTACCGTTTAAACACACAGTCACCTGACAAATATAAATAGTAAAATCGCAAACCTGACTCTCCATTTTTCTTCCACTCCAGATAGGGGTGATTCAGGTTATATTATATTTTTTATTTTATTCTCTAATGAATATTTTAATTGCAAAAAAATGTCATTGAAGCTGAATATCAAACAAAAATCAACAGGCTAAAAGAACACTTTCACAATTATACCATAGCAAAAAAGTAGCCTAACTAATATAAAGACGAGTAATGTTCAGTAATTAAAGAACAAATTAGCAAAACCGCACAGATAAATACAACTGAATAAAGATACGATTGAAATAAACAGTGTTTTAAGATTTTCAGGTATTCACTTTGGATGTGTGTGGAGCATATAAAACAGTGTCTTCTTGCGCTTAAATGGTTTAAAGTCATTTTAAAATGCACACAAAGGAATCGATAAGAGGAATCGAATCCTGAACTTAAGTATATGATTCCAGAAATGTAATCGATTTTCGATTCCCAACCCTAATAACAGAACACAGAACATCCCTTTAAGATGAAAATGACCCATAATAACCCTCTTAAAATCCATAAACACAAAACCCAACGGCTGCTCTACTAAACACTGACGTGGAAACTCTTCATCTCTCATAGATGTTTTTAAAAAATATATTAATTACTACACAATTGCATCCTGGAATGTGTCGATCGAGGCCTTTCGCTTTACCGAAACAATTTTTAAAAGATCAAGTTGTCTCAGTAGAGTGAAATTGTGTCTCTGACAGCTATTTAGAATCCACATCTCTTTCCTTACGAATGCAAAAGCTCTGCAGGGACATTAACACTTTTTTCCGACTGCACAAACCAAACACTCTGCCTTTAAACAACATGTTTATGGTCTCACATGCTTCATGTTTTCCGAGGCTCTGCAGAAGTATTCGGCGAAGGAGACCAAAGCAGCATCTGAGGTGAAGGTCGAGATGGCCTCGGGCTGCGTAGGAGACGAAAGAGTGGGAGGGAAGGGAAAAATGGCTCATTGCTGTAGTTTGAAAGAACACATTATGCTGCATTAATCCAATTAGGAACACAAGACCTCAGCAAACATCCGGAAACATCTTTATACCTTTATGCTCTGTATTTGCACGAACGGTTTAATGCTTGAATGAAATGACAGCTTTACAAACAGACATATGACAGACATTGGCCAAACCAGTTTGTGGACTGGTCGTTTGTTTGGGCACACAGACCGACCTTAAAAGTGCGAACTTCAGCGCTTCTATTGTTGAGGTTGGGGGCCAGTAAACTCTTCCAGCCTTGAGGGTCGTCCTTGTACGGGAGCTGTCCGGCACGCAGCTTCACGTAGAGAACGCCGTCTCTGGACAGGATGGACCTAGAAAACAGAATATACTCAAATCACTCTACTCTTGGTCACAGTTAACTTCCAAAACCTGGGGCCGGATTCACAAAACATTCTTAAGAATAAAATCTTTCTTAACGGCCAATTTCTTATTTTCTATCTTAAAGGAACACGGCACTTTTTTTGAAAATAGGCTAGTTTTTAAAAACATAGTATTTACATTACAAGTAACAAGTATTCATATTCCTGAAAAGAATGTTCTTAAAAATCATTGTACATAACTTCTTAAAGTTAGGATAACCTCCAAACCATCTTAAATACCCAAATGTAAGATGTTTAATGAATTGATTTGGTTCTTTCGAACATTAACCATTACAACATAAAATTAGCTAGCTAAATATAATATTTATTACTAATAGTATCATGAATATGGACGAGTACTCTGAAGTGACATGGATCGATCATTTACATGTACAGTGAGGAAAATAAGTATTTGAACACCCTGCTATTTTGCAAGTTCTCCCACTTGGAAATCATGGAGGGGTCTGAAATTGTCATCGTAGGTGCATGTCCACTGTGAGAGACATAAAAAAAAAAAAAAAAATCACAATATATGATTTTTTTAACTATTTATTTGTATGATACAGCTGCAAATAAGTATTTGAACACCTGTCTATCAGCTAGAATTCTGACCCTCAAAGACCTGTTAGTCTGCCTTTAAAATGTCCACCTCCACTCCATTTATTATCCTAAATTAGATGCACCTGTTTGAGGTCGATAGCTGTATAAAGACACCTGTCCACCCCATACAATCAGTAAGAATCCAACTACTAACATGGCCAAGACCAAAGAGCTGTCCAAAGACACTAGAGACAAAATTGTACACCTCCACAACTTTGGAAAGGGCTACGGGGAAATTGCCGAGCAGCTTGGTGAAAAAAGGTCCACTGTTGGAGCAATCATTAGAAAATGGAAGAAGCTAAACATGACTGTCAATCTCCCTCTGACTGGGGCTCCATGCAAGATCTCACCTCGTGGGGTCTCAATGATCCTAAGAAAGGTGAGAAATCAGCCCAGAACTACACGGGAGGAGCTGGTCAATGACCTGAAAAGAGCTGGGACCACCGTTTCCAAGGTTACTGTTGGTAATACACTAAGACGTCATGGTTTGAAATCATGCATGGCACGGAAGGTTCCCCTGCTTAAACCAGCACATGTCAAGGCCCGTCTTAAGTTTGCCAATGACCATTTGGATGATCCAGAGGAGTCATGGGAGAAAGTCATGTGGTCAGATGAGACCAAAATAGAACTTTTTGGTCATAATTCCACTAAACGTGTTTGGAGGAAGAAGAATGATGAGTACCATCCCAAGAACACCATCCCTACTGTGAAGCATGGGGGTGGTAGCATCATGCTTTGGGGGTGTTTTTCTGCACATGGGACAGGGCGACTGCACTGTATTAAGGAGAGGATGACCGGGGCCATGTATTGCGAGATTTTGGGGAACAACCTCCTTCCCTCAATTAGAGCATTGAAGATGGGTCGAGGCTGGGTCTTCCAACATGACAATGACCCGAAGCACACAGCCAGGATAACCAAGGAGTGGCTCTGTAAGAAGCATATCAAGGTTCTGGCGTGGCCTAGCCAGTCTCCAGACCTAAACCCAATAGAGAATCTTTGGAGGGAGCTCAAACTCCGTGTTTCTCAGCGACAGGCCAGAAACCTGACTGATCTAGAGAAGATCTGTGTGGAAGAGTGGGCCAAAATCCCTCCTGCAGTGTGAAAAACCTGGTGAAAAATTACCTGGTGAATAACTACACTAGTACCTGGTGAAAAACTACAGGAAACGTTTGACCTCTGTAATTGCAAACAAAGGCTACTGTACCAAATATTAACATTGATTTTCTCAGGTGTTCAAATACTTATTTGCAGCTGTATCATACAAATAAATAGTTTTAAAAAATCATACATTGTGATTTCTGGATTTTTTTTTCCGGATCTCTCACAGTGGACATGCACCTACGATGACAATTTCAGACCCCTCCATGATTTCTAAGTGGGAGAACTTGCAAAATAGCAGGGTGTATATGCTGCATTCACTCAAGCTAGAACTAGTGAGGCAGCACAACACACACAGATACCGGACACATTCACTTGAGAGAGAGCGCAAGAAAGACAGAGAGCAAATGAATAGGAAAGGCCGCTGCATCTTGAGACAGGCTCTTTTAAAAGAAAGATTTTAATGACACAACGGAATAAAAGCACGATGCCGAGTCATTAACTTCCGTCAAGCCAGTCACAACGAAAATAGTCTGCACACTTATTATGAGACGGGCTTTGAGGTGCCTTTCAATCAAATAACACCTTTCATTTTCTTCCTAAGTAAAAAATTAAGATGTTCTTAAAGGTCCCATGGCATGAAATGTTCATTTTATGAGGTTTTTCAACATTAATATGAGTTCCCCTAGCCTGTATATGGTCCCCAAGTGGCTAGAAATTTTGATGGGTGTAAACCGAGTTCTGGGTGTCCTGCTCTGCCTTTGAGAAAATGAGAGCTCAGACTAGACGATCTGGAAGCTTCCCTGTATGTCGTCATACGGGGAACGGTTACCTCTCCTTCCTCTGCTTTGCCCGCCCAGAGAATTAGGAGAAAATGGATTCTGTTTATCAGTCGCGATGTCAGCACAGGCTTTTACCATATGGATTCGACAGCACCGCCACAAACAGTTACAGTGTTCATTAATGCCTGATCTGTGATCAGTGATTTCTGATGTGTAGCTAATCATTCAAGTTCACGCAGACTTTCTTTCTAAATCGTTTAATACTGTCAGTCCCGCCGCTGGCCGTCTTGATGCCCTAAGCGTAATGCATCCGTGAATCAAGCCAGCGACTAAACGATCAACTTCACATCTTTTCTGTTAGTTGCACATCGTTTCTGTTCGTTCATCTCGACGGCTGTGATGGTAAAAAAAACGTAGTTTAGTGGGTTTAGAGGGGTTCTACATGTTACAAAGTTGGTAGAATAAGGAGGAAGAAGACATGGGTCACGTGACTGGGACTCGTGTTTATTCAGAACTCTCAGATACAAACAAAATAAACTTGCACTCTCAACAACTCGGTACAATAAAACTTTCTCAGCTATCTTTCCCCAGCTCTCCGTCTCTCTGCTCCACGAGTGCCCAGTCCGTCTCTCTCTGGACTGGCAGCACTAGCAGAGTCTGACGGTGTCTCGCTAAACCACGCCCCCTCCTCCACATAATCTAGTACTCATTTCAAATGCAAAGATGTCAGCCAATCACAACAGTGGGCGTTTTCACTGAAGTCTCACAGCAGACACGTCCCTTCAAACAGAGCATTCAAGCCAGAGGGCTAATATCACTATAGAAAAAATGCTTTTTATTTCTAAATTATGCATTTTTTTTATGTAAAAACCATACTAACAATATAAGTACACCTCAGGAAACATTATAAAATAATTTTTTTTAAATCCATGCCATGGGACCTTTAAGAAAATATTTAAGAACTTTGACATTTTTTAAGAATTGCACTTAGGAACATTCTTACGAACTTCTTAGAATTTATCTTAAGATTTTTCTTAACTTCTTTCTTAAGAAGATTTTGGTGAATCCAGCCCCTGGTGAGCTGGCTTGCTGTCTACATAGGGAGCTTCTTTCTAAAGTTACTGACCTGGAACTTACTAAACATGTGACACACAAATAGAGCTGATATTGATTCGTTTGAGGTGTCAGCATGTCATTAAGCATAAAACTACACTACTGGTCAAAAGTTTGGGGTCTGTAAGACTTTATGTTTTTGAAAGAAGTCTACTTCAAAATACTCACCAAGGCTGCATTTATTTGATCAAAAATACAGTAAAAACTGTAATATTAGTAAAAAATTATTACAATTTAAAAGAACTGTTTACTATTTAAATATAATGGAAAATGTAATTTATTCCTATGATCAAAGCTGAATTTTCAGCATCATTACTCCAGTCTTCCGTGTCACGTGATCCTTCAGAAATCATTCTAATATGATGATTTTCGGCTCAAAAACATCTATTATTATTATCATCATCATCATCATCATCATCAATGTGAAAACAGTTGCGCTGCTTCATATTTTCTGTGGAAGATTCTTTGATGAAAAGAAAGAACAGCATTTATTTGAAATGGAAAGCCTTTGTAACAAATGTCTTTGCTGTCACTTTTAATTTGTTACATTTGTTACATTTATATAGCGCTTTTCAAGGCACTCAAAGCGCTTTACATAGAAGGAGGGGAATCTCCTCAACCACCACCAATGTGCAGCATCCACCTGGATGATGCGACGGCAGCCATTTTGCGCCAGTACGCCCACCACACACCAGCTGATTGGTGAAGAGGAGACTGAGGGATGATGCCAATCGTATATATATGTGGATGATTAGTCGTATATATATAATCGTATATATATGGGGATGACTTTTGATCAATTGAATGCATAAAAGCTGAATAAAAGTATTACATTTGAATAAAATGTAATTTAATAACATGGTAGTGTGTATATAGTCAATTTTAAAATTTGGTTAATCTATTTATATTAATTTAAATATGAACATTTCAGCATCTTGGATGATTCCCCCCACCCCACTGAGCTTGTCGCAGTGCATTATGGGATTGCTTTATCTTGAAGAACATGTGTTGCTCCTTAGATTGCTAAAAGAAATTGCGGGCCACCTATTGGGAAAGTGTTTGCATCTGGACCGTGGCTGCGATGCCTCAAAATACTGTCTAGATAGGCAGCTGAGGTTATGGAACAAAGCTCAAAGCTGTTTAGTTTGACTCCATCTCTGTTAATCTACATGCAGACTTACTGCAGATGATGGGTTCCTTTACTGATGTCGATGTTTAGCTCCCAATATCGTGGACCTTTTACCTTAATCTGGATGCAAAGAGAAAAAAATTTAAGGTCAGATTGAGGGACTTCACATGAGCTATACTTGGAAGTGTAAGTTTAATTTGTTACCCGTTTCAGAAGGTGAAGTTCAGGCAGCATGGTGGGAGCCATCAACTCCACGGTTGTCTCTTCGTACCACTGCGTCTCCTATTAAACATATACCACATGCACGCACAAACAGATTAGAAACCTAACGCCTTGCATCACAATGTATACATCTGCTATGCGTGACTCTATGCCTGCGTGAGCAAAGACGTCCTTGTAATTGCTGTGAACAGCTGGTTCCCTTCCTTTGGCTGGCGTCATTTAATTGAAAAGATGAGTCCTCTCAAAGCAGCAGGAGAGACACGGTCAGACGCCACGGTCAACCTTCAACAGTCCTTCGCCATGTTTATCACCCAAGAATCTCTTTGATGTGGCCTAATGGCTTCACATGCAATGGGACTAGATGTTGAGCTATGTGCTAATTACGCAGTCTTTAACAACAAATGGCATTGAAAACAAAAAATGATTTGAATAAAGAATTGGGATCATGAAACGTGTCAGATCTGAATGTGTTTGCAGTGCACTTTTTTGGCTTTTTGACCTGGTAATGAAGGTCAAATTCATCTTTAATGAAATAATATAAAATATAAAAGCTTATTCTAAAAATAATAACCACTATAATAGTATATAAATAATACTAAAATAACACTGGCTGTAACTGCATGTGAGTAAGTGTACGTTTTGAAAGGCACATACCTTGTAGGTGACATCTAGCAGAGCGTAGCAGGGTTTGAGTGTGTCCACGTCTACAGGAACCAGCAGACGAGGTTCTGCTGCAAGCACAGCCAGGTGGCGCAATGCCTGAAGGTGATACCTTCAAAGAAGAACAGTAAAATATGTTTAGGAGAAGAAAATAAAAGCTGATTTAAAGCACACACCAAATGTGTGTGTATTTCAGCAGTGGCGTGTAACGTAGTCACTCCTTCTAGCCACTTAGGCAGGATGAATTCTATATATAGGCTAATATTTTTTAATAGTAGTCTTTTAAAAAGACATCTGAAATAATAAACCAAGTGTAATGTATGTATACATACAGAAATATCTGAAATGCTTCCAATACTAATTTTCCGCAGAATAGACACACGAAACCAGTGTCTCTTTCTCTCTCATCTCTCTGACAGTGAGTGACACAAACCCGCCTCCACTCACTCACTCGCTCGCTCGCTGTGACAGGGCTTGAAGTTTACTCGTTCCTGTAGATTTTGTGCTCACACCCAAAGTGTGGCACATAAAGCCGCCTCTCAGGACTAAATTTAGGTTTTTTTCACTGCTTATTGTGCTTACAGTCAAATACACACAAATTGATGTCAAAATGTGGGTCTTGGCAAGTATTCATGTAAATGCAGTCATGTTTTAAGTGCACATAAAAGGTGGAGAAAGAAAACACACATGTAACAGTATAATAGATCTGTGCGTCAGGTCTTAAAGTGACAGCAGCCTAATATATACGTTGGCATATTATGAGATAAATGTCAAAAATATCTATATGGCCGTTTTTCCCCCATGGTATCAATGTCAAAATTGTGGCCAGAGAAAATGTTGAGCGGCTAGTAACTTTGGAAAACCACTAGCCACAGTGGCTGCTGAGCAAAAACGTTCATGTCAAGCCCTGCTTCCAACCTAAAACCCAAACCTTTCCGCCAGTCTGACTAGCTGGTTGTAGTTAACAATTCGGGAGTACACGTTTCAATTACTGTTAAGTCAAAGGTTAATGTCATTTCTATTTTTTGTGGTAGTAGCAGAAATTAAATCGTCTCACCAGAAAGTGTATATTTTTCGCTGCGTCCAAATATGCCTACTTCCATACTATACGTGGTGAAAAACAGTGTGTGAGCTGAGTAGCATGTCCGAATTCATAAAACAGTAGGCGAAAAGTACCTGAATGACCTAATACTTCTGGTGAGACTCTGAAGTGTGCATCTAATGGACACTTTACTATCCTACGATGCCACGGGAGAGGATTTGTGAATCGACATGAAGCGACAGATATGTTGTAGGTCACATGACAGATGTAGTGCGTTCATTCATACTACACACATTCATACTATATAGAGCGTGCTTTCGGTCGTGAACTAAGTTTCAAACCAAATGTAGTACCTACTATACAGTATGCGATTTCAGACGCAGCTTAGACGTCTTGTTTTATTTCAAACTCAAAATATTTTTTGTAAAACGTTTCATTACAAAAGTGTGCTTGTGCTGTTTCTTTAAAAAAAAAAAACGCCACTTGCTTTGATACTTTGTCATCGACATTCACACATTTTTACGTGTAATGCTTTTTGGGCCTGATGTATAAAATGACACGTTGACACCATGTAGATACAGGCGATTAGCACGAACACATTCACGATTCTGAGTAACAAGTTTCATTTACAGTAAAAGTGAAAGTGGCTTTCCTCAGAAGTGAAGACAATACAGCCATATTGGCTCATTGTGTGTGTGTGTGTGTGTGTGTGTTAGCAGCTGATGTGCATCTACCTGTTGTCTGTGCTGTGAGCAGGAAAATGAGGATAAAGTGCACAAAGGAGGGCAGCAATGGCTGAGTTGGAGGTGCTGAGGGTGTACCTGTGGGAAACAAAGTATGTCAGAAAAAATTCAGTCTGGACAAGTTTTTGACTGGAGGCATATTATCAGCTGAGTGAGGGAAATGTAAATCAGTGAACAATGCATGTGAGCTGACATCGGAAAATTTGTACAATCCAAACAATGGATGCACATGCTGCATATTCAATTGTCCCAGGAGGCAATATTTCAAAGTGCATGTGACGCACGCAATTGTGTTGCGAGGGGGAAATTGGTCATCCATTGTTCACTGGTACTATTTGTGCTCTTTCAAAGGCCTCACTTAAAAATAATGGCCGAGTTGAAGAGTGCACTTGAACAGGTTCTGACAGGACGAGAGGCTCTTACTGTGCCTTTCATTGACCTTGTTAGAGGTCAAATTATTTTGCTTTAAAAATGCTCAAGAGCCTGTGTACCGGCCCACCACACCACCTGCATCACACAAACACATTCTTCCATACATTTGTTATATGCCGTTTTTCTCATATCTGCAGCAGCAAGAATGCAGGGTGGCATCTGGCATTTTTGGACAACGTAAATGATATGGTTCATGTGAGGTCATGAAGAAGCATCACTGCAAAATTTGACGTCAATGACGATCCTCATGCATCGTGTGACCGAATGTAACTTTGAATATGCAGAAGTCTGAAGGAGGATGAGTAAACGATGACAGAATTCCTTTGTGGATGAACTTCCTTTAATGCATAATTTAGTAGAGAATAAAATGTGGGGTCAAAGGAGATAAAGAAGACATTTTTGTAACAGAGGAAGTATTGTGATTAAAAGCTATTGTAGTTTTAAAGTCAGAGGACAAAAATACAATAATTCTTTAATTGCGGTTATAAATATCATGAACTGTGGCTGACATGTTCTCATGCTTTGCTTGGCCGTATACCAACAACCTTTGTCCTGAGGAATTATTCATGCCTGTGTGGGAGGAGTTACAAACCAAAGTTTAATATAGTGCTGCAGGAATGAGCCCATTTTTCAACTTCCGGTTCCATCTAGTGAATAGATTTTTGGTGAAATCTGAAATAAGGTCTGGTTTGCATAAACTCAAGACATTTATTTCCATGTATTATACAACATAAAATATAATATAGTAATACCCCATTCATGATTCTTTTAAGCTTATACATGTCTTGAGAAAGGCTAGATTGGACTATAGATATTGTCGTTCGTTTATAGCCTAACTTAAGCTTTTTACTTCTGCCGACTGTATTTAGGCTTCAAAATTGGGTTAATTTGTGAAGATTATGTTAATGAACAAAACGTGCAATAATAATAATAAACCTTTGTCAGTCACAGAGCTTACTTTGAGTAATAATCCAAAAGCCAAATAAAAAATCTTATTAGCTTTTTTCAAGGGAACCACAGTGATGACAAATTCCGAGTTGGCCCACAAAAATACTTTGGGATAGGGGTTTGCTTTAAAGGGTTAGTTCACCCAAAAATGAAAATTAGCCCATGATTTACTCGCCCTCAAGTCATCCTAGGTGTGTATGACATTCTTCTTTCAGAAGAACACAATCAAAGTTATATTAGAAAGTCCTGGCTCTTCAAAGCATTATAATGGCAGTGAATGGCTGTTTCTGTTTTGAAGTCCATAAAAGTGCATCCATCCATCATAAAAATGCTCCACACGGCTCTGGGGGGTTAAAGGGTCATGAAACCCCCCTGCTGCAGCGGGGTTTTTTCACACCTTCGATTTGAAAAGGCTTCCAAAAAGGGGCGTGGTCGACTGCGAAAAGGTGGGATGGGTATTGTGTGGAAAGAGGGAATGGTTTGCATAAATAGGGGAGTGTCATTAGGCGCATTAAAATGAGCAAACCGGCAATGCACAGACACAGGTGATAGCGATACCTACAGCAGCAGTTACAGCGGTTCTGAGACATGTTCTTAGTTCACACGTTGGCAATGTTTACAACAGAGAGATGAGATCAGGGGGATTGTCCCTGTAATAAGGGCACTGGAAGTCGCTTTGGAAAAAAGCGTCTGCCGAAATGCATAAATAATTATGAATAGGCCATGTCAAAATCTTAGCTTTCCTGTAGCTCAAACAGTAGAGCATGGCGCTAGCAACGCCAAGGTCATGGGTTCGATTCCCAGGGAAAGCAAGAATTGACAAAATGTAAAATGTGTACCTTGAATGCAATGTAAGTCGCTTTAGATAAAAGCGTCTGCCAAATGCGTAAATGTAAAATGTAAATGTAAAATGTAGTAAATATACATCAATGACACTTTTCACAGAGCGCTTGCACAGATAAACACGGGAGCGTTTGAATGCAGGCACCTCTCAGCCTACCGGTCCACGCCTGCTTGTGCTTTCAGATTCTCCTGCTCCCGCTTTCAAAACACTTCCGTGCGTTGATCATTGTAGCCACTCACAGACGCATCCGATGGGCACATGAGCACAATGGCCAGTCAGAGGTGTTCATGATTCCAGCTCAACAGCGCTCAGTCACATGTTTAAAATTTCAGTACCGACTTGGTATTGCGGTCGGTACTTTTGACAACACTAATGGATAGATGCACTTTTATAGACTTCAAAACAGAAACAGCCATTCACTGCCGTTATAAAGCTTGGGAGAGCCAGGACATTTTTTAATATAACTTCAATTGTATTCGTCTGAAAGAAGAATGTCATACACACCTAGGATAACTTGAGGGTGAGTAAATCATGGGGTGATTTTCATTTTTTGGTGAACTATCCCTTTAAGCTATAGTATAGCTATAGTAATAGTGATGCTTGCCTTAGCAAACACTACTAAAAAAAACATAATAACAACTATAAAATGTGTAGCGTGGGTAAAGATGAACTCTGAGCTGATGTGATATCAATTTGATATATTTCACTGAATGGTATTATGATTTTGGGAGAATCAAACTCAACCAACCTCCCTCCGCCCAAGCAGAGCAGGCCCAGGGCCATGTGATGGGCCATGTGGAAGCCATAATTCATCTCGCCAAAGGTGCGTTTGTGGAGGAAGCGGCACAGCTGCAACACTTTCAAGTTCCCTGAACCGGCCATGACCATAGAAACCGCCAAGAGGACCATGCTCAAGCACGTCTGCAGGTTATACTGCCCTGTCTGGAGGACACCGAAAAGTTGTGTGAACTTTGATTTATGAGATTTTGGTGACATTAGGATGGGCGCCATTGATGCAAATAAATACTTACCACCGTAGCCGTGGAGGTCGTCAAACACTGCATGAAGTTTCGGGCAAATTTGTACTAAAGGAGAAAGAAAATGCTTAGAATATTCAGAGAACTTTCGGAAAAATCACAAATCTGTAAGGGGGAAGTAAATGTCCTCTTACTAAACAGTCAAAAGCATCTGAATTTGCAGACCCAGCAAACCGAAACCCCACGGCCAGGCAGCCTCCGGCAATTATATAGTCATGAGCTTGACTGTGGAAACAGTGACAACTTAATTTCACTCAAAGGAACAAAATCTCTCAGATAGTCAATGGAAATTCATGTCAGACACGCACGAGGAGCGTTATAGAAAACACCTCCACATGAATGAGAAACAGCCTGTGGGCATATGGATCTCCTACAAATCACACAAGTCGCTCAAAACAAATCAATCAGAGTCGGCTGGTACTCACACTAAGGTCTCCATGTTAAGATCTTCAGAGACGGACGTCTGCTCCTGGTTTCCGATGTTTTCTTTGATGATCTGAAAACATGCTTATTTTTAGCTTTAATCGTATTAAAAGGGCCTGACACGGTCTACACGACATCTCTGTTCACTAATAATGACCAAAAATGCGCAAAAGTTAAATGGAAGACTTTTTGTATGTATTTAAAGCTTTGTCCATTTGTGGTTTCCATTAATGTTCAAGAAAGAAAATTTAACTTGAGGTCAGAGATTTTCCATTGACGTACATTGATAGAATGTTTTCAAACATTCCAAAAACTAACGATCAGGGATGATATCATCGATACTTGAATACTGAATTGTGATTGGTCTTATCTTTTTATCATGCAAAGATAAGAATATAAAAGCAACATTAACAGTGAAAAACACTCTCAGAGCTCTGGCTGTTGGGGCGAATTTCTAAAGCAAACAGAATCAAATTCTTAATAAACTGGATCTGCAAAGATTGCAGCATGGTGAATTTACCTCACTATTAAAAGACACTTTTGAGACATCTCAATGACCTTCCTCTCCCTCCTCTCTTGCTCAATGACCTGCACACCACCTCTACAGTTGAAGTGACCAAACAGTTCCGCGTTTCACAACACAAGCGTTGCTAAATATTTGACCAACCTATGAACTTACAGGGAAGGGGGAAGTAAAAACATGACCTGAGGCAAAAAATGTGCTTCCTCTTTTGAGAAACTAGTTGGAAGCAGAATGCAATGTTATATCCGGCAGTATGTTAGAGCTCGAACATACCTGAGGCACATTACTGGTCACCCAATCAGCATTGGGAACGATCTCATCCCACATGATAAGACATCTGGCCAGCGTCTGTAGAAAGAACAAAGACACAGCTAAACACAAAGAGCTTGCTATGAATAAACATTTCACACTGAATTGTCAACAAGGAAATATTTGTGCATCCCTTTCTTTAGAAGCGGTTCAATTTTGTATGGCTCGGTTTCAAAACCTAGTGAGCTAGCTTGCCTACTCAGCAGATGCTTTTCATGGGGTTGATCACAAAAAGCCTTTTGGCATTTAAAAACGTGAGAATGGAATAAGAAAAAACGTTTATTAAAAGTTGACCATCGTTAGCTTAGACATGAGATGCGAGGGCAAGCCGTTTACTATGAAGGGCCAAAAATTAAACTTGATTGAGTTAAAATGTTGCATTAAATCCAACTGTATTATATTAAAATTTATATGTTCAATCAAATTAATTTGTATATAAAAATATTTGCGAGTTTGGCAAAAGCATGGTGCTAAGCTGCAGGAATTTTAATAACATTAACGCTTCGTCCGAAATTCCCTACAATGTAGTATGATAAACAGTACGCCAACAGTAGTAGGTCCAAATTCATAGTATTCAGAAAACAGTAGGTGAAAAGTACCTGGATGACCTACTACTTCCAGCGAGATTCTGAAGTGCGCATTTGATGGACACTTTACAATCCCATGAGTTCACAGGAGAGGATTTATGAATGGAGGTGAAGCGACGTAACTGACGCTGGTAGGTCACATGATAATGAGACAGTCTGGATTACATTCATACTACACACAACCATAGTATCTAGAACATACTTTTTTAACGGTCGCGAAGTTAAGTTCAAATTCAAACGTAGTGCCTACTCAGACAGTACATGATTTCGGATGTACCGTAAGAGTATCCACCTTATTTTACAACGTGGAAGCAAGATTTAAAATGTTCTGTGACCACCAGAAGCCAGACACAATCAAGTTACAAATGACCATGCCACTCTTAAGTTAAAAATAAGGTGAATAACCCTTATTTAAAAAGTAAAACACAAATGCTAGGAAGAAAAAAATATTTACAATAAGATCATTTTTATTGATATCATTATAAACGACCATCTGGGATGACTTTATCCCCGCCTCCACTCACTCACATCAGAAAACCTGGTCCACTAAAGCCCCGTTTCCACCGAAATTACCCGGAACAATTTGTACCAGGAACTTTTTTTACAGGAACCTTTTTTCCCCCAGACCTGCTGCTGTCTGCGTTTCCACTGCGGTCTAAAGTACCGAGAAGATTAGGCAAATTAGTCCGGTGATGTAGGACTACGCGTGATGCAACTGCTCCTCCCAGCCAGAGACGGACAGTAGTAATTTTTGTGCGATACTGTCTGCAACAATAACAAGTGGAGGAGATGCAAGCAGCGCTGCTTTTGCTGGTTATGTATTGGTTTACTAAAGAGGTAATCAACAAAACGGCGGAAAAGAGACGAGCACTGATACTAAAGCGTATTCTGAAAGCTCGTAAAGCTAGATTTAAAATATGACAAAGTATGTTATCATCAGCTTTTACGGACATTGACCGTGCAATGGCTGAGACGAACGCGCGCCATCGGACAGAAAGAGCAAGACTGATATTGAACGCTGAACGATCCTCGCAAAAGACTTTTAAAAATGCCGGTTGAAATAAAATGCTGCGTGAGCTCAACCAATCAGCATGTTCAGCGCCCAAGTCCCACCCCCGAAAGTTCCCGAACTTTGAAAAAGTACCACCTCGGGACCAGGGCCGCTCGGAGGGGGAAATATTTACCCGGAACTTCATTTAGACCCTGGTTCCTGCGGTCGAAACGCACCGAGTACCACCCCAAAGTTCCTAGTTCCTGGGGAAAGTTCCTGCGGTGGAAACGCGGCTTAAGTCGTCTTTACTGTAGTAAATGCTACACGATGGCAAGTGGAAATACTGGTTTAATTCAGCCATATATGTTTGAGTCAGAAACTGATTCAGAAGAAGAAGTGGAAGAGTGAATTATACAGGCTCGTCTACAAGTCGATGCATCTGAATGGTATTATATATCGCCCTCTACAATGTCGGACACATTACAGTAATTATTATGATTAGAGAATAGTTAATGATATGCTAAAGCCCGCCCGTCCGCGCGTTAACAGGATTGTTCACAACATATTTGTGACGTAGAGAACAAGGTAGATTTAAAACTGCGTTTTTGGTTCACAACAGAGGAAATACTCAGAAATGGTGTTGACTTATGAATTTGCACAAGCAAGTCTTAAAGCATATTAAAAACACCACATAGACATACAAACAACATTAAAAACTATATTATCACCACAGGGGGTCTTTAAGGTTTTGGAACAGTGGCAGAAAGGAAGTGACATTCCTGTTGATTAACAGGCACAGCAGGCTAAAATGACCCCATATGTGGCCAAAAAAGCCATCGTAAAACATGAGAACACTTGGTACAAGGTGTGATTGAACCCAACATGAGGTGTTAATGTGTAAGTCCTTGTGAGCCCAGAGGCTGTCGGCCCTGTAACGCTCGCTCACCCTCAGCAGCAAAAACTCAGGCTTGATGAAGTCCAGCAGGAACATGGTGTCTGGGGCTTTCAGCCAATCAGCTATAGACCTGGAGGAGTCCAGAGAGACAGGTGTGAATGTGAGAGAGCAGACAGGCCGAAAGAAGCCAGCTATAATCTTGCACTGCTCTTAAGAACGGAGGAAGATCTCTGCCTTTTTTCACACAAAGCATTACATGTTATACTTAATTAAAGGTAAGGTGTTTGATTTTTGGGATCACTTTCTTATCCTTCTTATCCTGGTTTACTGCACAGAGATGACTATAATTTGTAAGTTGACTTTCTGGAGAGTGTAACACTGACTAGATCATCAACTTCTAGATCAACCAATGCTGAGAATATGCTGCAGGACTATCTGTTTGCTCAACAATGGAAGACAAAAAGAGGGCAGTAAAATCATAATATATTTGCATAATATGTTTGCTGCTGCTAGTGTGGTGTTATTTTTAAAGAGCCCCTATTATGGTTTTCTGATTATTTCCTTTCATGCCGTGTTTAATACAGCTGATTGTGAATCTAAACGTTCTGCAAAATTGTAAAGTCGAAAGTGCATGATAAATAAAGTTGTCTCCCAAAAGAAAGAATCAACTCTGAACCGCCTAAAGGAGTCGTTTGCAATTCGAATCTCACTGCGTGACGGTTCTACATCACTAGAAACTACATTTGCATAATGCCCGCCTATGTTGTATGTTGTCCGCCCGTGAACAACTTGACCCGCCCTCAAATGCATCATTTTACTAACGACTGCTCAAATCTCAGAGTTCAATGTTGGATTCGCAAAATGCTTTGGAAAGGTGGGTCAGTCAATTATTGGTGTATATACTATCTACCGGGTGTTCAAAACACATAGTTTTGTGTTTTGTAGTGTGTAAATTTCTGGCTAACTCACGTTATTACTGTCTTACTGAAATGCTTCTGCTCATCAGCTGTGGGCCACTATTACCTAAAACTGAGTCTATTAATGCAGATTGTCTGTCGTTCTTACTAATTTGAGTAAAGATAAAGGATGGAGCTAGATTTGTTTGGCAAGCTTTAATGTTACAATCGTTCACGTTAGTGCTCGAATAACATATACGCTGTTATTGATACAGTTCCCACATGTGCACCACAATAAATCAAAAATAAAAACATGGGTTTGTTGACATACACTAGTTAATGCTGATAGTGAGGAATTACAGTACTGTATTACTGTACTGTAATGTATCACTGAGAAACGCCCTGCTCAAGTCGTCCTTGTGATGGAGGTTCGGGTTGAATAACTAGTTCTTCCAATCGATTCGGACTCACGCTCAGATTGATACTGTAAAGACACTAATGATGAGGTAGATTTTACCATGTGTACAATCGCTGAGGACTAAGGAAGCCTCTGGAGTTGAAGTTCAGTTATGGTAATGGCCATTAGCTTCCGACAAGTGGTAGACCAATCACAACAGACTGGGCTGTCTGGTCAATCAGAGCAGAGTAGCTCGTGGGAAAGGAGGCATTTAGAGAGAATCCGTCGAGCCGCTTGAGAATCATTGAACATTGTGGTGATGTGCAATGTATATTATGAGAAAATGAAAGTGTTTTTTGACCTTTAATGCATGCAAACCTGTAGTAGAAGACTCGAAAAATAAATTAGGAAACTTTAAAATAGCATAAAAGGAGCACTTTAACTAAACCGAATAAAAATTACTTTTGGTAATTGAAAGAAAAGATGAAATAAGTAAAATATAAATATTAGATGAAAAAACTTAAATTAGAATTTTTTCAATGGCAACTAACTGAAATAAAATAAGTTTAAGTTGAAATAATAAATGACAAAAAAAAACTGAAATGAAAAAAATGAAAGCTATAAAGGTATATTTAAAAGAAAAAAAATAATACATGACATAACAATTATGATATAACATTAAAATGAAAATATAAAAATAAAAGCTAATAAGCTAAAATATTAATAAACACTTTAATAGTACATGAATAATACTAAAATAACATTTGTGGCACAAAAATGACACATTTGACCATTAATGCTTAATGTTAGGATGTGGTTCTTTGGTCAAATAGAAATTAAAATAAAGTGAGTGAATAAAAAAATAAAATAAAACTCACCTATTATTTGTTTTGAGGTAAATCATGGCTAGAGCAAGTGTTGCACCAGGACAGGTCACGTCCACATTGATAGTGTCACCCTCCTAATAAAAAGAGTTACATTTACTCTGTGTTGCCTTTTGAATATTATTAGATAATGCAGTGTAAGTTCAGCATACTACAACACTATTCATTTACATTTAATTGTTAAATATAATAAAACATACAAAAAATAAATAATTACAAATAGATGGCATTTCAAACATTATTCATACCTATTTTTCATCAAAAAAAATTCTGTAAATAGCCCATAATTTGTGTGCATGAAAACATACTTATGGGTAATTCACACCGATAATATGAAATACATTTCAAATAATGTGCTTTAATCAGTTACATAAATCTCATTCTATTTTAAGTCTACTTCCCTTAAATTGAAATGACTATTCTGCATCTTTTTTGCAAACAATTCAAATACAATTTCATGCATCATGCATAAATATATATGCAGATGATCCATGAAAATGCATGAATGTAGCATACTTCTTTTGTTTATTGTAACATTGTTCGCTTTCACTTCACCAGATAATTAATATGACAGCACATATTCATGACGACACCTTGATCTGATAGCTGGGAGACTTGTGTTTCTCTCTGTTGATGCCAGCATGAGTGCGCCGATGACCTCCTACCATATACTGATAGAGCTGCTCGGGCACATTCAGGTCGGTCATCCCGATCAAGTTACTGCCGTGCTGCAGAGAAGTAGAGAGCAAACAGTTGGGTAAGCGTGGGAATAACTCTGGTTCCCATCTCTCATAGATGCACATCACAAGCTGTTTCTAATGAATACTACTTCAAATACTAACTCCATCATTACTTTAATAGTGCAATACCACACAGACTAAAGGCCCGTTCACATCAAGGACGATAACTATAACCAGATAATTAGGGATGCACTGATGTATCGGCCAATAATCGGTATCGTCTGATAAAAGCAATTGTTTTCACTATTGGCTGATTGTTTAAAAAATAGCCGATGATCAAGGATGATTACATCCTGTCAATCAAAAGGGGTTGGAAAACGTGTCAGACTGCAACTCATAGTGTGTGTGAAGAAAATGTCTTGTGTTGAATTTAGGCTGTCGAAGTTAACATATAGCCACAGTGCAGAGCCTTTTCTTCCAATTTACTACAAGTTATAGCATGAAAAAACATGCATGAACATCAAACTGTATTTTGAAAGATACAGTACAATTTACAGAAATGTATCATGCCTCATGTAGGGATGTGCTAGACAAGGGATGGGCAACTCCAGTCCTCGAGGGCCACTGTCCTGCAGAGTTTAGCTCCAACCCTAATCAAACACACCTGAACCAGCTAATCAATGTCTTCAGGATTACTAGAAGGCTACAGGCAGGTGAGTTTTATCAGGGTTGGAGCTAAACTTTGCAGGACAGTGGCCCTCGAGGACTGGAGTTGCCCATCCCTGTGCTAGACTATTCAACAAGTCATTTAAAAGATACTGCTGTTGGTCGACTTGGAAATACTATTTGTTTGCATTGTTTGCACATTTAATGTTTTGCTTTAAATGATGATGTTACATCAATATGCGTGTATATCTGGAGCGGAAAACAAAATAATTTCATTTTACCTCAGATTTTGCATGCGTTGGTTTTCTCTGTGCAACTCGTGGCGGGTTCAGAGAAAGATGAGCAAGGCGAGGGAGTATTTTGAAAGCCTATACCAAACTTTTCCATTTTCTTCTGTCATGTCAAACTAGCATATAATAATTAAGCTTACTTACAGGCTTGATATAATACCGGTTATGAGGAACAATACAGTATGAAATTTTATTGCAACATTTCCGTTTAAACATTTATGAAAAAAGTCGTTGCGCACATCCCTATTCTTGTGGAATCACTCAGTGTTTCAACCGCGGAAAGACAGCAATAAAACAGCTCGTGAACAATGTCACATAACGTTGCATTTACCTCAGGAAAGCTATCCAATGTTCACAGTTAGCTATAAAAAAAAAAACACTAGAGAGGAGCATATTTACTGTTAATGTATGTTTGAATACATTGGTCATGAAGACAAGCGTTTATTAAAACTACCTGATGTGCAACTGAGTTGTACATAAACACTTTAGTTTTTATTTGAGTGTATTTAGATCTAAAAATAGAAATAGTTTGGGCTCTGTTGTTAATTTTAACCTCTAATATTAAAGTATTGTACCAAACGAGAGGGTTTCCTATATAGTTTAAAGCATTTAAATTAATTTATTTATTATTTACTTACTTAGTAATTACAAATCAATCATATCCCACTGCTGCTACACTATATACATACATGCATACATACATACATACATACATACACACTATCTACTTATTTAACGGTCAATTCTGTTTTTACTCTGTGTACCTTGGTACTATTGTCTGTATTTATTGTCTTTTTTAGTACTCGTGACTAGTTGCGTCCCAAATGACGCACCATACACAGTGCATAAATAGATAGTGTTTAAGTGCATAATGTACTCAACCGTGTGGTGTATGAACTTTATAAGGTTATTTTGTCTTTCAACATTGGAGTCTGATAGCCCCTCCCCTTCTGTTGAGTGCATGAAGTGTCCAACATTCCCCACTTAGTTTTTTGGTTAATTAAGTGCATCATCTGGGTATTTAAAGTGCATTGTTTTCTTATAGGAATTTTAAGTGTTACCACATTACTTGCACTGTTTATACTACAAAACAGCATAGAGTAGTGCACTAGAATGTGAATTGAGATGCACCTCTTAAAACGGCAGCGACAGCTTGAGCTGCAACTGTCTACTACATGCGTCACTGTTGTTTCCTTGCGATGCAGTGTGCTACAAATACACACTGCACAGTGCACAATTGAAGACAATAACGATAGTGTGCATTAATTTTAGTTGGGGAAAATTGATAATTTTTTTGGACCACTGTGTTCCTCCAAACTTGTTTCTGTTGTTGCGAGGAAATGGAAAATGATCAAATTCAGAAAATGCTTTAGAAACACACTCACCCCAAGGCAGACCATACCAAGCGCCAGCCCTGCTGCTAAAGAGTAGGACTCCCTATCTGTACAGTACTCCATCTCAGGACCAGGTGGACGTCCTTGGGAATGACACAACACACAGTTGTTTCGGTCTCAGATATAAGACAAGTTAATATTCTATCACAAAATGAGCTGTTGTTCTCATTTGTGCTCATTCATTTCATGCGAAACCCTAAACACACACACTAACCGATCTCTGCCAGCAACACCTCCGCATTGTGCCGGTGACCGGTGCCCTGGTAAACCAGACCGATGCCGACCACGGCGGCCACTTGCACACTGTGAGGCACATCCAGCTCCGTGGAGGTGGGCGGCAGCAGCGCAGGGATGTGGATGCTTAGCAGACGGGTGATGGACATGTCCATAGTGCCCAGTTTAGCAGCAGAAACACCCAACAGCAGCCCGATACTTGTCATTTCATGACCCTGAGTCAGAGGAGACAAGATAGAACCATGTCATAATATGCTCATATGTTATAATTTAGCCCAAATAAACAACAATAAGGCCAAATGATAATACATTTTATTTCTTATTAATATATAATAAAAAAAGATACATATATACACACATATACACACACATACATACATATTTTATATATATATACATATATATATACATATATATATATACATATATATATATACATATATATATATACATATATATATATATATATATATATATATATATATATATATATATATATATATATATATATATATATATATATATATATATATATATCAGTGAGGAAAATAAGTATTTGAACACCCTGCTATTTTGCAAGTTCTCCCACTTGGAAATCATGGAGGGGTCTGAAATTGTCATCGTAGGTGCATGTCCACTGTGAGAGACATAATCTAAAAAAAAAAATCCAGGAAATCACAATATATGATTTTTTAAAACTATTTATTTGTATGATACAGCTGCAAATAAGTATTTGAACACCTGTCTATCAGCTAGAATGTTGACCCTCAAAGACCTGTTAGTCTGCCTTTAAAATGTCCACCTCCACTCCATTTATTATCCTAAATTAGATGCCTGTCCACCCCATACAATCAGTAAGAATCCAACTACTCACATGGCCAAGACCACTAGAGACAAAATTGTACACCTCCACAAGGCTGGAAAGGGCTACGGGGAAATTGCCAAGCAGCTTGGAGAAAAAAGGTCCACTGTTGGAGCAATCATTAGAAAATAGAAGAAGCTAAACATGACTGTCAATCTCCCTCGGACTGGGGTTCCATGCAAGATCTCACCTCGTGGGGTCTCAATGATCCTAAGAAATGTGAGAAATCAGCCCAGAACTACACGGGAGGAGCTGATCAATGGCCTGAAAAGAGCTGGGACCACCGTTTCCAAGGTTACTGTTGGTAATACACTAAGACGTCATGGTTTGAAATCATGCATGGCACGGAAGGTTCCCCTGCTTAAACCAGCACATGTCAAGGCCCGTCTTAAGTTTGCCAATGACCATTTGGATGATCCAGAGGAGTCATGGGAGAAAGTCATGTGGTCAGATAAGACCAAAATAGAACTTTTTGGTCATAATTCCAACGTGTTTGTAGGAAGAAGAATGATGAGTACCATCCCAAGAACACCATCCCTACTGTGAAGCATGGGGGTGGTAGCATCATGCCTTGGGGGTGTTTTTCTGCACATGAGACAGGGCGACTGCACTGTATTAAGGAGAGGATGACCGGGGCCATGTATTGCAAGATTTTGGGGAACAACCTCCTTCCCTCAGTTAGAGCATTGAAGATGGGTCGAGGCTGGGTCTTCCAACATGACAATGACCCGAAGCACACAGCCAGGATAACCAAGAAGTGGCTCTGTAAGAAGCATATCAAGGTTCTGGTATGGCCTAGCTCAAACTCCATGTTTCTCAGCGACAGGCCAGAAACCTGACTGATCTAGAGAAGATCTGTGTGGAGGAGTGGGCCAAAATCCCTCCACCAGTGTGTGCAAACCTGGTGAAAAACTACAGGAAATGTTTGACCTCTGTAATTGCAAACAAAGGCTACTGTACCAAATATTAACATTGATTTTCTCAGGTGTTCAAATACTTATTTGCAGCTGTATCATTCAAATAAATAGTTAAAAAATCATATATTGTGATCTCTGGATTTTTTTTTTTAGATTATGTCTCTCACAGTGGACATGCACCTACGATGACAATTTCAGACCCCTCCATGATTTCCAAGTGAGAGAACTTGCAAAATAGCAGGGTGTTCAAATACTTATTTTCCTCACTGTGTATATATATATATATATATATATATATATATATATATATATATATATATATATATATATATATATATATATATATATATATATATATACACATACATATATATATATATATATATATATACACATACATACATATATATATATATATATATATACACATACATACATATATATATATATATATATATATATATATATATATATATATATATATATATATATATATATATATATATATATATATATATATATATATATATATATATATATATATATATATATATATATACACAAACACACACACAGATCAGGCATAATATTATGAAACACTGATTATCTCTTCATCACGGCACCTGTTATATTAGGCAGCAAGTGAACGTTTGACCTCAAAGTTGATGTGTTAGAAGCAAGAGAAAAAAATGCAAGCGTAAGGATTTGAGCGAGTTTGAGAAGGGCCAAATTGTGATGGCTAGACGGGGTCTTCCCGGTCTGCAGTGGTCAGTGTCTATCAAAAGTCTTCCAAGGAAGGAACGTGGGGAGCGAAGGCTGGTCTGTGTGGTCCAATCAAACATACGAGCTACTGGAGCTCAAATTGGTCAAGTTAATGCTGGTTCTAATAGAAAGGTGTCAGAATACACAGTGCATCACAGTTTGTTGCGTATGGGGCTGCATAGCCGCAGACCAGTCAGGGTGCCCATGCTGACCCCTGTCCACCGCCGAAAGGGCCAACTGATGCACTTGAGCATCAGAACTGGACCACAGAGCAATGGAAGAAGGTGGCCTGGTCTGACGAATCACGTTTTCTTTATTGCTGGTGCGTGCGTGTTGCTTACCTGGGGAACACATGTCACCAGGATGCACTATGGGAAGAAGGCAAGCCGGCGGAGGCAGTGATGCTTTGGGCAATGTTCTGCTGGGAAACCTTGGGTCCTGCCATCCACTTTGACACGTACCTGAGCATTGTTGTAGATCATGTGTGCACCCTTTCATGGAAACGGTATTCCCTGGTGGCTGTGGCTCTTTCAGCAGATAATGCGCCGCCACAAAGCAAAAATGGTTCAGGAATGGTTTGAGGAGCACAACAACGAGTTTGAGGTGTTGACTTGGCCTCCAAATTCCCCAGATCTCAATCCAATCGAGCATCTGTGGGATGTGCTGAACAAACAAGTCCGATCCATGGAGACCCCACCTCGCAACTTCCAGCACTTACAGGATCTGCTGCTAACATCTTGGTGCCAGATACCACAGCACACCTTCAGGGGTCTGGTGAAGTTCAAGTCTCGATGGGTCAGGGCTGTTTTGGCAGCAAAAGGGGGACCAACAATATTTTATTTTATTTTATATATATATATATATATATATATATATATATATATATATATATATATATATATATATATATATATATATATATATATATATATATATATATATATATATATATATATATATATATATATATATATATATATATATATATATATATATATATATATATATATATATATATATATATATATATATATATATATATAAATAAAATATTGTTGGTATATATATATATATATACACATACACACACACACACACACACACACACACACACACACACACACACACACACACACACACAAACATTTTAAGCCATCAACTCTCTCCAATCAAGTAAAGAATGACTTTGCAGTGAGCTATGCATGCTTGTGACTGACATTAACACTTTATCCATTCATTAAACTCACTCATTCATTAATTTTTACATTTGCATGAAGTTAAACAGGATGTTTTTCTGGCAGATTCTTGTAAAACAGGCATGACTACTATCAGAGACTAGAAAGCCTGGCCGCAGATCTCAGTGTGAGAGCGGGCAGTGTAAACACCAAACTAGCTAAAGGCTCGATATAGCTTATAGATTACAGATATGCTCAGCAACCACAGAAAGTATCAACAAAGCCTGGCCTGACTGGAAATGAGAGAGCAGCACATGTTACTGCCCTGTGAACTGTCAGAATGAAACTCAGCTCTACGTTCGACTTTCATGTGAGAAAAACAACAGGATGAGAGCAAAAACCCCAAAAAACATGCAAACCTGACAGCTCCAATGCTAAAATGGCGAGATAAGAGAATTAGGGGAGGAGGAGGAAGAGGAAGAAGAGATCTTTGGTTTTCAGGAAGAGCCTCTACGATCTCTAGGTCCATTAGCAGGAGACATGGAAAAAAAGAAGTCCCACTAAGTGCGGCCCACTTCAAGGCTACATCATCACAGTGTCCAATTCTCATTAAGCAAAACTTAACTTTTTAAATAACTTCTTCAATTCCATTGAAAGCCATTATGCTAAATTGGTCTTGTTTTGTTCTTCTGAATAACCACTAGAATGAACATCGCCACCAACTCCTGATTCCCACATAGATCTCCATTATAGATAAGCGCAGGTGACTCATGTAATCTAAGGTGAATCATCCTGTTAGTTACACATAAATGTTTGGATTCGTCACATGCTACACGGGCAATCTTTGGTAAACATCTGCTGATGTCTTACAGGTGGTCACAGTAGATTTTGTGGTACATTTGCATTCATAAACAGGTGTTTATTACAAATAGCAGGGCCATAGGCCCTATCTGAAATTTGTAGATGGATAATATGCTAATGATTTAAAATGCAAATTAATTACAAGACAATAGCTACGTTTACATGGATGCCTTTTGCTTCAATCGGAATGAAAGCATACTGATTGATGAATCCTATGAACACTAAATAAAGTGAACAGGTTACATGTCACAAACTTCAAATCTGACTTTATCTTTGTTTTAAAAAGGAGACTTTATATTCATCTATTTCAGGTCCTTATTAGGAGATGACGAGCACACAAAGCTGTAAAAACGGCCCTATCCCACAGCCAGAACAAGGCATCTGTACATGAGAGTCCAAAGCGCGACATCGGACAATGTTGTCTTGCACTACTTTACATAAGATGAGTGGAAGGAGAATTTTAGGCCTTGTCCACACTAGTGTGTTTTCGTTTGAAAACGCATCTTTTTCTCTCCATTTCTCTACGTTTACCATCCATACAGAGATGGTGTGTTTGGCCTGAGAAACTGAGCTTTTAAAAAATGCTTTCCCAAGTGGATGCAGTTTTCGCATTGTAGTGTGGACTGTGAAAACTAGGGATGCACCGAATCCAGGATTCGGCTTCGGACGAATATTGGTCTTTTTGGTGGGGTTCGGTTTCTGCCAAACCTTAGAATTTTTTCCCACCGAACCGAACCCTAGGCTTGCACTATGTGCGCTCTGCTCTGTTGGTCGAATGTAATACCGCTGTTGATTACGGGAAGGTGTTTACTAGGTGGACCGGCCGAATACAGTCGGCTGTGAGAAAGTGAAAATGGAACTTGTGAGCAGAAAAAGTGTTGTTTGGCAGTACTTTCAGTCAAAAGAAGGCAATTCAAGTCGATCTACATGTTCAATTTGCAATGCCGATTTGTCTCGTGGTGACAAGGACCCTAAACAATAGCCGCTGTTAAAACATTTGCGTATGAAACATCCGAAAGAATGAGTTGTGCATGAAGGAATCTACAGACAGCAGCCAAAATGCAGCAACCTCAGGTACGGCAAAGGAAGGACAGTTATCCTAGCATAATGTTGCCTATTCTTTTCTTTTTTTTTTACAGTTAAAATAAAATGAAAAATACACTGCTGTGGACATAGTTTACTTCATGGGGCGGCAGTGGCTCAGTGGTTCATGTAGGTTGGCTACAAACCGGAAGGTTGGTGGTTCGATCCCCGGTTCCACCTGACCAAGTGTCGAGGTGTCCATGAGCAAGACACCTAACCCCAGCTGCTCCCGACGAGCTGGATGGCGCCTTGCATGGCTGACACCGCCGTCGGTGTGTGAATGGGTGAATGTGAGGCAATATGTACAGCGCTTTGGATGGCCATTGGTCTGTTAAAAGCGCTATATAAATGCAGTCCATTTACCATTTTTAAATGTGTTTACTGTAATAATGGACTGAGGATGGGAGTAGTATTCGGCAGAATCTTAACCAGTGGATTCGGTATTCAGCCGAACCCCAAAAATCTGGATTCGGTGCATCTCCAGTGAAAACTGAGGTATTTAAAAACGACGCATTTTTAGTCGTGTGACGCATATTGAACCGATAGCAACGTATGTTTATACCACTATTGTACATGTTATGTGTTATTCACTTTCACACGGTTGCAAAAGATGTTACTTTGATTGTAAACTCTTCATGCGAAGATGAGAGAACATTTACTCGCAACTGCTGTCCTGCAGCAACATGAGCCATTGTGTTTTAGACCAAACATAATAATGGTAAGTGAGTGTGACCTGGACAGATCAGTGAATGGGGAGATATTTTGCTAAATAAAATGATCCTGCCAGAAGAATAGCATGAGAACTTTATTATGTCTGTTCCATCTATATCATCTCAGTTAGCTTTTATGAGGGTTTACACATGTGCATTATGGTGAATTTAGTGTTTTCCTACATATAGAAACTTTTGGAAAACACCTGAAAAAGCTATTTTGGACAGAGAGAGTTTTGAAACAAAAACACAGTTTCAAATGTATCTGGATTAAGGTAGACGTAGCCTTAGATTGATACGACAGTCATTCATAACACTATATTCAACAACAGCTCGTTCTGTGTGTCATTTGTCATTGTGCAATTTCTACTTCATTGGATTTGTGTTCCAGTTTTCAAGTGTTCATGACCTATCGAATGGATTAGAAAAGGTTTAAACCACCCCTTACAATCGGATTTGACCAATTCATCCCAATTGACGTGGTTACGTGAATTTTCAAAGTTCAGCACTGTTTTACTTATGTTTTTGTATCCAGTATCCATTTTAAAAACTATTGGTCGATTAATCCAACCTAGTTATCGGTAAAATCCACTATCGGTCGACCTCTAACAATGAGATCCATGTAAACACAGCTAATCTGTTGTTAATAGTAAATAAATATTACTCAAATAACATGGCATTATATCCCATTCCCCATATTCGCCATACGTTTTCACTCACGATTTAATAATCGTCCCATCTGAGGCTGTAACTGACCTTGGTGAGGTAGTCATGGATGTTAAGTGTTGCTAGTTTGGTGAGGTGGCCGTTGAGGCCCAGGGCCATGAGGAAGCCAGCATACTCGTTAGCCAGGTCAGCACTTTTGGGTTTGTTGTAGGCAATCCAAGCAGATTCCACCTGGGAAGCAGGGGCAATCTTAAGACCAGCCGCCACTCCATTATGAAAGCTGGGCCAGCTGGTCATGTTGGGCGGCACGTCAATGTTACCGCTGTTCAGGTCCACCATGGCGTTCCTGGGAGGAGCACGGCCTGGAGAAGACAAAAGATTTAGTTTATTAACTAAAATACTGCATTGCTTGCTGGATTCAACAAAAAAAGCGGTTTTACAGTGGGAAAGTGCTAGTAAATTGCAGAGGAAGAGGTTTATTATAAAATGACAAAAAATCAAATTGATGCAATTAGTTAATAATAAATCACGTCTTTTTTGCGCAGATATCATACTAATTTCTTACCTGTTTGATTTGTGTATGACTGATATGCAGTCAGTTTGTTTATGTTAAAATCCAAATGGATTGAACACTTATATGCAATTCAAATATATAAATTATAATTAGGCCTAAATATATTTTTTCGAGAGTGGTTGCCAGGGCGTTGGAATTCTGGGTGGTTACTTAGTAGCCCAAGTTTAAAAAAACCCACCCAAATGTCTACATATGAACAACACCACTAAGGGTCCTGGGAAAACGTTTTCTCTTTAACGGACATGAAATCGTTGAAGATAGTGTGAAAGATATAACGCTGTGGTGGGAAGGGTCGGATTTTTGCAACTTCTTGGCACAGTTACTGCCAACGAAATTCAACAAGGCTCTTAAAAAACGGTTTTGCTAGTGCTGTAAAACTGTTCATTAGAAAGCTTCAAAAACATGGGCGGTGGTTTATGAGAGTACCAGTCAGGTTGAGTTTGGGCACAGGGAGGGGTTCGGTTGGCACAGGGTGGTATGAGAAGAGTGTGAAGAGTCCTCGTCCCACCGGAAGAGACATGGTGCGCTGGCACAACTGTAGCAGTCTGCAACAAAAATAAAGAGCAATGATGAATTTTTTTATGTTTACAGAAGGGCACATATTTCCATATCACTGTCAGCCAAATATTTTCCTCATAATTCATTACTATTGGTCACCCTTTACGTTTTTCTGTGGGTTTTGCAAATATTTAACAAATTAAAAGTATTAAAAAGAGCTTGTGACTAAACCTCATAACTTAATTGGATCCTCAAACTGTCGTAAAATTTGCAAGGGTAAATAAACAACTGTTGAAAGTACATTTTCTTTACTAAACACTACATATAGTATATATAAAGGCTAATGTTTTCTGTATTTGAGGAGTGAAGAAGAGTGCATGCAAGTCATAGCCAGAACTGTCTTAAATTGTGTAAGAGAAATATTATTTTCCTATGGGTTTTCAATCAATACCACTGTTTATACATGATTCATTTAGTTACTTTTAATCCATTTTGTTTTGGACATGTATGTGTGTGTAAATCAATATTTTTGTATAGTATGTACTGAAAACAGACACTCCGCCTTTAATTTGACTCAATATATGATGCTTTTGACAGAAGGATTAGAGGAGGAGGACAAAGTAATTGCTTCTAGAGAATGTTACATGTTTAAGAACGCAAGGGGACGAACTGAAGGATTCAAGCAGGTCTCAACGGAGGTTATGGCATATTGTTGTAAGTTATCTGAGGCACTCAAATGCAAGGCCTCAGATAACTACCTACCCCTCCTTCCATCACACTCTTGGTAGAAGACTCAGATATGCTGTCTCTTTTATCTCTTTTTCGTCTCTTTCTCATGCTTCAAGTTTTAATCTGCAAATGCTGTGAGAAACATGTGATTAATGCTTCTTTTTGTAGTCAAGGTCAGTAGGCCTGGGAAGAGTCTAGGGAGTCAGATAAAATGTCTCCAACAAGAAAAATATTTACGTACGTCAGTTGGGCATATTATGGGATTTTGAGGAAGACCAATGTGGATGAAGATGAACCGGAAAGTGTACATATATGATAAAAGGAAGTAAGAGGCCTTATGATAATCTGGTCATAATTTAACTTGCATACTAAAGGCTCATTCAGGCATTTTCAACTCTGCAATTTTGCCCAAACTAACTTCCCCAGTTTCCCCTCAATCACCAGAAAAATCTCTGCTTGAGAATTCATTGTCAGCCTCTACAGGTGGTAGTCGTATATACTCTATCCACACCAAGTTACTTTCTTTTACTACATCCTCTCTCTCTCCTGCTTGAAAATAACTTGGGAGAATGAGTTGCAAATCAAGTTATCGGAAGAGCTATGGTCTGAGGCCCTTGCTAGAGTTAATTCTTCCTCTGTATGTGCTCGACTAAGTCTCATTCAGCTAAAATTATTTCGTCAAATTCATTTGACCAAAACTATACTTCATAGAATTTTCCCAGAAACAGAGGACTCCTGTAACCAGATGCTCCTTCTCTCCCACTGATCTGGCCTCATATTAGGCTTCTTTTTGACTTCATCTCCATGTCCTATAGTTGCGATCTTTGGCGTGTCTCACTCGTCATCTATCACAAGACAGAGTAGAGGTTATCGCTTTCGCTTCTCTTATTGTTAGAAGGTGCATCTTGTTGCATTGGAAGTGTCCAAACTCACCCCCAACTACCTCTCGGTTAAAGGATCTGATGTCATTCCTTTCACTTTAAAAACTAAAAAAATACACTACTCGGGGCTCAACTGATAAATAAAAAAAAACTTGGAACCCTATTCTAAATCTTTATGACTCTGTGTCCACGCTAGATTCTGACTAATTATATATATCATGGGTGTGCAAACAGGCATTTTTTATTTGAAATTAATATGTATGATGTATGATTTTGCTTAGAGCTCATTTTGTAGCTCTCTGAGATGTGTCGGTTGTAAGACAGATAACTCACGATTTCAGACAAGTACATTTTATTTAATTTTTACCATTAAGTGGTCTGACTTCAATTTTATATTGGTGATTTTCACCACAATAGTCTGTGCATAGCACAGCTATGTTTTATAGCATGAGTTTTTGGCCAAATAATAGAACAAATTGAGCACTCACATAGTTACAATAAACTTTATAACCTTTAAGTTGATGAAAGCAAAATGCAATGCACTTACTACCTCAGGCCATTCTAATGATGGACACAAAATGTCTGAACATGCTGGTCAAAAACCTTGTAACTCCATTTCAACTTGATTTTGGGCTCCAGACTAACATTTGAGAGCAGTGGCACCAGCACCAGCACCACTAAATAATAATAAAATTACTATTGTTTTGCTAATAAGTGCAGTTACTAATAATATTACATGTGTTTATTGGAAATGTAACAGTGAAGCACTGAGCTGATATGCAGATAAAATGAACTTTTATTAAGAACAGTAATGTGCAAAACCCTCATTTTTATATGGAAAATGTAAATATTCGACTCTTATTATATGTACCATTGTTCTTCTATAATATCACACTGAACTGACCGACAGCTTCAGTGATTATAAAAGGAGCACTCTTTACTTGCTTTCTGTGTGATTCATTCACAATTCAAAGAAAATTGAATGGGAAGTGGAAATGGCTAATAAGTCAAATAAGTTCTCCTCCGATGCACACTACTGGTTATAGTGGTAATTTTATGCCTTTTTTAAATTAAAAGTGTTTGGTTACCACAAAGTGTTAGTTTTCCTACACTTTTAAACTTTTAGTTTTACAAATAATCACATTAAAAATAAACAACATTAAAATGTGATAATATTTAGAGGTTTGAAGTGCTGGAAAAAGTGTGAAACACTTGAAAAGTGCTTGAATTTCACTCTCAAAAAGTTGTACTAACCCTGAGATGTATAATGTAATAAAAAAAAAAAAAAAAAAAAATATTTCTGCCACAATACCATGTGGTGTTACTACATTAAATCCATTGTGAATGTTGGTGATTTGTGGACTGAAACCCCTGAACTTCGTTCATGGCTCAATGTTTCTCCTGGTTTCCACGTCAAAGCTGATCTGATATCTGGTTCTGCGACAAACACTTCCCACTAGATCTCACACTAGTGATGTTATTAATTCTGTGCTGAATTCAAATGCTTTCTCACTGGATCTCCCAGCGCTGTGTAGTAACATTGTTGCGTGATCAAGAACGGCCCGTGTATGAGCTTTCACTGTCTATTATTGCTCCGTGCTGATTAACAGTCCGTGCAGTGCAGCTTAAACTTCCTGAAAAGTAGCAGTTTTGAAACATACAAGGTGTCCACCTGACAGCGCATTTCAAGGCATTTGTGTTTTCTTTCTTTCTTTACAGATCCTTTTAGAATCCTACATTCTTTAAAATCAAGGGTACACAGCAGCAATGCCATAGAAGAACCATTTTTGGTTCACCAAAGGACGTTTTAGTAAATGGTTTTCTTAGTGTGAAGAACATTTTAATAACCTAAAGAAACCTTTCCACTATAAAGAATCTTTTGTGGAATGGAAAGTTTCTGTGGATGTTAAAGGTTCTTCATGGAACAGTAGATGCATATCATAAAGAACCTTTATTTTTAAGAGAGTACAGGACTTTATTTTCAAAAGTATGCTCACTTGTTCTCTTTCTCCTCAATGTACTCATGGTCACTGACTTCAGGCAGGTGGGGCACATTGACACGGACTGGTCTGGAGCTCTGGAGAAGACGCCGGACTTCCTGCACCCTCAGATCCTGACTCCAGATCAGCCCCGTCACCTCCGGGCGCAAGTCTGTCATACCGTCCTCCTCCTCATCAGCATCGCTGGTCACTGGCGGCTCAAGCATTACGTTCAGACCCACAGTCTAGGGCAAACACAAACACACTGAATATACAATGAAAACACGTTTAATTCTTTCCAATGCAGGATTCACTTCACATCAGAATTACAGTAATTACACATTCTAAAATTAGAAAATACCAGTCTTAAATACCATATTCAAGTCTTCAGCCCAATTCAGACAGTAGTTGTTTAAACTGGTGACGTGAGTTACTTTCAGCACTGCCACTACCCAGGAGACAATAATTCAACATCGTTTTTGGAAGGCAAATATAGTTTTAAAAATCTGTTTTGACGCCTGCTATGTGTCCTAGGGTTTCTATTTGATGCTTCGCATGATAATGAATATGTAAGTACGCACACATGAATAATATGTCTAATCTTTAATATAAAAGAAAAAGAAAGCAACTTCAACAGTTAAAGATAGTTAGGCAGCTTAGTGTATTTTGTATATTACTATTGATAGTATCTTAATACAGGATAGTTAACATTTTATCTAATAATAAATTGTTACTGTTAACTACAACTATTAAAAATCATTTTCGGTAAGTGAAAAACAGTTGAATTAAAATAAAACATACATATTATATGAAAAAAACTGACCTTAAAAAAGTTACAAATTAAAATAAAGACTGAAAATATTTTAAAAAAGCTAAGAGAAAATATGAATTAAATATAATAACATTGCAGTCGCAATGGAACCACTTGCCTTAGCTTTGAGACAAAGAGCTGATATCAAGGGTATTCAGCGGGCAGGATTGGAACAAAGTTTCGCTTTATGCGGATGACATGTTATTATACCTGTCACAACCCCTGTCAAGTCTTCCTAAATTGGTGACTCTACTTACAGAATTCGGCAAAATATCTGGCTATAAAGTTAATATCCAGAAAAGTGAACTAATGCCTGTTGGTGATGGGGTCAGCCTGTTATCTTTACACTCAGTTCCCTTCAAAATTAGCATTAAAAAACTGAAGAAGTATCTTGGGGTTTGGATTACGCACAAGTATAAAGACTTGTATGGGGCCCACCTCTCCTAACTAATCCTCTAATAATCCTCTAATACTTAACTAATACCCACCTCTCTTAACTAATCTAAAACAAGATTTTGAGCGGTGGGATCACCTCCCTCTGTCACTGGGTGGATGAATTAATACAGTAAAGATGAATGTACTGCCCAAGTTTATATATCTTTCAGTGCCTCCCGTTTTTTTTAACAAAATCTTTCTTCTCCAAATTAAATAATCAGATATCGACCTTTATTTGGAACAAAAAAATACCAAGAATTAAAAGAAGTATACTGCAGAGACCTCGTACAAAAGGAGGGATGGCACTTCCAAATTTCATGTATTATTATTGGGCAGCCAACATAAGGACACTGCTGTTCTGGTTAGGGAATGACATCACTGTCCCTGCCTGGACGACTCTGGAGGGGGCTTCAGTTGGGTCTACGTCTTTAGCAGCTTTATTATGTTCTAAAATACCATTCACACAGCCAATCTCTAGCTTGACTTCTAATCCAGTTGTTATACATTCAGTTAAAATTTGGAATCAGTTTAGACAATCTTTTTCCCTTAAAGATCTATCACAGGCTGCACCAATTGTTAAAAATCTCATGTTTGCTCCATCATTGATGGACGATGCTTTTGAGGTCTGGGCAACAAAGGGTGTGGTCTCAATGTCTGAACTTTATATTGATGGAAATTTTGCATCATTTGAACAGTTGGCACAGAAATGTAACATTCCCAAGTCGCATTTCTATAGGTATATGCAACTTCGAAATTTTGTAGCATTGAATTCTGATTATTTCCCATCTTGCCCTCCAATCTCTTTATTAGACTCAATTTTTGAATGTAAATCAGTCCAAAAACAGGCTATAAGCAGGATCTATGAATCACTCAGCATGCATGATTCAACACCTTTAAATTCACTCAAAAACAAATGTGAGGCAGATTTGGATGAACTAATCTCAGAAGAAGTCTGGCACAAAATAATACAGGGAATCTTTACATCATCCATTTGCCTAAGACATGCTGTGATACAGTTTAAAATTGTACACCGTTTGCATTGGTCTAAAGTCAGACTTTCTAAGATTAATGCTAACATAGATTCCACATGTGATAGAGATGCAGACAGGCTCCCGCAACACTACTGCATATGTTTTGGACATGTCCAAAACTTTACATGTTCTGGACTAATATCTTCGAGACCTTCTCTGGGCTATTTGGAGAGGTAGTAGAGCCATCTCCATTTATTGCATTGTTTGGTGTGGCCCATGAAAATACTAGTTTTACTAAAAGTAAAATTAAAATATTGGCCTTCTGTTCTCTTTTGGCTAGAAGACTGATACTGATTAGATGGAAAGACCTTTTTCCACCTACATTTAGTCACTGGATAAGGGAGGTTTTGTACCATCTTAAGCTGGAGAAAATTAAGTATACAGTCAGAGGGTCAACTGGGGCATTTTATAATATCTGGCAACCTTTTTTAAATTTTGTGGAGGGAATGAAAGCAGATAATATGACATTGTAAAAGAAAGAGGGAGGGGAATATTACTCATTCTTACTTCATGTTGTTTATTTGTTATTACTATTTCTTTATGGACGCCTGATCATGTATAGTATCTTTATGTTTATGTCTGGTATTTGGGGGTATATAAGCAGGATCTATGAATCACTCAGCATGCATGATTCAACACCTTTAAATTCACTCAAAAACAAATGTGAGGCCGATTTGGATTAACTAATCTCAGAAGAAGTCTGGCACAAAATAATACAGGGAATCTTTACATCATCCATTTGCCTAAGACATGCTGTGATACAGTTTAAAATTGTACACCGTTTGCATTGGTCTAAAGTCAGACTTTCTAAGATTAATGCTAACATAGATTCCACATGTGATAGATGCAGACAGGCTCCCGCAACACTACTGCATATGTTTTGGACATGTCCAAAACTTTACATGTTCTGGACTAATATCTTCGAGACCTTCTCTGGGCTATTTGGAGAGGTAGTAGAGCCATCTCCATTTATTGCATTGTTTGGTGTGGCCCATGAAAATACTAGTTTTACTAAAAGTAAAATTAAAATATTGGCCTTCTGTTCTCTTTTGGCTAGAAGACTGATACTGATTAGATGGAAAGACCTTTTTCCACCTACATTTAGTCATTGGATAAGGGAAGTTAAGTACCATCTTAAGCTGGAGAAAATTATGTATACAGTCAGAGGGTCTACTGGGGCATTTTATAATATCTGGCAACGTTTTTTAAATTTTGTGGAGGGAATGAAAGCAGATAATATGACATTGTAAAAGAAAGAGGGAGGGGAATATTACTCATACTTACTTCATGTTGTTTATTTGTTATTACTATTTCTTTATGGACGCCTGATCATGTATAGTATCTTTATGTTTATGTCTGGTATTTGGGGGATGGGGAGTTCAGTTTTGTATATCTTTGTTCTTTTTGTATAATTTGAAAACAATAAAAAAAAAAACCTTGATCAAAAATATATTAACAGTATATAAATAATACTAATAAATAAATCAAATGCCTAAAACACAGGTCAACAGTGGAGTTCAGAACTAAATGTGTTGTCATACATGCACAGCTCTGACCAAACAAAGCAAGACCTTGTTTCTTTACATATGATTCACTTTCTTACCGATTTACGATTGGCTAGGGTGACTTTGTGAGCTTGCTTGGTCAGGTCCTGTCGTCCAATCAGAGCGCAAACCTCCTCTGACCAATCAGAGCACGGGTGTTCTCTGCACTGGTATATGGCATCTCTGATTGGTAGAGCCACACCAAACGGAACTGACTCCAGATCCTTCAATGTAAATCCTGAGGTAAAAAAACAAGCATGCAAAAGAGTGTATAATCACATGGCCCTCGTGACAGGCTTCAAATATAACTAAGCTTACGTAAACAAAGGTAAACCAACAAACGCTGCAGGATCTGAGGAGGTTGTTTTTGACTATACACCACATTCTGGGCTAAACAAAAAAGAAATGTAGGGGCTTTAATAGCATAGCATGTCTTCTATACGTGAATGCAAATGCTTGATAGTGATACCCAATTTCCGATTTTACATGTTATTGTTTTCCGAAACGTGTCAGAATGGAAGTACGTACTGATTTTTTCAGCGTGCAGTAAAACATCTATAGTCTAGTATAGTTAAAATAGAACTGTTTGCATGTTTATAGCTAGCTTACCTTATTAATCTGAGCTTAATATTAACGTTTTTGCTCACCAGCCACTGTGGCTAGTGGTTTTCCTAAATTACTGGTCACTCAGCATTTCACTGGCCACAATTTTGACATTAAAGGTCCTGTTCTTCGTGTTTTTTGAAGCTTTGATTGTGTTTACAGTGTGCAATATAACGTGTTCATGTTTCGCGTGTAAAAAAACACAGTATTTTTCCACACAATTTACTTATCTGTACACCGCTGTTTTCACTGTTCTAAAAACGGCTGATGAGTTCCTTGTTCTATGAAGTCCCTCCTTCAGAAATACGTAACGAGTTCTGATTGTGTCAGCGGTTCCCGTGTTGTGATTTGACCGCAGCTTAGCGAACATGGCACGGTTCCTGTGTTGTGATTCGACAGCAGCTTAGCGCACGTAACTTGCACGGAAAGGTCACGCCTCTTAACGGGAGATATATGCGCTTAATGATCTCTACAGCGTCCCTGGGAAAGCCAAACAAAGGTGATTTGTCTCCGGGATGAAAATAACAGCGTCTTGACGACAAACACAGTCAAACGCAACAATTCCTTTTCTCCACGCGACACTTCCTCTTCTCCACGTGGGACAGCAACAAGACCACGCCCCCTTTTTTCACGTATTCTTGTGGGCGGAGGTTAGTCTGTTCTACTGACGTAATTAATGAAGGAAGTACCAGGATGTAGTCCAAGCCAGCCGTTCGCTGTAGGCTTTGAAAGGGAACTTCTGTTAAATAAAATATCTCGCTTGGCATTGAACTTTGAGCTTTATAATTTTACAGGTATTATTTATGCTCTAACAGCAACATTACACACTAACTAAAGTTTGAACAATGGGATCACAAAGAACGGGACCTGTAATACCATCAATTATTCATAGTTTTCACGAGACTTCACATTTATAGGAATACCCACCTAGAGGGCAAAACAAGGCTCTCCTCCATTGCCCGCCAGTCATTTTTACCAGGTTTGTAGTCAGTATTAATGCAGTAAGAAAGTGATATTAAAATACCTAATTCAATATACACCTTATTGATGAAGAATACTTAATACAGGAAAGCAGATGAACACAGAATATTACAACACAAGGTTTCTCGTTAAAAATGTATTGCGTTCATATTCTGGGCTCATCTGCTTGCCTGTATATAGTATGCATCATCATCAAAAAGGTGTAAACTGAATTTGAATATCACTCTGAATCTTTAATATCACTGTTTTAGTACATTGCGGCACTTTATAGGATTCTTTAGCCTGTCATCAGTTCACTCTCTCCGTCTGCTGTTTGATCAGCTCTATAACTCGGTTTTATTCTGTATAAAAACGTTTTTTAAACACAAATTAATTTGTGTTTAAAATGAAGTGGTGCAACAATTCGATTTAAAATAAAACCCTTATCAACAAATCCTAGATCAGCCTTAAACTTTGCTTTATTGAATCCTTATGGTGCAACTCACCTTAAAGTGTTTTTCACGTTAAGCGTTTTAAAAATGTCCCACTGTTTATAGTGACTGAAATAGTGCAGCAGGTGAATCCGTGTATCATTCATTCAGTCGATTTTTGATTTAATATTGAAAGTTGAAAAATTATAAAAAACAATTTCGACTTGATTTTTCGTTCAGAGGTAGAAAAATGAATAAACAGTTTAAATATTCGATTTCTACACGTGGGCGGGAATTATACGCCCCTTTCTGCTGATTGGTCAGCCGAAGATCAAACTATTCCGTCATCGGTTCTTCCTCAGTTACGCACAGCAGAATAAAAGTCCTGCGCTGCTACAGCTGTAGCCTATGGATTCTTAACGCGTTTATTGCTGCTACATTTCATATTTTTCTCATCAAACAACCAGACTTACGAATGGCTCGACACAACCCGTACCGGGGCGGGGCAGAGCCTAGACAGGGCTTTCGTCTGTGTAGACCAGCGGTTTTAGTCCAGGAAAGTGCAAGGGGTCTGCGAAATAATTTGCTATATCCTACAGTATTTTCCGTACTGTAAAGTCAAGTTTTTTTAAATCATGAAACATGCCGTGATTTATTCCAAAGTGACTTATATAATGCATTTAACGTCAAATAATAGAAATGTTGCTTTTTTGAAGTAGGCGCGTCCAGTATTCGCTGTATTTTAGTTCATGTTTCTGTTGTGCGTCAGAGAGATGTTCATATGTTCATACAAAAAGTTTGGGTTAATTTCATTTGTCTGTTGTACAATATTAAGGCTGTGCAAGTCAGTAGGCTACTTGCTGTTATTCCAAACTCATACCTCTGCATGTGAAGATGCCAATGTAGCCTATATGCATATAGGACTAGACTGAAATACGAAGCCTTCTTTACACAGTCCCTCCAGAAAAACGTGATTATGCGATCGCGTGATTTAACGCATAATCAGCCAAAGTCTGCATATTTATGCGGGGGCCACATTTTTTCAAATACGCCGCACTTTCGCCGCATAAATTGCCTATTTCCGCGTGCAAAATATGCGGGGGCTAGCATGATTTCATAATCCCCGCATTTTCGTCACAAAAAAAGTCATATATATATTAGCAGAAAGTTGAAAAATGTTTGTTTACTTTACACAAGAGCCGCCATTTCCGCCTATTGCCATGGGAACGTTTTGAAGTGACGTAATTACCCGACAAGAACGTCATCGAAAATCTACAAACCCCGTGGAGAAACCATAGATATCGGTGAAACCATGATGAAGCGCAAATTCCCATTTGCCAACAAAAATAACCGCAAAAGACGCGCAAAGCAGTTTCCCGGTGTGTTGACCGATTTCAAAACACAGCATCATGAAGCTTCGAAGCGTTATGAATCAATGAGTCGATTCAGCGGTTTGGATCGCCAAAGTCACGCATTTCAGCAGTTTGACACGCGATCCGAATCATGAATCGACTCGCTGATTCATAGCATCATGATGCTGTGTTTTGAAATCGGTCATCACTATATAAGTCGTTATTTAGTTTCTTTTTGCGCACAATAACTATTCTCGTCGCTTCATAAAGTTATTGTAGAACCACTGTAGTGAGATGGATTTTGTAACGACGTCTTTAGTAGCTTTTATGGGTCTTGAGAGTGTACATTGTGCCAATGGAGGCCTTTCTGAGCCATCGGAATTCAACTAAAATATCTTCAGTTGTGTTCCGAAGACGAACGGAGGTCTTACGGGTGTCCAATGACATGAGGGGACGTCATTAATGACAGAATTTACATTTTTGGATGAATAACCCTTTAAGAGATTGCACTTTGTGCATTGGAAGCACTCAAATGTCTGTTTTGTAAAGCTTCATTTTTCAAGTTGTAGCATATTCCTTTTGTAAAGCTACAGAACTTGTTTGACTCAATGTTTTGTAAATTTGAGCCATGTGTTTATTAAGGTCTTCAATAAAACAAGATGGGAACTTAAATATTCCCAGCACTTTCTGTGATGTAGTGCTTTTTTTCTCTTTTTCATCAAACCGCAGTTTTTGCAAGTTCCCGCAATTTCATCGCATAAAAATCCTGCATTTTCCCGCATTTTTCATCGCATTTTTTAAGAAAACATGCCGCATAATCAAGGATTTTTGCCCGCAACAATCACACAAAAAAGCCGCATTTTTCTGGAAGGACTGTTTACATAAATAGTATAATAGCATCCAAATGTTACATTGCAAATATGGAAACTTTGGACCGAATGAAAGATACACGAGCGACGAGCCCAATGTCGATATGTTTCAATTAAAATAAATAAATTTAGGCTTGGTTTTTAAACTAAATGTTGTTTGTAATAAATGGCATAATATATAGAATATTTTATATAGGCTAGGCTTCTATGTATATTTTTATTATATGACTACTTATATTTTTAATTCTTGTTGTTTTCTGAATAGGGATTCATTTAAGGATTTGTCACTGATGGGAATTAAAATAGCTTACACATAGCATCCATAATGTTAATGTTGTATTTTAATGACCGGTATCTTTCTGAATTTATGCCAATAATAAAATGCAGATTTTACTACAATGTAACTCTCTCAACATGACCCGGCTGGCAAATACGGTCAATTATAAAATGTGCTTTATTATTACAAAATGCATATGACGCGTTATAGGCTATACACTGTGTTAATTATCCCCACCCACAATAACTTTGGGCTTAATCACTGTAATGTCCTGTTCGCATTTGCTCTTTTTATTTAGGCCTATTTATTTTTTTAAGCGGATGCAAATATATCGTAACATCGCCTAATCCATATATGCAACTCGTGCTATATATTCCAAGCGCTCTGAAGTTATACTGGTTTGAGAAACAAACCAAAATTGCAAGTAATTACAGGTTTTAATGAAAATCTTTTGAGATCAATTTTAATAAAACATAAATCATAAAAAATGAATTGTAAAGAAATTTATTTTAATATCTGTTGTTCTCTGGTCTCTAACCTTTCTGGCTGCAGCTCATTATTCTTTCTTTTTGCATTAGTGTTTAATATTTCAGGGTTTTTCCTACATTGAAAATTTTTTGGCGGCCGCCAAAACAAATTTTTGTCCCGCCAAAGCCTTATTTGATCAGTTGTTGTGATTTATGAGTGATGTAGTAGATGACTGCTGCGCTTGAGGGCGCATGTTAACTGATGACAGAGAGAACGATCAGAGAGCCCTCCCCCGCACGCACGCTCTCGGCCTTCAAAACAGACGGGATTCGCACACAACGCGTCTGCTAATGTCCGATTCGCGACCTAATGCCTCCTTTGAACCGAATCATTTTAACGACTGGTTAGAACAACTGATCTGTCCAACACTGAACTAACGAATCAGTTTAATAATTTACTCAGAACATCTGAAATAAGAACACAAGTGTGCTTACACAATTTAGCAAGAGTGGATAGTAAGAATTAGTTTTAATTATTCACAGTCTTTCAGCTTATTTACGTTGATAATGTGAAGTAAAATAATTAGCCTTAAATCATTTAGTTTAGACTGGAGTGAGGTGAAACCAGAACAAAGTTGTTATTAGCTAGCTGATAATTTTATGAAATTGTATATGGCAGAAAATTGTTAATTATTTTAATACTACTTAAGCAATCCTACTTTTTAATATTGATATGATTATACACCAAAACACTTATCTGTAAATAGTGTAAAACTGAGGAACAAAAGAAACAAACATCGAGGTATCAAAATAAGCTAAGCAAAAATTACAAAACGTTACTTTGAATTTATTTTAAATTTATTGTCAGTATTGCGCTTGCAGATCACGTGGGTAAGGTACTTTTTACTGTGCGTGCGTGTGTGTGTGGATGACCATGTCTGTCAGCCACCACCGAAGACCATTTTTGACCCAGGAAAAACCATATATATATATATATATATACCAAGGTAGGCTATGACAGCCATCATATACTGCCAGCTGATGCAAAAACGTGAATTGCACAGACGAAACCCCTGTCTAGGCTCTGCCCCGCCCCGGTACGGGTTGTGTCGAGCCATTCGTTAGTCTGGTTGTTTGATGAGAAAAAATATGAAATGTGCAGCAATAAACGACTTAAGAATCCATAGGCTACAGCTGTAGCAGCGCAGGACTTTTATTCTGCTGTGCGGAACTGAGAAAGAACCGATGTCGGAATAGTTTGATCTTCGGCTGACCAATCAGCAGAAAGGGGCGTATAATTCCCGCCCACATGTAGAAATCAACTTTTCAAACTGATTATTAATTTTTCTACCTCTGAAAGAAAAACAAAAAATCAAGTCGAAATTTTGTTTTTCATTTAAAAAATAAAAAAAACGAAACACGAGTATTTTGGTTTTAAGATGGAAATTTGACAGGCTTGTGCTGCAGTTCTATTGCGGTTTTGCCCTCCAAGACTCTGCGACAGTCGCGTGACTGAAAACTATGAATACTGTTACACATGCGTTTTCTTTCTCAACTGTTTATGTTTAAAACATAACTGACTGCTTTTACACAAAAAGCTATGGAGAGCGTGTGGCGGCGCTTTAAATAGCTGCGGCTCGGAGGTTTGCTCCAAACTCATTTCGTTGCATTGTACTTGTACATGTGTAATGACAATAAACTTGAATCTAATCTAATCTAATCTAATCAAATACTCACCAAGATTTGACATTATTTTGTGTGTATTTGACTGTTTAAGCGCAATAAAGCAGCGAAAATAAGCTCAATTTAGTCCTGAGAGGCGGCTTTATGTGTGCCTCTATGGACTATGGATGTGAGCACAAAATCTGCAGATATGAGTAAAATTATGTGCAATACAAGCAATCGCACACCGAAGTTCAAGCCTTCTAACACCAACAATATTCATCCGGAGCAAATGAAGCGAGTGAGTGTGTGAGAGATGACAGCGAGAGAGCAGCTGGTGTCGTGACTCGTGTGTCTATTCTGCGGAAAACGAGTATTGGATTCAGATATTTCAGAATTTAATTTTTTGACAACACTACATTGCACTTGGTTTATCATTTCAGATGCCTTTTTAAAAAGACTACAATTGAAAAATGTATATATAATATATACAATTTTACCTGCCAAGAGGACCGTTACACGTGCCTTTGGCGGGTTGTTGGGTGTTTAATGTCAAGCCATTAATAACGCATCTGAATTAATGACATTTGAAGGAAACTCTATGACCTCCTTAAGTACTGAGGTTTGTTACCACTAGAGAAACAACAATGCACGTTAAGTGTTTTGTAATGTGTAGGCCAAGCATTCGCATTTGCAAGTGTGTACTTGTGTTGAGTGTTTTTGGATCAACAGGTTGTGCTGGTCGCTCTAACCTGCAGAGGTCAACCACACCACCAGCTTCTCAGCCAGGCATCCAGATGAAGGTGCGGGCTTCACGCTGCTCTGCCTGTGGAACACACCCGACAATCAAACACACTGGAGGAACTAAATCAGCTGACTAGAATTTATGAGCCGAGACTTATCTACAAAAACAAACATAAGGCACATGACAGTATGCATCAACCACATGTACCTTCTCAGAAAAGGATCACTGATAATTTTCTTTTGCCCTGTGAAAACATGGACCAATAAAAACATCAATCATTCAGTCAAAAACACTCTCTTCTTATTACCTGGTTTCTTTCTGTATTATCAAATTTACTTGGATGTTTACATTTTTTGTAATGCATTATGATATAAATAAAAGTGAATGAGTTAAAATATATTTTTTTTAAACATTTAATGAAAACATATACTACCATTAGGGTCAGTTAGATTAATGCTTTTATTCAGCAAAGATGCATTAAATTGATCAAAAGGGAAAGTATTATTTCAGTTAAATTTTTATTTCAGATAAATGCTTTTCTTTCAAATTTTATATTCATTAAATAATTAAAAACAAAAAAATTGTATCAAGGTTTCCACAAACATTAAGCAGCACAACTGTTTTTAACACTGATAATAATCAGAAATGTTTCTTGAGCATCAAATCGTCATATTAGAATGATTTCTGAAGGATCATGTGACACTAAAAACTGAAGTAATGATGCTGAAAATTCAGCTTTGATCACAGGAATAAATTACATTAAAATATATAATAAAAAAAAAATATCTATTTCAGTTTTGGGGGAAATTTGCAAAATATGCTGGTAATTATTTACAAAATACTTATGAAAACAGAAAACCAGCGTTTATTTTGTCCCGCACCCCATCCGTCTAAAATAAACTGGATTTGATCTACAAATATAATATTTGAACTTATTATGATCAACTTTATTTGTTAAACATGTAAATAACTTGGCACCATTACATCTGGTTTTCGTGAATGTCTCTGGCGATTTTTAGCTACAAATATATGCAGCTACAGCACCACTTACATTGGGCCTTAATTTTTAACCACAAACTTCTGTGGACTCAGAAACATAAATTGCTGCATTTAAATTTACACTAGAATTGATTTTACTCTCCAGGTGTTAGGCTCCGTCCACACAGAGACGCGTTTAGCTGTATACGTAAAAATGTTGTATCGTATCAGCGTTTCGTCCAGACGGATACGCCGTTTTGGGAGCCTGAAACCGATATTTTTTTAAACCGGGTCGCAGAGTGGATAAATCTGGAACAGACACCCATGCATTTTCGTGTGTACAGCCAATTGGTATATTTTGTGAAACGGTGATAATATCACACCACGTCCCACACGGTAAAGACTAGAAGTGATACAGGCCACTGGGCATGCGCACATCAGTATTGCGTCATTTAATTACTGTATTTGCATTATTGTACGGGAAGGTTTAGGGTTGGGGTAGGTGTTAATAAAACAATCTGGTAAGTAGCACATTTATTTATTGTTCTTTTATCGTGAGATTTTGCCTCACTTCCTACCATTGCTGTACCCCTTCTAGCCACAACTTCTCCATTTTTTGTTTAATTCTGTGGGAGAATTACAGCGCCACATACTGGCCTGGCATGTATACTACATCGTTTTGAGTCAGTTTCAGTGGTTTTGTGTGTAAGCAGATGTTTCTTGAGACGAGGGAAAAAAGATTGGATACTTGCTGAACTCTTGAGCACTTGAGAGTTTGGCTCTCCATCAAGCGATCTGTACTATTACAATTCAGCTCAATGGATGTGCAGTGTACCTGTATCTGACGTACCGTAAACTTGTGTGAAGGCGCACGACTTGTATTTTCCTGTCAAAACAACAGAGTTCTTTTGGAACAAGCAGAAGATATGGTGGCTTCTCCGGTAGTGGGCGGAACTACTGCGCATATGGCAATCTCATTGGCTGGTGCTCATCGTAAGACTGTATGTTCAGATATTTAAAAAGCTGTGCCATTTTACAAAGATAAGCTGATTTGGTGGATATGGCGATTTTATTGCCAAGGTGTGCGAAGAGGATTGAATTGGTTAATTTTTAGTGAACAATCTGTGGGTAACCGTTTTAATGCTTCCAAATTCATGGTATATATATTTGCATCCAAACCATTTGTGTAATAAAATAAATTAATTAATTAATTAATCCTCTTTTCACTATAGCCGCTTATCTCACACACATGCAGCCTCCTCTCTCAGAGCCCACCTGCTGACAGCCTGGAGAGGTACTTCAACACGTTTGTCGAGATCGCGTCCTCATCTCCAACCACGTACAGGGCATAACTCTGAAAGACAGACAGACAGAGAGACAGACAGGCAGACAGACAGACAGAGGAAGAGAGTGAGTATTAGCAGTGGGACAGCACCTGTGTGGTTTTGGTTTTCAGCTGTCATGACAGTCACTCAGTCTGGTCGTGTGAGGGGAGAATGAACATGCTTCATCATGACGTAATGCAGGAGCGCAGTAATCAACCACACATATGACTGCATGCATCACAACCGCAGCACGCAGGTAATATGGCGCTCATTCAGAACATCCATTTCAAATGCAGCTTGGAAATTACAATTAAAATTATTCAGAAATATTATTACAACAATAAAAATGACAAAAACATAAAATTATCAAAATGCAATTGAGGAATTGAAAGGAGCAGAAAGACATTTTTTTAAGTCTGTTCTTGTGTTGTTATTGTTAACTGTTAAAACTGATTTTGTTGTTAATTGAAATAAAGCTGATATAAAATAAAATAAATAATAATTCGATGAAAAACTTAAACTAAATGAAAATTTTGAAATGTTGCCTGTCTTGGCAACTAGCTGAAATAAGTTTAAGGTGATTACTAAAATAAGATTTATACTGAAATTAAAAACTAATGAACAAATTATCATAAACAAAAACTTATAAAAATGATGAATGCACATAACAAAATTACCAAAATATAGATGAGAATTAAAGCAGGAAGACAGTTTGAATTTAGTCACAGCCTCAGATGTTCAAGTATAGCACCAAAAGTGGTAATTTTTGGCCCTCTAGTGGATAAAAAAAAACATGTATTTTGCAGAAGAACATTGTTTTGGTTTTGCTTCGGCTCTGTGTGACACTGCGGATGAATATGTTTATCCTACAGCTCATAAAACATTCACTTCTAGGCTTAAGAGTAATAACCAAAATAGATGGAAAGGATCTCAAGCTGACTATAGACATTACTGTAGGTTTACCCATTAATAGACAGTATTTCCTTACAAAAAAAACTCCCAACACAGCCCTACAGCAACCATAATGAAATGACACTTCTCAATAGACAATGCTTATGCTTTACAATGAACTCTGTTAGGGGAGAGCTACATATGGTAGTTTATCCTTTCAATATAAAAACTTTACTCGCCTGTTGAGTAATAAAAAGCCATCACTGCGTCACTTTTACAATATTTGAAATCCCTCAGTTCTCGCCATCCCCGAAAAGCCAAGCCAATGTTGATTCTTGTTTTATGACAAGCTCTGTCGCATTCTCTTTTTGCCAGCAGACTCTCCTCTGTTCGGCGTTTGTATAAAAATGGGTGATTCCCGGAGGTTCGAGATTTATCGGCTCCATGTCAACCCTTTTTCACTCGTTGTCACAACTAACCTATGCCACTTCCACATGCATCAAAGTAGCTAGAGCAACTTTCCTCTATTTACAGATATGTCAAGACATGAACTGACGCAATTTCGTGCAAAAAGCATCCCGCTTGAGTTTACCATAATGAAGCAGGATAAGACAAAAACATGTTTTGTAAGAAGGATTGATGATGTGTTCATTCATTTAAATTGTGTTAATTTTGAGGGGGGGGGGAAAAGTTACATAGTGCACCTTGAACATTAAAACTGAAAAATATAAAAATACAAGAATTCAAACTATTAATAAAATAGTACATGAATAATACTAAAAGGAAAACTCTGAATATCTTTGAAATCTGATATAAGAAACCACTAATAACCAGGTAAACTTTGGCACATCCCATGACACCTTCTAACAGTTGTGCTCAAAAGTTTACATACCCCTTGCAGAATCTATGAAAATGTGAATAATCTTAACAAAATAAGAGGGATTATACAAAATGCATGTTATTTTTATTTTGTGCTGTCCTGAATAAGATATTTATATAAAAGATGTTTACATATAGTCCAAATCCACAAAAAAAATAGTGTGTGTGTGTGTGTGTGTGTGTGTGGTTCCCTGATGATCCACGGCTGTGTGTGTGTGTGTGTGTGAGTGAGAGAGAGTGTGTGTGTGTGTGTGTGTGTGTGTGTCTGTATGTGTTGTTCCCTGATGATCCACAGCTGTGTCTGTGTGTCTCGTTCCCTGATGATCCATGGCTGTGTGTGTGTGTGTGTGTGTGTGTGTGTGTGTGTCTGTGTGTGTCGTTCCCTGATGATCCATGGCTGTGTGTGTCTGTGTGTCTCGTTCCCTGATGATCCATGGCTGTGTGTGTGTGTCTGTATGTGTTGTTCCCTGATGATCCACAGCTGTGTGTGTGTGTGTGTGTCTGTGTGTGTCGTTCCCTGATGATCCATGGCTGTGCGTGTCTGTGTGTGTTGTTCCCTGATGATCCACGGCTGTGTGTGTGTGTGTGTGTGTGTGTGTGTGTGTGTGTGTGTCTGTGTGTGTCGTTCCCTGATGATCCACGGCTGTGTGTGTATGTGTGTGTGTCGTTCCCTGATGATCCACAGCTGTGTGTGTGTCTGTGTGTGTCGTTCCCTGATGATCCACGGCTGTGTGTGTGTGTGTGTGTGTCGCTCCCTGATGATCCACGGCTGTGTATGTGTGTGTGTGAGTGTGTGTCTGTGTGTTGTTCCCTGATGATCCACGACTGTGTGTGTGTGTATATGTGTGTGTGTGTCGTTCCCTGATGATCCACGGCTGTGTGTGTGTGTGTGTGTGTGTGTGTGTGTCGTTCCCTGATGATCCACAGCTGTGTGTGTGTCTGTGTGTGTCGTTCCCTGATGATCCACGGCTGTGTGTGTGTGTGCCGCTCCCTGATGATCCACGGCTGTGTGTGTGTGTGTGTGTGAGTCTGTGTGTCGTTCCCTGATGATCCACGGCTGTGTGTGTGTGTGTGTGTGTGTGTGTGTGTGTGTGTGTGTGTGTGTGTGTGTGTGTGTGTGTCGTTCCCTGATGATCCACGGCTGTGTATCTGTGTTTGAGTGTGTGTGTGTGTGTGTGTGTGTGTGTGTCGTTCCCTGATGATCCACGGCTGTGTGTGTGTGTGTGTGTGTGTCGTTCCCTGATGATCCACGTCTGTGTGTGTGTGTGTGTGTGTGTGTGTGTGTGTGTGTGGTTCCCTGATGATCCACGGCTGTGTGTGTGTGTTTTGTGATGGTTGTTCTTGAGTCTCGTTTGTCTTGAGCAGTTAAACTGATCAATGTTCTTCAGAAAAATCCTCCAGCTCCTGCAAATTCTTCAGTTTTCCAGCATTTGCAACATGCATTCTGTATGATCCTCTTATTTTGTTAAAATTTGAGTCTGTAAAAAAGCACGACTGTACCATCTAAGGCAGACTAGATAGATATCTTCAAAAGAATCAAACCACAAAGTCTCTGTGATATTTGTCTCTCTAGATATGGCTCTGAATCCCTTCTTCACTGTCTAAGGGAGTATTTATCCTGTTTAAACATCCAAACAGATGAAAATCTTAGAAAAGTAATAGCACCCCCCCCTCCTCAAAACCTGCACAACAAAACAGCAACTCTAGCATGAGCTATAGTAATGCTGATGCTTTCCTTAGCAATTACCACAAAATGTAATGGGGAGAAAGAAAGGGGTTGGAAAAGAGAGAGAGAAAGACAGGCAGAGAGAGAGACAGTCAGTGGTAGTTTAAGTATAGAGGGATTAAATGGATGCTCTAATGTTCTGGACTCTAATCTAAGTGACGGGAACGGTGGGGTAAACACAGCCCATAATTGAGTAACGATTTGTCAGTACCTCAGTAGGGTTGTGCGTCACTTCACTTTGCCTGATGGAAGGAAGTACAAAACAAACACACACACACACACACCATGACACCCGTGACCCCTCCTATTGCCCCTCTCGAGTGATTCAGCCAACCACTTCCACAGACTAATTAAGGTGGGGCATCACTCCCGCTCACAGGACGTGGAGGACGCCCAGGGACGACTCGGTGCTCGCAAAATGTCATTATGATTAGCTTGCAGCACTTTGCCATCTAACTGCTTGACATTTCCACAGAACATGTGTGTGAGTTAAGGGCACGACACCCAGTTCCTCCGCTCACCGTTAACGCCCCCTGTTGGGCATCACCAGCATTCAGTGATTGCCCACATACACAACCATTCAAAAGATATAGGTCAGTATGATTGCGTTTTAAAGAATATAATGCTTTTATTCAGTACGGATACATTAAATGAATCAAACGTGTGACCATGTGAAGACATTTATAATGTTACAAAAGATTTATATTTCAAATAAAATGCAGTTCTATCGAGCTTTCTGTTCATCAAAGAATCCGGAGACAATTATTACTTTGATAATAATCAGATGTTTCTTGAGCATCAAATCATCATATTAGAATGATTTCTGAAGGATCATGTGACACTGAAGATGGGAGTAATGATGCTGAAAATTCAGCTTTGATCACAGGAATACATTAAAATATATTGAAATAGAAAAACGTTATAATAGACCCTTTTCACATTTCCGGGTTTCTCAGAGCGGAAGTCGTCATAGTTGGGTTAACTATTATAGCTGTGAATGAGAGAATACATTTAAAAAAAAAACATTTGTGAGCCCATTTGCTCAAATAGCAAAAGAAAAACGCCACAATAGTGATTTCACAACTTTCAAAAAGAGGGAAAAAATAGAGAGAGATTGATAACGGCAGTCAAAAGAGAGAAAGATGTTCCTTTTTACCATCACTCCAATAGACGCTGTATTAGAAACACCCTCACAGCAGCGGTAACTTGTTTTTTGTAATGTGATGCAAAAGTAATAATATACAAAGTATATCACGTCACAGAATTCAGATGAAAATCCCAACACATAGAGACTCTTTCACCTAGATATTATCACATAGAGACTGTGTCTGTTCCCCAAATTACAAAATACAAAAAAACATCAAAACCATTCAATGGTAAAAATGTAATTGATGTCCAACAAATAAACAAGAGATATAATACAGATGAACAAATGATAAAGTTCGGGTTGTTGAATATTCAATCTCTTTCCCCAAAATGCGCTTATTGTTAATGATATGATTACAGATAATAATCTAGATGTGCTGTGTTTGACAGAAACCTGGCTAAAACCTGACGACTACATTACTTTAAATGAGTCCACCCCCAAAGATTATTGTTATAAACACGAGCCGCGTCTGAAAGGTAAAAGGGGAGGGGTTGCTCTAATTTATAGTAATATCTTTAGTATTACTAAAAAATTAAAATACAAAAAAAGTTGCAGGATTTACGATATTGATGAACGTTAAAACACGTCATCACAGTCTGTGAAAAGGGTCTATTTAAATTATAATAATATTTCACAATATTAATATTTCAACTGTATTTTGATCAAATAAACACAGCCTTGGTGAGCAGAAGACACTTCTTTCAAAAACATAAAAAATAAATAAAAAAAAGTACTCCAAAATGTTTTGGGAGTGAAAACCAGATTTAAATGCAAGAGTCTATCCCCTAAATTACCATAAAATCAAACTCTAACTACATGGTATCAGTCACCAGTCAGTAATGATACTAATTTAAGTTTCACAAACCGTTGCACAAAACTTCATTTTGTGGTGGACTTCACTGAAAGTAATGCCAGCTTGCAGTTTATCAAGTGAGTCAGATAACCACTCTGACTGATTCAATGAGTTTATTCAGTGAAAGATTCGTCAGAGTGATTCAAACTAGTAACTCTTGAGATTGGGAGTGTTTCTTTGAATTAATCTCTTAACAAAATGCTCAAAAGGAGTCGTGTTTGTGAATCGGACTAAACTGGTCACACTGTAGAACATCTAGAGAAGGACATGACTACCTGAATTTTTCAAGAGTGAATTGGGTTTTAAAATATGGCTAGTCTGGACCTATAAATCCAGGCATAAAGACCATATTCAAGATCTTTTCAGTAGCATTTTGGTCCTTACCAGCACCAGTAGTTTGGTCCTCTCGCAGATGCCGGGCAGATAAGGAAAAGGCGCCACATCTTGCCCTCTCAGACAGCGACTGAGCCAGCTGAACACACACGGGGCCTCTCCGTTCAGGAACACCGGCCAAGTCATCAGCTCCATCTGAGCTGCACACAGATGGATGACATGACATGTAAAGCTGTGCGACAAGCTATGGATCTGTTTATAATTCTTTAAAAATTATTATTGAGTCAGTAAAATTTGAAATGTTTTTGAAAGTATTTATATATTTTATAAAGTCTCTTATATGTGAAAATTTAATTTATTTCCGAAATCAAAGCTGAATTTTCAGCATCATTACTCCAGTCTTCAGTGTCACATGATCCTTCAGAAATCATTCTAATATGATTTGCTGCTCAAGAAACATTTATTATTATTATCAATGACGAAAACAGTTTTGCTGCTTCATATTTTTGTGGGACCGTGATACAGTTTTTTAAGACCTTTGATGAATATTAAGTTAAAAAGAACAGCATTTATTTGAAAAAACAAAACAATTATTTGATCAATTTAATGCAACCTTGCTGAATCAAAAAAGGTATTCATTTCTTTCAAAAAAATATTTTTTTATTGATCCCAAACTTTTGATTCATAGTGTACATGGAATATACACCACAAGACCATTTAACAGCAAAAAGGTGATTAAAATGATGAAAAAGTGAAATTAATGCATCTCAAAACTAGCACTTTTCCTTATACATTTATAAAAGGCTGACAAAATAATTAATATCAGATATTTAATAATTTGTATAAATTATATGACTAATATATTATAAATTATATGATAAAATATTTATATTCTGGAAAATAAAATGTAAAAAATGTGTTTGTTTATTCTGCCAAAAATGTATTATGACATACTCTCCTGTTGAAGGGCATATACACAAAAACAAAAAAGACAAGAATTTAAATACTTCCTTCCATAACTTGCCGTTTCAAATGAAAATGCATCAACAGAGGATATTAACCCAACTTTTTAATGGGACTTGTATTCTTTTATAGTCTCGATGTTGAAAAATAAATTGTGTCTATTTTATGTTTCAACTACCCACATATACAGCCAACAGAATCCCCAATGCAACAACACCCGTCACTCAAACCCTAAACGTGGCTAGAAGCACATCTGGCTGAACTAATCCTAACAAGTCTGCAATGTCTGGTAAATGAATAGAAATGCCTTTAGCTGCTAATGAGGAGTCCCGACTGCATCGATCGGGCTCGTACCTTGATCAATCACGCAGGCCTCCTTGAACGTTTTGATGAATGAGGGGTAATCGCGCCAGTACAGATCAATGAAATCCTCCAGCTGTAGGTCCCTAATGAAATGAGAGAAAAAATGATTAGTTGGTAACAGAGTCATCAGGCGGTCAATATATACACTAATACTGGTATAAAAGCCAAACCAGAGCATGACTCACACAGCACAGTTTAACACGCCTGATTGATGAGATCTGCGGTTTGTTCGCTGTACATCTGAAGACTCATTACCAATGCTAACTTGCGTGGTATTCACCAATATTGTGAATATTGTCAGTCAGTGTGTCATTACAATCACATCCAAAAAAAAACATGCAACTCATGTCAAATATTAATTAATAAACTGATCAATCTATTTTTGTACAGGAAGGTTTCAAATGGACTGTCTGCTCCATCTACCAAAGAATATCTGAAGGGATTTGTTAAAATATATAGCCTATACATACACACATTGTCCATATCTGTATGTACATTTTAGAGTGGCCTTTTATTGTGGCCAGCCGAAGGCACTGTGCAATAATCTGTCTAATAAGCACCTTGATATGCCACACCTGTGAGGTGGATGGATCATCTCGGCAAAGGAGAAGTGCTCACTAACACAGATTTAGACAGATTTGTAAACAATATTTGAGAGAAATAGGCCTTTTGTGTACATAGAAAAAGTCTGTGTGTTCAGCTCACGAAAAATGGGGCATAAACAAAAGTGTTGCGTTTATAATTGTTTTTCAGTGTGTATATATGTGGTACCATCACAGAGAGGCAGAAAATCCCTCTCCAGAACATTCACCGTTCCCTGCTGGTGTAACGATCTTCCCACTTCCATCCGAATTGCAGAATCACTGACAGCATTCAAACGAAAGCTGAAAACTCAGCTCTTCCGCGAGCACTTAACCTTATCTTACAAAAAAAAACTTTTCCTTCTATTTTCTTTCACTTCTTCCTTAATTCTATGTGGCATTGATTCAACAAAGAGCTGAAAGCATTCTTTAGAAATGTTGATAGGATAGCATCTTGCAGTTGATGGAGATTTGTGGGATGCACATCCAGGGCACGAAGCTCCCGTTCCACCACATCCCAAAGATGCTCTATTGGGTTGAGATCTGGTGACTGTGGGGGCCATTTTAGTACAGTGAACTCATTGTCATGTTCAAGAAACCAATTTGAAATGATTCGAGCTTTGTGACATGGTGCATTATCCTGCTGGAAGTAGCCATCAGAGGATGGGTACATGGTGGTCATAAAGGGATGGACATGGTCAGAAACAATGCTCAGGTAGGCCGTGGCATTTAAACAATGCCCAATTGGCACTAAGGGGCCTAAAGTGTGCCAAGAAAATATCCCCCACACCATTACACCACCACCACCAGCCTGCACAGTGGTAACAAGGCATGATGGATCCATGTTCTCATTCTGTTTACGCCAAATTCTGACTCTACCATCTGAATGTCTCAACAGAAATCGAGACTCATCAGACCAGGCAACATTTTTCCAGGCTTCAACTGTCCAATTTTGGTGAGCTCGTGCAAATTGTAGCCTCTTTTTCCTATTTGTAGTGGAGATGAGTGGTACCCGGTGGGGTCTTCTGCTGTTGTAGCCCATCATTCCTCGGTTGTAACGAGTGGTTATTTCACTCAAAGTTGCTCTTCTATCAGCTTGAATCAGTCGGCCCATTCTCCTCTGACCTCTAGCATCAACAAGGCATTTTCGCCCACAGGACTGCCGCATACTAGATTTTTTTCCCCTTTTCACACCATTCTTTGTAAACCCTAGAAATGGTTGTGCGTGAAAATTTCAGTAACTGAGCAGATTGTGAAATACTCAGAACGGCCCGTCTGGCACAAACAACCACGCCACGCTCAAAATTGCTTAAAATCACCTTTCTTTCCCATTCTGACATACAGTTTGGAGTTCAGTAGATTGTCTTGACCAGGACCACACCCCTAAATGCATTGAAGCAACTGCCATGTGATTGGTTGATTTTATATATATATATATATATATATATATATATATATATATATATATATATATATATATATATATATATATATATATATATATATATATATATATATACATATATACACACACACACACCGTATTTCCTCAAATAAAAGCCTGTAGTATAAGTATTTTTAGTAAAAGACTAAAAATATTGAGATAAATATTGCCCAGCCCTAATGCTGACCTACCAACAAATGATATACACAAGCCCGAAGAGCCAATACTCAATAGTGAATTATCATTACAGCCTTATCTGGTTTTATAGTGTATTATAATTCAATGCTGTTACATTTCAAGCCCACATGGGTTTATCAAACGGCAACCAATTAAACTCTTACTGCAGTTCTGTTTATGTCCACATGACAGCATGCCCTTGACATTTTAATAGACAATGAAAAACATTACAGCTATTTACCCATCCATAATTAGAATACGCCAAAAAGAAAAGCAGCAACAACAATGTGAAATGGGAAGTTTGATGAGTTTACTTGGTTAGAAGCCTAGTGCATGAGTCATAGGTAACACAAGTCTCATCCACTTCATTAATTATTATGCTTATCAAAAAGGCCAGAAAAAAAAAAATCAAATAATAGTTACTTGGCCAGCTGTTGCAGCAGACCGACCAGAGCTCTCGCCCCACTCCGCTGTAGCTCATCCAGCTTCAGGTCTTCATAGAGCAGATGCAGAACATAGAAGAGCACCGGGACGTGTGGGAAGAGGAGAGCGGACGACTCCAAACCCACAGCAGACTCTTGGCTATCCATTCCACCGGGGGGCGACACTGCCTCCAGGCCTTGAGCGGCCACTGCAGGTAGCATGGAAATTTGCCAATGGTAGTCAGAGCAACGGAGGTAACCCCAATCCTGTTGATGTCAGAGCAGACATAGATATATCAACAAACACTTACTACAGTAACTCAGTGCAGGACTGACACATATTATACACACTACATATACTGACGTTGAAAAGTTTGGGGCCGGTAAGACCAAGGCTGCATTTATTTAACAAATATATATTATATATTATTATATATATATTTGTTGTTGTTTAAAAGTTTAGGGTCAGTAAGAGAGAGCAAGCAGTCCTTTCTTTAAAAAGCAAGGATGCATTAAATTGATCAAAAGTGATCAGTAAAAACATTTATAATGTTACAAAATATTTTATATAGTGTGGCCCCTTTAAGAGTGCACGCTCCCTGTTGAGAGTGCGTATCAATAGTACAAGTGTGCAGTGTCGTGGAATGTATACGCTGCGCAGTTTTTCGCATGCATATGATACGCACTTTATGGCGTGTATATGACACGCTCTTGGGTAGGATAGTGGACATTGCAGACGACTTTATTTTTATCAGCAATTCCATCAGGCCGTTTTTATATAGGCTACATATATGTTCCAATCAATGATACAGGCAGCACGTTCTCATCTCCCTCTTTCGCGTTATTTTGACAGTGTATATATATATAGCCCTAATATATATATGATATATGTTAGGGCTGTCAAAATAACGCGTTCAATTCGATTAATTAATCTGAGGAAAAATAATGCGTAAAAAAATAAATAAATAAAATAAAAACATTTCTGCAAAAAACTAATCTAAATTAACATTTCAACCTTCAACCTGCAGTTCAAGCTGATAAAGAGAACAGATGATCAAGGGTCTTTAACCCCGACCTTTGCCTCTGGCATGTTTAGGGTCACTCACCTCATCTGAACCCGTGTCAGCAGGGCGGGCCTTCTTAGGGGCTATTACTGGAGAGAGAGGCACTTCAAAATGAAGCTGTAGAGATGGCAATTGTGTTAATGAGCATTTAAGACAGACAAGTACTTCATTCACCAACTGGAAACGTCAGCCATTAACCATCTTACAATACAATGAGGTTATATAATTTTGTATAAATAAATGAATAAATAGTTTTGTGTTTTGTTTTAATAAAGTATTTTGTTTTGAAAAAAAATATTTAAAAAAAAATAATTACAATAAAATATATATATATTTTTTTAATTGAATACAATGATATTATGTTCATTTGTAAATGTGTACATTATCTTAAAGTTAATTCAGCCATTTTGTATTTTTATTTACTTTTTAACTTTATTAATATTAACTTTATACTTTGTTATATTAAAATTTGTATGTTTAATTATTTTGGCAGAAAGGGTTATTGTGCGGGAAAAAAGTATGAAACGTTTTTTTATTAATGCTTTGTAAAAAAAAATGTATACATACATATTTTGTTTCAAATATATTATGATAAAAAAAAATTGTAAATATATTTTTTTATTTTGTTTATTCATTAATTTATATTTAAACACAATTATATAAACTGTATGCAGGCAAAAAAGAGCAACAAAATGCATTTCAGAACACGTTTTCAAAACATTTACACACAAAAAATATTAAACATTAAAAAAATATATTTAAAGATTCAGATTGTTCTTGGCAATATACGGGTATATCAATAATTACCATTTCATTTGTAAGAAACAAAATTTAATGTGTAGTAAATCATTTTCTGTGCTTACCTGACAGATTTTAAAACACAACATTTTAATTTAAAAGGTTAAGTAATTTGTGCATTTAAGGAAATTGTAAATCTCGTGTAAAGTTTTAATTAATTTAAAGTCTTGATCAATCTTAGTGTGCTAACACGGGTAACTGAAAACTCTGCATACCCCAAGGTTACCAAAAGCAAAGACTGAGACAGAGGTCAGACCAAAGAGACACTCACGTTGCGCGTCCACGTCAGTCGTTCGGTGTTGTAACCCATCATTGTCATTAGGCATGTAACAAACAGGTTCCACTCCAGGTGCATGCTGGGGCCTCCAGGGGCGTTGTAACTGTTGTACCACTTGACCAGCACTTTCATGGCAGTGTCCTTGGGTAAAATAAACCTGATGGCCTGCAGGCAACGTTTGACTGTGGGAGTGAAAGAAAGATCAGCTGTCAATAACAAAAGTCACTGCGCCAAGGTTTGGTCTCTAGATAAGGCTTGAGTGCCTCCTTGTCAAGTCACATTTATTTATATAACAGCGCTTTATACAATACAGTTTGTTCCAAAGCAGCTTCACAGTAATAAAGACAAAATAACACTTCAAATGTTCAATAACAATGTTGAGGTTGCAAAGTTCATCAATTATGAAATTAGTTTGATTCAGCTGTAACGCAGCTCTACAAAAGACAATATAGAGTAATCATCATACAGCTCAAGTTTTGTTCTCATCCGATAGTGTCAGTGTAGTCAAATCGATAATATTCCTGAATATTAAGTGTCTTTTAAACCCCTGCAGTCCTCTTGTGAGTCAATATGATTGTTCCAATCATTTTATCATCCACCAGGCAAAAATCACTTGGTAAGTAACAGCACACTTTTCTTTAAGGATTTGACTAATCATTCATGTGTGAGATGAAGTTTAATACTTGTCCAAATCACTAAACCCAAGTATAACCAATTGTTCAGCAAACACCACTAATACATGTTATTTAGTTAGCTGTCACCACAGACCTCTGATGAATTAATACCATAATATTAGATTAACATTAAACATTATTTTTAGGTCATATCACCCGCCCCCATGTGTGTACATCAAAAATAAGAGTAGGTGAAGATAATGGAGATGAATGTTCTCCGCGGAGGTGATCCTATAGAAGGATGCACATGGAGGGGGCCGCAGCTTCAAAAGGACACAGCCGGAGCTGGAACGCACATCTGAGCGAGGGGGTGGAGAACAGAGGAGAACCGAGCGAAGGAAGGGCCACTACACTTGAGGGGGTTTATAGATGACTGTTTGCCAAAGTGCTTGACTGCATGACACGGGGGCTACAAGACCTGATACAGAGAGGAAGAGGATGTTGAGATCTGAGGGTGGAGGGATGCATGGGGTTTGGTTTGGATGGATTTCAGAAGCAAGATGACACTTTTCGAAACGTGATATGGTTTGTTAAGCAAAAGTCTTGTTATGTACCATTACTTAAAAGTATTTGGTGGAAAAAAATCTGAAATTCGAAAAATGTTATATTTAAAATACCTTCAAGTATGGAAGCACGTTTCAGAGGAACAGAAAAAAGGTCATTGCGACTCATCTCAGAATTGAGTTTATACACTCATCGGCCACTTCACTAGGTACACCTGTTCAACTGCTCAATAACGTAAATATCTAATCAGCCAAACACATTTAGGCAACTCAATGCATTTAGGCATGTAGACATGGTCAATCTGAAAGAGAAATTTAAAGAACTTGACTTGGAACGTGGCATGGTTGTTGGTGCCAGACGGGCTGGTCCGAGTATTTCAGAAACTGCTGATCTACTGGGATTCTCACACACAACCATCTCTAGGGTTTACAGAAGATGGTCAGAAAGAGAGAAAATATCCAGTGAGCGGCAGTTCTGAGGGTGAAAATGCCCTGTTGATGCCAGAGGTCAGAGGAGAATGACCAGACTGGCTCAGCTGATAGAAAGGCAACAGTAACTCAAATAAACACTCGTCTCAGCTGAGGTCTGCAGAAGAGCATCTCTGAACGCTCAACCTGTCCAACCTTGAAGCAGACACGCTTCAGCAGCAGAAGAAACACCGGTGACAATCCTGTCAGCTGAGAACAGAAACTGAGGCGACAACTCACAGTTGTGGTAGGAGCAGAATTTGACATAAACAACATGAAAAGCATGGATCTATCCTGCCTTGTATCAGTTCAGATCTGCAGCGACTGTATGATGCTATCATGTCAATATGGACCAAAGGAATGAGGAATGTTTCCAGCACTTTGTTGAATCAATGCCATGAAGAATTAAGGCAGTTCTGAAGGCAAATGTGGTCCAACCGGTACTAGCAAGGGGTACCTTGTAAAGTGGCCAGTGAGTGTATCTCGCAATTCTGACTTTTTTTCTCAGGAATGCAAGTTTTTAAACACAATTCTGACACGCAATTCCCAGTTTGTATCTTGCATTTTGAGTTAAAATCTCACAAGTGTGACTTCTTTAAGTTAACCCTTAAATCACCTCTTGCGGTCCGGCTGACCCCACTGGACTTTTCCTTCATTTTTAAAAAGTGTTCTCTTCATCTCAGATGTATGAGACTCAGTGACTTTTCCTAAATAATCCATCTAAACATTCACAAAAAATCTGGGCTTGATTTAGTTGTTCTAAAAGTGTGTATAAAAAAAATAAAAATAAAAAAAAATAAAAATTTCTTCACTTTGTTTGTTACAAAAGTAAAACAAAATCCAATATAAATCTGAAAATTTCTACATTTAAATCAAGGTCTGCTCCTAGAGCATAAACACAAAGTGGAACGAACTTTCTTTCTCATATACACACACACGTACATGCGCGCACAAACACACATGTGTGACTGCAACAGATCGCATTTGTATAGAAATTGGCAAATAAAATCAACAAAACTGGCATAAATCTGAAAAATTGCCATACATAAATGAAGGACTAATACTAGAGCACAAATGCAACATGGAACAAGCATGTTCACTCGCATTTTTTAGATATTGGTAATGAATGGAAAAATTTTAAAAAAGGTGTTGTTTTTTATTTGTTTGTCAAAAAAAATTAAATAAATACAGTATAAATCTGAAAATTTCTACATTTAAATCAAGGTCTGGTCCTAGAGCATAAACACAAAGGGGAACGAACTTTCTATCTCTCTCTCTCACACACGCAGTCACACACGTGTGTGTGTGTGTGTGTGTAACAGAGAGCATTTTTATAGAAATTGGCAAATACAATCAACAATTCAATTACAATACATTAATACTAGAGCACAAATGCAACATGCATGTTCACACAAATACACACACACACACATACATACATATATATACATATATATACATATATATATATATATATATATATATTCACAAAATATATATCATAAAGTTATGAGGAGAAGTTGAAGCATCAAGAAAAAATTAAGTGAAAATGAAGTCCCTATGGACCTCTGCTGGATATATGTGGTCATTGCACTTTCTTTCTTTAAAGGTCCCGTTCTTTGTGTTTTTTTGAAGCTTTGATTGTGTTTACAGTGTGCAATATAACATGTGTTCATGTTTCGCGTGTAAAAAAAAACAGTATTTTTAACACAATTTACTTATCTGTATACCGCTGTTTTCACTGTCCTAAAAACGGGTTGACGAGTTCCTTGTTCTATGAAGTCCCTCCTTCAGAAATACGTAACGAGTTCTGATTGTGTCAGCGGTTCCCGTGTTGTGATTTGACCGCAGCTTAGCGAACGTGGCACGGTTCCTGTGTTGTGATTCAACAGCAGCTTAGCGCACATGGAAAGGTACCGCCTCTTAACGGGAGATATATGCGCTTAATGATCTCTACAGCGTCCCTGGGAAAGCCAAACAAAGGTGATTTGACTCCGGGATGAAAATAACAGCGTCTCGACGACATGGCGACAAACACACTCAAACGCAACAATTCCTTTTCTCCACGCGACACGTCCTCTTCTCCACGTGGGACAGCAACAAGACCACACCCCCTTTTTTCACGTATTCTTGTGGGCGGAGGTTAGTCTGTTCTACTGACGTCATTTATGAAGGAAGTACCAGGATGTAGTCCAAGCCAGCCGTTCGCTGTAGGCTTTGAAAGGGAACTTCTGTTAAATAAAATATCTCGCTTGGCATTGAACTTTGAGCTTTATAATTTTACAGGTATTATTTATGCTCTAACAGCAACATTACACACTAACTAAAGTTTGAACAATGGGATCACGAAGAACGGGACCTTTAACTATAATTCCTAAGGTTTTTCCACAAACCTGCAGATGGTAGTATTCTATCCCTAACACAGAGCAATGTCCAAAAACAATTTAGATTTAATTAAAATCATCATTTCAGTGATTTTGTCATAAAAAATCATTTTGAATGAGCCAATTTATGGCCTAGTAAAGTAATTGTGCAGTAAATAGGTTAAAAAAAACTACCAAATATCCACAAAAAAACAGCATAAATGTAAAGTTGAGAAGTAAATAAAATAAAAAAGACAAATAGTTTTCCATGTAAAAAATTTATATTTCCTTATGCAATCGCTCTGTAAATGTTTGGGGTCTATCTGACCCCAAGGATCAAAAACGTAAACCCTACTTGAGGGGTGATTAAGGGTTAATATCCCTTTTAAGGTGTGCCTAATTATGTGGACAAAGGACTGTTTATATCATGAAATGCACGTTTCATTCAAGAAATATTTTGGTACATTCATATTGATGCACAAAATCATTCACAAAATTAATGTTCTGTTAATTCTGAGAAAAAAACAGAAGCACGAGACAAACTCAAAATCGCAAGAAATAGTGAGAATTGTGTGCTAAAAACTTGCGGTGCGAGAAAAAAGTCAGAAATGCGAGACGGTAATTCAAAATTGCGAGAGATAAGCAAAGTCAGAATTGTTAAATAAATAGTTGCAATTACCTTTTAGTTTTTTATTCCATGGGCTTATATATTTAAGTGAGAGAATTTCACAGGAGAAAAATATTTAGTGATGTTTTGCCAAGACATGCATAACTATCACTACTCCTCATACTTCCAAAATATTAAAATTAGCATGTAATTTGTCCCACAAGCTTGTGCTAGAGACGTGAATGATTCCTCAAATCGCACAGCTTGTTGAGGAGAGACATAAGGCACAACCCTTGGTCATTTAAAAGGCTAAAGAGTTTGTTCATTCAGCCGTACAAATATCAGTGGCCTAAATATCAGTGACCACATCCAGCGATAAAGTATCTACATTTAAGGTAAGAAATCTTCACTGATTAAAGTACAATCCCTGCAAAACACGTAAACGTAGCTTTTGTTCACAACTAAACATAAATTAGGGATATCCAAAATGGCATTTTCACTTCTTTTATTTTGTGTTATCATTCAGCGTCACATCACCACACTCTCAATGACTTTTCCTGGAGCTTAATTAGCAAACAAACTGCAAAAGGTCAGGATGGACCTGAATAAAATGCCACTTTATTAGTGGTACAAAGCCCACCACTTTCAAACCAAAGCACTTATTAACAGGAAGCTGGCATTAATTGAGAAAATTGTAAAGAAAGCTGGATGATAGATGTCGCGCACAATCAGTCCAAGACGAAAGGCCAAGAAAAAATTAAATGAATCCGCCACGGGAAACCTGCACCGCAGTTGGGATGAGAACGGTGTTTGTCCATTCAAAAGTCACCGCCGTGATGCTAGCATGCTTCGGGTGGATGCTAGGTGGTGAACATTATAATAGTATAAAAACGTCAATAGAAAAAGTAATAGCAAACGGCTCTAATGACATGAACAGACGCCAAGCATGTATCACGTATACATCCTGAAATAATTATAGCAAACAAATTAGAAAAGGTCAAATGTCTAAATGTAGAAAGTGGCAGGAATGACTCACAGTTTTACTTCGCAGTAAAGCACAAGTGCGTTCATTAGTGACAGATCCTTTGGCACATCATTTATGTCAAAAAAATCTGGATCTGAGATTTACAAATTAACCACAAAAAAAACTGATGTGTCTAATTGGAGTGTGGCTGGAAAAACAACGTTTAATGTTGTCATAGTTTTTGCTCATCAAGGTGATTATTAAACAAGTTTAATTTAATACTACTTAATTATACTGTTAACAAAAAAATAGGGAAACAATTATATTGCCATGATCTACTAACAAAGGTAAAATCCAATCAAGTTCTAAAATTAATGAATATGACATGACAAAATATTCTTTACAAAAATAACAATAGTTATTGTTAGTTAATGAATTAGCTATCATGAACTAACAATGAGCTAAATCTTTTTAAAGCATTTATTAACATCTTTGTTAATGTTACTTAAAATAAATAAAATCATTTATGGGTTGTTCATGTTAGTTCATAGCCTGGTCCTACCAGACTCTCGTTCATTTAATTTGTTCAGAGAGTCTGGCCACTCTCCATTGACAAGCGTTAACTTACTTGAAGGCGGGAAGTTTAAAACTATTGGGTCTGCCCAGGGCCACTCTGGATCTGCCATAACCAATCGCTAATGTTTGGTCGTGACGCATGTCATCTCAAACTAGCGCACGACATCAACGTCATCCTTCTTAGCCACTCCCTCTGTTCGCTGATTGGACCGGAGAAAACCAGAAAATATACCGTAATCCTAGACCGAGTCCTGAATGAAAATGAAAATTGAGCGGAAGTACGTAGGAGGGCGGAGCCAGGCTAGTTAGTTCATAATGCATTTAATAAATAATATTAATTGACTTGGGGGATTATTAAGAGACCATGATTGATAAGGCCCAATGGAGGGAATGTGGTCAGGAACTCAGAGTTACACCCCTATTCTTTTACAAGAAGTGCCATAGGATTTTTAATGACCACAGAGAGTCAGGACCGTTTAACCACTCATCCGAAGGACGGTTACTGGTTAAACCGAAGGACAGTTTATGGTTACTGAATGAGGTTTGTGTTAATTTTGTAAAGGGTAAACCCAAGTGTGAACACCCAAATAAAAAAAAAAAAGTATAATAAATCACAAGCCCTAAATGCATGGTTTGCACCAAAAAAAACGGTCTTCAACTGTAAAAATAACTTTCCTTTTTTTTAAAATTATTTTTATTTTGCACTCCCCTGCAAAATCACCACACTCTTCTAGAATGATTAATCTTTTCCAAATATAGCTATTCAAGTCATCATCTTGTCTCATTCCTGTACTTCTTCATATCTAGTGTGACCAGATTTGTCATGGTGGTTTAACATCTTTTGTTGTTTGATTAACATTAATGGCACAGACAGGTATTTTAGGTTGCTGTTACTTTAAGACTGAATGCTTGGATCTAATATACTGACACACTGAGCTGTTTCACTTAAGCCATAACTGACTGTTTTTACGTGAGATACTCCACATGATGGGCATTTTGACAAGTGTGTCTGTATTTGACCATTCAAGCGCAAAGAGAACTGAATTCGGGATTGCGCACCGTCTGAGTGCTTCAGGTGTGCGTCATTCAGCGCGATAACCACAATGAGTTACTTTTTTCACAACTTACTGCGCATATTAACTTGATAAACCCTTTTGAAAAGATCCTTGATCAAATGTACACACACGCTTCTTTGACATCTTCACGTCTGACTTGATCTCCTCTACACTCTCTAATATCCCGCCTTCACTAACAGCAAATTAATTGGTAACGAATTGTGATTGGATGGTAATTTTGTCCTCCAAAATATACTATGACGAGATTAGCCTAATCAATGGTAGCCTTTCTTAAGTGACAGAAAACTGCTACTCACTTTTATATGATCTCCTAACAAAGTCAATTTAGGAAAGAAGAAATACGGGACACAACATGATTTTTTCATAATAACTCGGGACACTAAAAATAGAGCTGAAATATGGGACTGTCCCAGGAAAAATCGGACGTCTGGTCACCCTATCAACCATACATATTGCAGAAAAAGTAAATATTGATATTACAGGGTTTTTTTAATTTAAATGAATGTTTTGATGGCTTTGTTGATACCGTCAACTGTTTGATTGCCAAAGCTCTTTAAAATATCTTCTTGTGTGATCAAGAGAAGAAAGACCCGCAAGATGTACCAAACCGGTACGAGTTTAAGTGATGACAATTTTGGGTGAACCATCCCTTTAATTCAGCACACAATGTGTCTAAACAAGTGAATTGTGCACTGTATAATATATATCCAAGGTATATTGGTTAGGGCTGTACAATTAATCGAAAAATAATCGATACCGAAATTCAGAACCTCTAACCGACGTATTTTTCCCATGTCGTTATTTCGGTTTTAGTAACGTGACTCCGCCCCGTCAGTCACATCAAGTGCAGTTTGCAGGCACACAGAGAGATGCAGGAGCAGTTATCTTTGTTTATAGATGCCCAGAATCACTATAGTAACTGCATGTTTTACACAGTTTATACAGGTAAATTAATTGCCGTTCTTCTTATAGCCTACGCTCTGCTGCCACACACACACGACGCGCGCAAGCCCCGAAGCCAGATCGCTTTCACTTTCGTCCTCATAAAGTTTATTGTCAAGTAAATGCGTTTAGGCTTGCCAGTTTGATCATTTAAAGCGATTGTGCACTATTCAAAAACAACAATAAGGAAAACTTTTTTCTGTGACAGAGAGCCATGTCGCGTCTCTGACAACGCATGCGCGCCCTGAAGGCAGACTTCTTTCACCTGCGTCCTCGCTAAGCTTTGTCATTTGTATGTGTTTTAAGGCCTGCCAGTTGAACATTGAAGCATTTTAGACCATCAGATGTGTATTATGTTGATCTAATGCCTGATATATTGTGACAAACAAACACTCAGACAGAAGCTCGCACATCACGTGAAGATCGCACGCAGAGAGCAGCGCAGAAAAGCAGTGTCAACGCTGTCCTGTGACTAAAGTAAAGTCACTAAAGTAGCTTAGAAACTCAACCGTTATAGGCATATATATTTTAATACCTTTGAAGTAAAGTACAAACCACAGCTTCATAATTAAGAGACGGTATGAGTAATTCACACACAATCACTCTCTCATTAATGCATTCACATAAATGTAATGTAGGCCTACTGTGCTAATTTATCTGTATCTGATGTACAACAAACAGAAATCTGCCCCATAGACAATAACTGCTGAAAGTGAACCGTTTCCTTCAAATATTTTAAAATCACAAAGAAATGCATTTTTTAATAAAAATTTTAAAAAAATCCACCTTTAATAGTAGAAAATATTTACAGTAAAAACCTTATCATGAACTTACTTAAAAAACCTTATGAGGGGGAAAAAATGGAAAGCAAAAAATAATCGTTCATTTATTGTAATCGAGGTAAAATGTTTCAATTAATCGAGGTTTTTATTTTTGGTCAAATCGTTACAGCCCTTATATTGGCAATTATATCAGTTTCACACAATATTTATTAATTAATTATCAGGATTGGATGGAATCAGATTTCACTAACTGCAAGTTAATCGGTAACGAATTGTGATTGGATGGTAATTTTGTCCTCCAAAATATACTATGACGAGATTGGCTACCTTTGATTAGGCTATTCTCGAGTGACAGAAAACTGCTACTCACTTTTATATGATCTCCTAGCAAAGTCAATTTAGGAAAGAAGAAATATGGGACACAACATGATTTTTTTTCATAAGTCGGAACACTAAAAATAGAGCCGAAACATGGGACTGTGCCGGGAAAAACAGGATGTCTGGTCACCCTATCAACCATATATATTGCATAAAAAGTATTTTGAAAAAATTGTTTTGATGGCTTGTTGCGCCTTTTCAAACTCACAAACAGCTTGTGACTCAGCTCAGTGCTGCATTGGAAGCGATGTATCACGCTGTTGGACAGTATTTATCCGAGTGCTCTCTCTTACCCAGCTCTGAAGTGGCCACCTCAGGAATGGTGATTCTTAACATGGAACCGGAGCTCAATTCCTGAACAAAAGAAAAGTGAGAGGCGGATATTAGCAGCACATACTAAATTAGCAATGCCACCGCAGACATCATCAAACAGAGTCCAAACCTACAGGCGTCACGTTGCTATTAATATCTGGTCGAATTTAGTCAAAAGCAAACAGGCTTTTGTTGTTCCCTTTGCTAAAATCAATTGAAAACAAAAGAGCAATTGCATGCAGAAAATTTCCAGCGGGCATTCTACAATGACTTGGATGAAAACAAACCTTAGACGCTGGCTATTTTTAAAACCCTTTCTCTGAAGCATATCATCCCACATAAGTTGGTTGTGGCGAGATTGCTTTGACAGGCCTGCGAGGGGATTTCTTCTGGTAGGACATGTCGTTCAGTGGGAAATGACAACGCAGAGGGGCTGGCTGCAGGGGAGCAGACTTTATTGAGTCTTGTCAAAACAGTGACGGGCTCCTGGTGCACATGTCTGAGCCGCCACACCATGTCGGTCATGTCCTGTTACTGTGGCAGCCCTCAATTACAGCCGGGCACTGAACGACAAAAGCAATTACCAGCTCCGGCATTTAGCAGCAGTGGTCAGCACAAACACAAACGCAAGCATCTTGACCCTCTCTGACATTTTGAAAATGCATTTAGAATGCAGCTGCTATATTTATGTAGAGACAGCGATATATCGAGTGAGTCAGGACGATTCATCATAACATATATGGGCATTTTGAGATTACCGGCATTGGACAAAAACTGTGCCCACTTTGCTGAATAAAGGAAGAGTAATTCTTTCAAAATATACTGACATCTCTGTCAATTCTTTTTCTTTATTTTATTGTGAATCTCGGGTAAATAAAGAGTGTAAAATTAACTGTTAATTGTACACCTCATTTGTTATCAATGAATAAACTGTATTGTCCACTATTATGCATAAATTGTAATTTTGTCCCAAAAATGTAAATTGTCATCATTTACTTAACTTCATGTTGTTCCAAACCAATATGAGAATATAATACACAAAATAAGATATTTTAAAGAATGTTGGTAGTCAAGCACCCATTGACTTCCATAGTAGGAAAAAAAGATATAATATTTAAAAAATACTATGGAAGTCAATGGCTATCGTGAACTGTCTGGTTACCAACATTCTTTAAAATATGTGACTCTGGACATAAGTCACACAGGTATATTTGTGGCAATAGCCAACAATACTAGCCTGAAGTCGTCATACTCAGATTCTAGTCAGAATATGAGTCTGATGCTGCTCCATTGGGGTGTGATTATGGGGTGTTTCAACCGAACCAGGAAAGAAAATGCCTCTGCACTCAATTGGATAGACCAACAACCAATCAGAGCAATGGAGTAAGTGACGTGTTTTGAGCGACGCATAGTTGTCAAAGAAACTCAACTGCACGCACGCTGAAAAGAAGAAGATTGAGTGTAAACAATATTTGACGGTGTTGTACAAAGCATGTTCATCAGCACCATCATCATTTCTGAGAGAAATAGTAAAGGTGAAGGCATATACATAAAGTTCTCCGTTTAGGATTAGAACAAATTCAACCCAAGAGCTCTTTGGTGACGTGGATGGTTTTGTTAGTGTTGATCATCTGTCCATCATTGTATAAAGCCCGCCCTGACAATTTGATTGGTCCAAACAGCTCTGGTTCGAGCATAGTTGCGGATCAAGTCCAGACCGAACTTCCCGACCTCAAATGTTGTGGGCGGGGCTAAGCTCGGCAGGCATCCAGGGTACAACAATACATTGTATGGGTCAAAATTTATGCCAAAAATCATTAGGATATTAAGTAAATTATTAGTAGTAGTAATATGTGTTGCTAAAGACTTCATTTGGACCATTTTGAAGGCGATGTTCTCAATATAACAATTTTTTGCCCCCTCAGATTCCACATTTTCAAATAGTTGTATCTCGGCCAAATATTGTCCCATCCAAACAAATCATTAAAAAAAATGTACCCTTATGACTGGTTTTGTGGTCCAGGGTCACATACCTTCTTTTGTGTTCAACAGAAGACAGAAAACTCACAAAAGTTTTGAACAACCCTTTATATTTTGTAAATGCATGTTATAGATCATATTGTGAACAATTCATCCATGCATATCTTTAAGTTTTTTTCTTTAAATTATGACCTCTGAATGTTTAACCAAAATGCCTTAACTCGATCTTCTGGAAATATAGCAAAACTCACTTCTCTAAGCATTTAGTCAGATTAAATGCTGCAGAATCTGAAAATCCAACCAAAAACTGATGCAAGGAACCAAGTGTCCACCCTACATTTTTCTTTCTCGTTAATCTGTTACAATCAGAAGTACAGAAATGCATAATGCAAATACAGAAGTCATTACTTCCACTTCATTGGGACTTTTAAAGTCTGTTTTTACTTAAAATAAAAGCATGAATTATATATTTTAGACTGCAAATTCATGAACGAGAGAGAATAATTATAGCTTAATAATACCAGCCATCATGTCAACTATCACCCATTTTAAAAAATATTCAGCTACTGTGAAAAATATTACATACAGCTAAAAATATTCATACTGTGTATCAGCGCATCCTAATTGTATAGCCCTCTTCCTCATCTCTAATAGAGCATTATAATGATTTCTGTGACCCTCAGCATTAATATCAATTTGACTCTGGAATATCAATAAACCAAATGCTGAGAGGTGGTTAGAGGTGACGTGCTGCACTAACCAGCGTGACTCTGTTGCTGACGGGGTCTCGGAGGGTGTGGATATGAGGTGCAGCCTGCTGGAATGGAGAGTCTTCCAGCCATGATGACTCGTGATGCTGCGTCACGCTGCGGACCTCCAACACAGGGGACGGCATGCCAACCTAAGAGCAGGAGATGAGGAATCGGATAATAAAACACAAAAGCATTACAGCATTAAACAGTAACGTAAGGTGTTGCGCGTCCTTGCTCTGCATTTAAAGGGCATATTGCAGGTTAGAGACCCCAGTGAGTCAATGTATAGAAAAATAATGTAGGAACTAAAATATACTTATAAATATGCTACTAAGGCTTTTGGAGTCGTTTTTGTGAGACAATTTTACTTCCGCATCTAAAAATGCCAAAACCGGACGTGACGTTACGGTAGGGAGTGCGGTGAATTTCAACGTTAGGAAAACAATGGACCGCAATGACAGTTTGGACGCTGAGGGAATTATAAATGTTTATTAATACTCATATGGCAGACCACAGCCATACAATTATGACACACAATTAGGGACAGGCCAGAATTAGACAGAACAATAATTAGAGGAGACTGATTGAGTATTTGTGTGAGGAGAAACAGTGGAGAACAGAGCAGGTGTCTAGGTGAGAGACCAGTGTTAGCTTATAGATAGATATACGCTAGCTAGCGATATGTGTACACTGTGCTCAGATTACAATACTGTACAGATTATTATCAGGCAATAGGGATAATTATGATTTTTAAATTACAATTATATCTGCATTTATGTTAAAACCTAGAGACTTTCAAACATCAAAATGTAATTTATTAATATGCATTTGTGTCAAAATGACATATAAACAGCTTTTCCTATATTCTATTTTGCCTGGAAACACTTCCAACACGCTTGTGTGTCGCGTGAAAAATAGGCGTTGGTTCTATTTCTAGCATGCACGTGTTTTCAGCGGGGCTCGAGCCACGCATGAGACGCGAGTGTCACGCAGGCAGTGTACAAGCTCTAACCTGTTAACATGAGAGCCGGAATAAAAACGGACATGCCATGCAGTCAGTGTGTAGTGTTTCTACGAGCTGAATCTCTGACAGATCCGTGACCGTCATGCCGACGACCGAACCACAGACAGTATAGTGTTATTGTATGCGTTTCATGTTATCCTTTATTCACTAATTCTGTGTTATGGGTTTATTTTTTATTTTTGTGTCGATTCACCGATAGTGTGAGACTGTGAGGATTTATGACTAGGCCTGTCACGATAACAAATTTTGCTGGACGATAAATTGGCCAAGAAATTATTGCGATAAACGATAATATTGTCGTTCTGAGACCATTTTCATCTAAAATAATGATAATGGCATAATATTGCAGGTACACCTTTTCAAAGATCAATTAACTTTTATTTCTAAAGACTATTTAACACTGAAAACGGAAAGCATTTTAAATATCCACACAATAAATGAACAAAACAACCAAAACAAAAAAAGCCATGGATTCTCAGTCTGTTAACAAAAAAAATGCACTTGAATAAACAGCTGGGAAAACTGCAACGGATGATTGTGTTTTAGGTAGTGCTGGGAATCGATTAAAAAAAATTAACTAATTAAATCACAATGTAAAATGTAAATAGTCCAGGGGGGAGGACTATTGGACTATTTACATTTTTACCGTCTACAACGGAGTTCTCACGGGACTTCAGCGAGACTACAGCTTGCCGTCTAAAACACTATTTCGGTGAGTTTAAACAATGGCTAAGTTGCTAAACGCATCTCGTTGTCATGTAAGGGCCCTGTTCATGTTGGACAGACATTTTAATTGCATTTTGTGTCTGTTAAGAGGCACAAAGACACTCTTTATGTATATGCCCCCATAGCTGCCGTGTTAGCTGAGTGGGAGCTCTGGGCATTAAGTGTAACAGCTCCGTGTTGCAAGCACCAATCCGGTTCGTTTTATTTTCTATAGACAGTACTCACAAAGGTATAACGATCAAGATTAACTTAAAAATTCACCGGAGTTCTCCTTTAATACGTTTTTAATGTTTTGATATTGTAATAATTTCAGTTACTTTCCAAATGAATGTAGAAACAATTTATTGATATATTAATATTTTAAATGTGTTGTTTTGTCATGTTTTTATGAATGAAGGCCAGTATCACTGATACTAATGTCTCTAAGAAACATTAATGATGTTGCATTACAGTATAACTAAAAGCTACCAAATTCAACATTTATTAGGCTTTAAAAAAAAACAACTTTTAATTTAAGTAAACTTAAAACAATCTTTACATAACCCCATTATAATAAATGTTATATTTACCTGTGGCCTTCCCTGTTAGACATATACAGAAATGTAATAGTTACCAAACACCTTTCTTAACTGCATAAATAATAAATGAAATATAGATTAATCATCATTAAAGCTACAATTTTCTCTGTTCCCGTTGTTCTTTGATGAACATTAATGACAGGCATCATCAGTGCTCCTGTCACTTTAAGAACAGCCGCTGCCGAACATGACGCGGATCTCACGCGCATCTCATTTAAGTTCATTTAAGACGTTATTTAACTAATTTAAGACTCCTAATATGAGAATACTCGAAATTCTCTGTGTTGTTATTGTTTGTTCATGAGCAAAAGAGAACTCGATGTGAGCAGGAGACTGTCTGTGCGTCGTGTGTGTGTGTGTGTGTGTGTGTGTGTGTGTGTGTGTGTGTGTGTGTGTGTGTGTGTGTGTGTGTGTGTGTGTGTGTGTGTGTGTGTGTGTGTGTGTGTGTGTGTGTGTGTGTGTGTGTGTCTCAGAGTGTCCCTCGATTAGCTGACATGAGACACAGCCACACAGACAGGAGAGGACATTGACATACAGTGCATTCTCTTGTGTCTTGTCGCGCTTAGAAGCATTTACATGTATAAGAGCGTGATCATATAATGTAACGCTCGGCAAAAATGGATATAAAAACGGACTGGTTTAAAAAAAAGCGTCCGGAAAAAATTATCGAGCTCATTTTTTTTTATCGTGTGATTAATTGATTTATTGACAATCGCGACAGGCCTGTTTATGACGTTATGAGTATGTATTTGAGTGAACTTGAATGTACATACGGCATGAATAAAATATTAACATTACCAGCACATAATTCAAAATGTTTTGAAAAGTGTGAGACTGTATGCATTTGTGTTAATGTACATACTGTGTATTCATCAATATTCAAATGGACTAACTTAAAAACAATGGTCTAAAGTGAACACTACACCTACAAACACCACCGTGAATTTCGAAGCAGATGCAGAAGTGAAGCCCTTTATCTACTAAATTTGTGCTCTTATGTCTTTTTAAAACATTTTAAATCCTGCATTACCTTTTCATATTGTATTTTCATACAAGGTTATATATTCATTTAGAAAAAAATTTAACCTGCAATATGCCCTTTTAAGGGGTGGTTGATTATGATTTCACTTTTTTAACTTTAGTTAGTGTGTAATGTTGCTGTTTGAGCATAAACATCATACGATGCTCAAAGTTCAAAGCAAATGGAGATATTTAATTTTACAGAAATCGCTTTTTAAGGACTACAACAAACGGCTGGTAGGGACTAATCAACATCACTAACCCTAATATTTACAAAAACCCCGACCCTGAGAACATGCAACAAAGGGGGTGAGGCCATGTTGAGAAGAGGAAGTGGTAGAGCACATTGGGGAGTCACTCAATCTACAGCAATTAAACTAAACTATACCTGTTCTATCTTCATGCAGCATATATTCTCTGGCTCTGAAGGCATCTTACAACAGTTCCCAAAAGAGTGATTTATATAACATGCTAATCGACTCCACATCAGCTACATAAATTCATCAACTAACCATTCAGAAACGTCCCGTCTCATTCTACATATTGTCACTTCTTCTTGAGTCTCTCCATCATTGTCTGACTCTGGTTTGAACATAAAAGGCTGAACAGTTTCAGACCTTTTCAGTGCGTGTCTGCGTGCGGAGCTGCTAACATGAGCTCTTGAAGCTCCGCCCTCTTCCTGAAAGGGGGCCAGGAGCAGCAACTCATTTGCATTTAAAGGGACACAGTTCCTCTCCCTCAAAAAGTGACAATTTTAAAATTAACTGTGGGGTATTTTGAGCTAAAACTTCACATACACACTCTGGGGAAATCAGAGACTTATTTTACATCTTGTAAAAAAGGGGCATTATAGGACCCCTGTTATGCTTTTTCAGATTTAAGGCCACATCCATATCCATATCCTATATATACATAAATAAAGGGTCATGTTTAGGCCTAAAGGGTCATGTTTAGGCTTGCTGCAGTTACGAGTCAGGTGTCACTTTTAATGTGAAGAGAGTAACAAGAGATGACTGACAGGACGATGGCTGAAGTTATACCACACTCAGATAAAAGTACAGGGCTCTACGCTAACATTTTTCTTGAGGAGCACTTGTGTATATATATTATATACACCGTCAATTAGGAGCACAGTCAAAAATTTAGGAGCACTTTCTGATCAATAACATGCATTCCAATTATAACTTTCCCATTACAGGATGATCTTTGTCCCTTTAAATTAATGTCCAGGGGCATTTTTACCATTATAAGAGCAATGTTTTCTAATCTTATTAAATGTATGCATCATCTTTTGTCAATTTCTTTAATTAAAATAGAAAAGTTGTTTTTAAAATGTTAATTTAAACAATAAATTCAGTTAGAGCAATAAGACACAACCAGACTGTTACCAATCTAATTAAATCAGCATCAAAAGATCAATCTTTGCACTGTAGAAGTGGCACAGCAGCTCTGTCTGAAGTGCTGTTTAGACACATTTACATAGATTTAATGCAGCTCATGGGTAAAAGATGCGCAACAGTTCTGGTGTAGTTTTGATTTTCACGAAATAAACAGTATTGTGGCTAAAACGTTGTTACTTAATATCAACTTGTCTATTGGACTTTTGTACAAGATCAGTATCACATTTGCAATTATGCCAATACTCGGAGCAATAGCTGTCCGTAACTTTAGGCGCTTAATAAACAGAACTGCACGCGTCTCGCAGAAGAACACTGCAGCCGGAGCTGCTTCTCTCTGTTCATGTCTATGCTCCTCCGCAGTGCTGCGACCCGAACTGGAATTGAATAGAATATAAACACTTATTATATGTGTACCGTAGTGATTCAGGGTAAGATAAAAACACGGTTTGGAAAATGGATTCATGATGTACTCACTCATATGCATCTAGTCATTCTTATGGACTGCAGCTGATAAAGATTAAATCAAGAACTCATACAGGGGCGTTTAAAAAAATTTTTTTATTAATTCATTGTTGGTGGCATTTTTGCCACAAGCCCCTGTTAATTTCCGACCTTGTTTATGATAATCCAAATGTGGTTAATTTTGGTTGCAAAGAAACATCAGCGTGAGGCATCTGGTAAGTGCGCATGGCCGCGTCACACCCGTTTCACTCATAGACTGTGGTTTCACCTTGTAAACTATCTGTGAAGTGTAGTCCGTCTCACACGTTTTTTGCACATGCTCTGCTGACAGAAGGCATGCAAAGCAGTTGATTGCAGCACGAAACGTAACAGTTGCTCAGTCAGTGTTGATGCACTTTGGCAGTTGTAGTTTTCATTCCGATTGTATTATACATCTATTCATGAGAATCGATCGGGTCGCTCGCACCGGTGCGCCTAAATATTTTTCCGCAGTCGCACGCAGTAATTTCCAGGCGCAAATGTGCCCAAAATGGTCGCTATGTAGAGCCCTGAAGTATGAATGTTCTTTACTCAGATAAAGTATGAATGTTACTGACCTTTGTTTGAATTGTTTGTTTATGTTACATCAAATTCAAAATACATTTTATGAACATACAAGATATTATTTGGTGCTGTGATGAACCGTGCAATGCCGGGTTTGACTTACACTGTCTGGATGAAGATATGGAGCAGAGACTTCGCAGCGAGTTGTGTTGACAGAGTTTAATGATGTGGAGAAGAGAAAACTTCAGAATAATGTCACAGATCTCATTCATCAAGTTGTGTGAGCAACACACGGCATACGTGTAGAACTGAGTACATGCGCACTTTTGGTCAAAGGTGTTTAACCCTTTAACTGTCACCCCCCTTTTTGAGAATAGTCATGAAAATGCACTATCCAAACTTGCTTTGCTTTCCAAAGCATTCAAAAATGCTTTGGAATATAGACCAAAGTTTGGTCTCGTATTAAAGACGACACTCTGCAGATTATTGCTGAAGTGAAAGCAATTCAAAATATGAAAGTATGAAAGAGTTATAGAAGTTTAGATTTACTGTAAATGAAAAATACTGTACTAAATATTTTTTTATTTTCATATAAAATATATATTTTACAAAAAAGAATTTACTCTAAAATGACTATAAAATCAAAGCCATATGTCTAACCGAGTTGTGTTCCAAATTTGAAGTTGATATCACAAAAATTGAAGTCCCCATGAGATTTTGTTTAGGCGAAATATGGACCCTTGAGACTCAGACCTTTCCGACAATATGTGTTTTGTCAAGATTGGAAAAGATTTTGAATATAAAGTAGTTAAAATAATTGTTGTAATATGAAACATGACACCGCCCACTAGGGGAGGAGCCCGCTAGAATCATTTAGAGTAACGTTTCCATGGTAACACAATGTCCGATTTCAAAACGGTTTTCACAGGATGAATTTTGAGTTTGTAAGCTTTCAAATGATACCTAATTTATGATAATTACTTAAATATATGATACGAAAAAAAGGCGATCAAAAAAAGAGCACCAGGCGTCCCACCTGTGCTTAACCTGACAGTTAAGAGGTTAAATGCCTGTTTATTTCGATTAAAATCGCTGTAAACCACAATTTAATGCAAAATTGGTTACTACGATAATGAGCTTAATAGCATTAGTTTGATGAAAGTATTGTTTCTCCATGAGGTAAAGTTTAGTCGCAATGTTGCCAAAATCACATTATAAATCGCATTATGAGGGTGCATCATGTAAGCGTATTGATTGACAAATATATCATCTTGTAAATGATTGGTCAGTACTGCCGCTCCCTCTATACAGAGGACACGTGATTGCAAAGTCGAAAGGGGAAGCAAAAAATGGGCGTGAATTCAAAAGCGATTTCAATACCCCGCATATTCATAGCGGCTCCCTTATGCCTGCAAATTATATACAATATAATTACCTAACTACATAATTGCAAGAGAAAGCAAAAGCATTGATAGAAATATATAATTTACCCCCTCTCATATTTTTTCCTTCACCATGCTCATGATATCTCCTTTCCGAATTCAGAATTCAGCTTCAAGCACATCCCTAGTAATGAGTGCTTTGTTTTCGACGAGCTGTAAGCGGTCGACCAATCACAACAAACTGGGCCATCTGACCAATCCGAGCAGAGGAAGCTCTCGGAAAGGAGGGATTTTGAGAGACTGAATCCTTTATAAAACTGTTTCAGACACTAGAGAAAAGAGGTGATGCTGTTTTTTGACCTTGAATTTGTGTAAATCTATTATAGGAGACCTCAAAAACTAAATTAGGAACCTTAAAAATAACATAATAGGGGCACTTTAACAGTCACTTTGCTATCAAAAAAAGTCATGAAAGGCTTAAAAGTATTACTAAAAAAGGTATTTGTGGGTGCTTTCTTGACCGTTATTGGTAGTAAATTACCGCCATAAAAAGGAACAAACTGTGAACGAAATTTGTTTGTTTACAGAAGTACATCATCTGCCCTTAAAATAGTTCTTGGGCTTTGAAGTCAATAAAAATGCTGTTTGTGGTTTAGGGGATCATTTCAGAAGCTTTTATCAATGGTGTAATACTTCATGTTAAATGGCGTCTCTAAAAAGCACTTCTTCTAACACAATAGTCATAAATACACTTACATTTGGTATGATTAATAATTTACTAAGCACACTATCAATCATATAGGCTACTTGATCTCTGTTTCACGAAATTAGATTATCAAACCAGCCTCAAGTTGTGGGCCAAATCATTTTTGCCGTTTAAGAACAAAAATAATGGAGCAAGCCATATTACTGTGATTTAATACTGATATTGATCCATTTGTAAGAACAAAGTGGAAGACCATTAGCATTAGGACATAATATCAAGAGTCCTCTCTAAGAATGTGGTCTTGTCTTACATATATGACTCAATTAGTGTTTCACTAACTGGCTACAATATAACAAACACACTCCCTCAATAAGCACATTGCCGTACCTCCTCCAGACGGCTCATATGCTGAACTGTGGCCCTGGCGGGGGTGCTGATGTTCTCCAGAGGGGTGATTAACTGCGGGTGCTGGTTCTGCACACTGAACGTAGGAGACAGAAGACCAGGGACAAACACTTTGCTGACCTGGAAGTAAAACGGTCATGGTTATTATCTTAAAAACTTAATGGTTTTCGGTTACAAAAAGCGTAAAACTGAATTACTTGGTAGGTAATGAGAATAATAATTCTGTTTATGTATATAAAGCAGGGGTGTCAAACTCAGCTTATGTGTACCTTAAAAAAGGCAGGCTGAAAATGAAGGACCAATTTTATTACTATTTAATATTATTATTTTGTAGTAGTCTTTATTTAACACATTTTATGTAACAAACATTAAATTTGTGCTGCAAACTCAGACGTGGATTCAGATGGCAATTAAATTATCACACAACCTTGGTCAAAAAATAAACAGTAGGTAATTCAGCCGGGATTTTTACGCGGGTTGTGGGAGAAAAACACTGACATTCTGGATTCAGATGGCAATAAAATCACTGACTAGTCCCTGTAAATGGCGAAAATACCTTACGACCCCAAACAATTACCGTCCAAATAGGGCTATAGTCAGATATATTCAAATATACTTTATAATCAAACTATCATAAGTGTAATCTTAATCTGTCAACATGACACTGGTGAATTGCAGCGCTTGTGCAAACATATCCACATCGCTATGATCAGATGCTTTCTTAACTGCTGTTTTCTCACCGCTGTCATTTGTGTTGTTAATTTTGAGGAAAGCACACAGCACATTACATATTCATCTAAACGTCACTCTCAGCAGCATGGACGGCATCTGGATGTTCATTAACACATCAAGCTTGTCACTTCACGATGTCTGATGCATCATTTTTATTTCCTTGTTTTTTTAAGGGAACATACCGACTTTTTGTGACTTTAGCTTATTCACCGTATCCCCCAGAGTTAGATAAGTCCATACATACCATTCTCATCTCTGTGCGTGCCATAACTCTGTCTGACGCACCCACCGTTAGCCTAGCTTAGCACAAAGACTGGAGGTAAACGGTAGTGCTGGGCGGTATACCGGTTCATACCGAATACCGGTATATTTTTTTTAATGATATGAATTTTGATGATACCGCAATACCGGTATATGTCGCTTAAACAGCGTTCGGAACGCGGCGCAGCGCATCATTGTTTGAAAGGGGACCTATTTCATTGATGCACTGTAGTAAGAGCATTTACATTTATGCATTTGGCAGACGCTTTTATCCAAGGCGACTTACAGCACTTATTACAGGGACAATCCCCCTGGAGCCACGTGGAGTAAAGTGCCTTGCTCAGGGACACACTGGTGGTGACCGCTGGGATCGAACCAGCAACCTTCTGCATATCAGTCACAGCTGATCAGAGCACAGTTGAGATCGCATTACAGCACAGCCTATGGCTGAATCCTATACTCTCATTCACTATTCCCAACATTATCACTTTATTTGAAGGAGTGAATGAAAACGTGCGTGAAGTCGGACAGGCAATGTGTGTACATCGGCTGTACACTTGTAATCGTGGTGCAATGGGATAGAATGAGTGCACTCAATAACGTCCACTAGGGTTTCGGACACCACTACAAAGTGCTGTCCCCTCCAAATAATGCTATATTTGAGGTTATGGGGGCGATTACAGTGGTTACAGGGGTTTCAGCGCGGAGCGCCGCGATTTAACAACGCTCACCACATGGATCATATAGCACTGATATAGAAAGATATATTTAAATATTTTATGGACATATTTCATAAACTCTAGTGCTCTAGACATGAACCAGAAGCGTGTATGCGCACATATTTCATCACGTCTTATTAAAATGAAATGTAGGCTATGCACTGATTACACTGATACAACCGTATGTCTGATCACGAACGCGCTGACACGATGGATTCTGCTACACAAAAGACAATGATGTAAATTAATAAATAAACTGACAATTCAAAGAAGAATGGGCAAAAAAGTAACTGCTTTATTCTTTCTGTGTTAAACTGGTGTGTGTCATTTGTTCAGAGAGTGCTCTTAAATGTATTGCAAATATCCGCGTTTCTCCTCGTTTTGGCAGTTTGTTGTTATATAGGGTTAGATTTTAAAAATTCTTAAGGTGCCCTCAACTCATCTTTTAAAGGTCTTCTTTAAACTTCGTGTTTTTTTGAAGCTTTGATTGTGTTTACAGTGTGCAATATAACATGTGTTCATGTTTCGCGTGTAAAAAAAAAAACAGTATTTTTAACACAATTTACTTATCTGTATACCGCTGTTTTCACTGTCCTAAAAACGGCTGATGAGTTCCTTGTTCTATGAAGTCCCTCCTTCAGAAATACGTAACGAGTTCTGATTGTGCCAGCGGTTCCCGTGTTGTGATTTGACAGCAGCTTAGCGAACGTGGCACGGTTCCTGTGTTGTGATTCGACAGCAGCTTAGCGAACGTGGAAAGGTCACGCCTCTTAACGGGAGATATATGCGCTTAATGATCTCTACAGCGTCCCTGGGAAAGCCAAACAAAGGTGATTTGACTCCGGGATGAAAATAACAGCGTCTCGACGACATGGCGACAAACACACTCAAACGCAACAATTCCTTTTCTCCACGCGACACGTCCTCTTCTCCACGTGGGACAGCAACAAGACCACGCCCCCTTTTTTCGCGTATTCTTGTGGGCGGAGGTTAGTCTGTTCTACTGACGTCATTTATGAAGGAAGTACCAGGATGTAGTCCAAGCCAGCCGTTCGCTGTAGGCTTTGAAAGGGAACTTCTGTTAAATAAAATATCTCGCTTGGCATTGAACTTTGAGCTTTATAATTTTACAGGTATTATTTATGCTCTAACAGCAACATTACACACTAACTAAAGTTTGAACAATGGGATCACGAAGAACGGGACCTTTAATATTCAGGTGTCTGTAAGTATGACTCTGAGCGTGTTGCAGGTCTGTGTTGTATTGGTTGTTGTCTCTCCACAGCATCATTTTGTGAGGCTTTGTAAACCTGTATTAACTCTAGTGTGGAATTTTTCTACAATATTCACTCGTCATGACAGTAAAACAGGGCATTCTAGCCAATCTCCTGCAGTATTTCCTCTCTTAATCAGTAGAAAATGTGATTAACACCCGGTCATGCATAGGGGAAAAATATACTGTGAAACCGATATAATTTTGAAAAATACCGTGATATACATTTTTGGTCATACCGCCCAGCACTAGTAAACAGCTCCAATGATATTACACAGCGGAAGTTAGCCTATTTTCAGGCGCTGTGTAATATCATTGTGCCGCTGCACTCATGGTACGGGCAGCAAAGTTCATTGATCATTACGCAGGAATGAGAGTATAGTTCCTAGCCATTTCGGTCTAGAAAAATCGTAACTTTTAATTTTCCGTCAGCCTTAGTACACGATGTAACTATACACATCACAACATGTAAATAGGAAAATGTTGGTGTTATTTTGTCACTTATCCATAGTTTTCACGTGTCGTCACAGGCTTATAGGAATGCCCACCTGGAGGGCAAAACAAGGCTCTCCTCCATTGCCCGCTAGTCATTTTTACCAGGTTTGTAGTCAGTATTAATGCGGTAAGACAGTGATATTAAAATACCAAATTCAATATACACCTTAATGATGTTGCATACTTTGTACAGGAAAGCAGATGAACACAGAATATTAGTGCAACACGAGGTTTCTCGTTAGGTGTTTTCCCATCGAAACCCATTATAAAGAAAACACGTTGCGTTCATATTCTTGCCTCATCTACTCGCCTGTAAATAGTATGCATCATCAAAAAGGTGTAAACTGAATTTGATCTTTTAATATCACTGTTTTAGAAGGGTGGGTTGCACTAAGGATTCTTTAGCCTGTCGTCAGTTCACCCTCCGTCTGCGGCTTGATCAGCTCTATAATGTTGTACTGCGTAATTAATCTGTGTTTAAAATGAAGTGGTGCAACAACTCGATTTAAAATAAAACCCATATCAACAAATCCTTTAAACTTTGCTTAATTTAATTCTTATTGGTGCAGCTCACCCTATAGTGTTTTTCACGTTAAGCGTTTTAAAACGTCCCGCTGTTTTCAGTGATTGAAATACTGCAGAAAATGCTGTATATGGATCATAAGTGCCAAAAATGTGCATCTTGTTCAAATATTTGTGTTGTAAGATGGAAATTTGACAGGCTTGTGCTGTAGTTCTATGGCGTTTTTTTGCCCTCCAAGGCTCCGCAACAGTCATGTGACTGAAAACTATGGATTGAGCAGTAGGCTAGCTGGAGCTGTTTACCTCAAGTCTTTGTGCTAAGCTAGGCTAGCGGTGGGTGTGTCAGACACGCACGGAGATGAGAATGGTATGTATGGACTTATCTAACTCTGGGGGATACGGTGAATAAGCTAAAGTCCCAAAAGGTCGGCGTGTTCCTTTTTATGATCATGTTAGTTGATCTGTAACTTATAGGGGGCTATGTGTGCCGACATGCTTGTATAAACACAATACAGTGACAAAGTCAGAGCCAGCTGTATTTACAACACATAAATTCATCCACTTCTCCCTAAAGACATAAGTGAGTGGCCGATCAAGTGGGAGAAGAATAGAGTAAACTTTATAGTTACCTACACAATGCGTGTTTGACGTAAGAACAGTACGTTTTCAAATTAGGCTTGAAAGGTTATATTTTCGATTACAACTGTCGCTTCCAAAGACCTTATTGTGTATTTTACAAACTATGAATGTTTTTACTAGTAGTAGCAGTTCCTCACGTCACAAGCTGAACGTTCTGAATACATGTGTGATACGTGTGAAGGGTTATTACTCACAAGAAAAGCACTAACTGATTGACTGGGCAGCACTAACTGAGAAATTTCGTTCATCTTTCTTTCTTTTTTTTCCAACTTGCAATGAAACATGAAATGAGGTGGTGAGCCGGTTTTAGCCAATGGGCCTTGTGTTTGACAAATGTGATGGAACGTATAATGACATGTTACTGCAAGATAAAAGTGTCTCTTGATACTACAGACCCTAGTAGTAGCTCTCTAGTGATTTCGAAATTTGATTGATCAAGGTGACATTCAACAGAACACAAAAGCATCATCCCGTATCCAGTGTTATTGGTCTTATATAGTATGTGATTGTGATCTGTCCTAAATAATATAAATTAATGATTTTTAGCCACTTCAGGATTAAATTGGTGTGTGTGTGTGTGTGTACCCTACATTATAAAGACTTAATTTCCCTACAAGGGTGGCAATATCCAAAATCTTGTCCTTTTGGGGACATTTTTGGTCCCCATGAGAAGACCAGCTTATAAAAATCACACAGTTTTTTTTTGAAAATGTAAAAATGCAAAAGTACAGTATAAAAATCATTATTTCTATGGAATGTCCCCATAAAACATGAAAACTAGGCGTGCGTGCGTGTGTGTGCGTGTGTGTGAACCCTACATTATAAAGACATAATTTCCCTACAAGGGTGGCAATATCCAAAATCTTCTCCTTTTGGGGACATTTTTGGTCCCCATGAGAAGACCAGCTTATGAAAAAGAAAAAAAAAAAAAATCACAGTTTTTTGTTTTTTTAAATGTAAAAATGCAAAAGTACAGTATAAAAATCATTATATCTATGGAATGTCCCCATAAAACGTTACAACTGTGTGTGTGTGTGTGTGTGTGTGTGTGTGTGTGTGTGTGTGTGTGTGTGTGTGTGTGTGTGTGTGTGTGTGTGTGTGTGTGTGTGTGTGTGTGTGTGTGTGTGTGTGTGTGTGTGTGTGTGTGTGTGTGTGTGTGTGTGTGTGTGTGTGTGTGTCATTTTAGAACAGATCACCATCACATGCTATATAACTATATAAGACGAATAACATTGGATGCAGCCTTTGTATTAAGTTGGATAGGTCACCTTGATCAATCATATTTTCAACCAATCACTAGAGAACTAGACCTAGAAAATTGGTTAGAGGTGAGTCATCCACATCTGAAACACACATCATCATCATCATCAGTGCTGGAGAGAGAGGCTTTTATATATCAATCATGCATATATCTGTAAGTACCATTTAATGACATTAATAAACTGTATGAATCTAACAGTATAAACAGACATGCCTGTGTGTCAGTAAAGAATCCCTGCATTCTCTCCAGCACTAATGACAATCTCTCGTCCAGATACGAGTGACTCACCTGAAACCAATTTCCAAATCTCTAGTGATTGGTGGGTAACATGATGGAATGAGATGATGTATTAGACTCAGCACTAGGCTTTGAGTGCAAATTGTAATGCACAGACGCCTTTGGCTTTTTTAATAAAAGAGAACTATGCATGGCGGACACATGGCATATTACAGACTCCGACAGAACAAAAGAGCTGAAAGTGGAAAAATGATTCAGGCCACTAATAAATGTCATTTTAGAGGTGAAAACCACAGATGCAATCAAGCCTCACCCGTGTGACTCCTGTGTACAAGACGAGACTTCCATTGGCCTCAAGCACCAGCATAGCATGAATGTCCTTTCAAGAAATGAAGACAACATGAGATTTAGGTCCTGATGATGACAGCAGAGGAAATGACAACGACACTTACAAATGATATTAAAGACTCACAGGCATTACAGGGTTTTTTTAAACGGTGTAATTTATTCATCATGATTAGAAGCAGCAAGATCTGATCACAGTGAATTAGGTGAAATGTGACTACCGGTACTCAGAAACGGCATTTGCAGCCCATTTTACATTGATTTTCCAATTTATTGGATGGCGAAAAGTGGGTAATTGGCTATTAGTTAACATTAACCAACAGGAAACACAAATAACTTTCCATAACTTAACTTCCAAATAGCACAGATGAATTATGCATAATTATAGGAGAAAAATGTATTACAAAACTCATTGTGGTGTTCATGTTCACTTTATTAGTAATCTTATTGTGAACGATACATCCATGCATTTGTTTTGTTACCTTTTTTTTTTACCTTGTAATTTTTAATTAAAATGCCACAATTTGATTTTCTGCATCTTTCTTACAAGCAACTGCAATATCGCATTTGTATCTGCCTCCATTTTTGAATGCAATGCCCACATCTCAAAAAATAACTAGAAACATAAAAAAGTGTGTAAAAATGGTAAAATTATTTCTGCAATAAACCAGCATGTTTATGATAATGATAAATTAAATGGGGCACATTGTGCCCCATTTATTGGGGTCTAACAGAATAGGTTTTCATGCTTGACTGTTAAAAAATTAAACACATTTTGCACATATTTTACCCACCTCCTGATTTGAAGCCTCTAATTAATCAATATGTATTGGAGAAATGGCAAGCAGAATGGGAAGAACGTCAATATAAACTATTTGAAATAAATCTTTATTCACTTAAAGTTCATTAAGTTTGTGCCTGACAAAGACCTGATGGTCGAAACGTAACAATAAATACTTTTCTGGAGCGGTCATATCAGTGTGTGGGCGTTATGTTTGTTTTTTGCTTAATTTAGTCTCCTTTGTCCTGAGCCCTGTTTGAATCTGAGAAATGTGTACACCTTTGTATCTTTGACTATGGTGCGTTCACGCCATGTCGTATTAACCGTAATGATTCTGAACTATAAAACGCCTTCACATGCTTATAGAACTTACATTTACATTTATGCATTTGGCAGACGCTTTTATCCAAAGCGACTTACAGTGCCCTTATTACAGGGACAATCCCCCTGGAGCAACATGGAGTAAAGTGCCTTGCTCAAGGACACACTGGTGGTGACCGCTGGGATCGAACCAGCAACCTTCTGCATATCAGTTCCATGGTTTAACCCACTGGACCACCATCTCACAACTTGTAATTACAACATGTAAACTCGTAATTTTCTGAGAGTTACGACTTGTACCTTGTGGCCACTGTACCACCTGACCACTGCAGATTTAAGGTGTTTTCATCTGCAGATGATCGGTGTATGACACCAAAGTATCGCAAGAGCGATTCGAAAGCATACAGAGCTTTATTTATAGTAATTGTGACATGGCGTGAATACAGCACCACTACTCCTGCATTGTTGCAGCTCCTCTCTTCCCAGTCTGTCAGTAATGCTCTGTTTAGTTCCTGTCTCTATGAAGCCCCATCTTCCGTGTGCTCTGATTGGACCGTTGTGTGTTGTGATTGATCAACGCTTCGAGCGTGTTTGGGAAATGTCACGCCTCTTACCATAACCATGGGTTTCAACCAAGCAGCAATCTCCCCCAGTTTCTCATGAAGCCAATACGGAAGTGACTTAAAGTGCAATAAATCGACTGGCCACTAGAGACAGGCTCCAAAAGGGATAAACAGAAATAAACATGTTTACAGCCTGGTACAAATTGTGGTTTTGGTCTATATGGCTAAATTTGCCCTTCATGACGACTGTGAGGGGGTGAATTTTTTTATAACTCATTTGTTTACATTATAAAAGTTCTGCATAATAAGGGCGTGGCCACTTTTAGTGACAGGTGGATTGCCGTTTGTCTGCTGTCTGTTAGTGATCCCGTCACCTCAGATCCAGCCACGTCCCGCCACTTTGACCATTTTCAGTTATCCAGGAGTGACGCGCAGCCAAGATGGCAACGGCCGACTTTGAGGCTTCAAAACTGCTCTTCAGAAACCTATGGGTGACGTCACGGACACTACGTCCATATTTTTTTAGTCTATGGTTTCAACACACTACTAACTCAACCAGGCCCCACCCCTTTTTGTTGCATATGCCTTGGGTGGGAATTATTTAAATGAGGAATATTGCGACGTGTTCGTTCACGTAAGAAAAATCAAGTTAAGACTACAATTGAGGCATTTCAGGTAGTGCTTAATGATATAGAGAACAACTCCCTTTGGAGTGTATTTTGCTACTTTTACAAACAGCCCCTTTATAGTAGTACCCGTACCAATAACAAATACCAGTTTGCAATATAATGGACTCTTTTTGTGCAGGTAAAATAACAAATGACACCAGAAGTACCACACATTCAAATTGAGAACTGTGCCATTTGTATATCCACCAGTGATGCGCGGGTCAATGTATAAACAACCCGCACCCGACCGACATTTTCAACTAACCCGCCCGCAACTCGGACCACAAAAAAAGAAGAACATATTATACCCGACCCGCTTCCTGACCCGCATTTTTTAAAAGTAGTAAATGCTCATCGTAGCGTCATTGGGCCATTGAGAAAATGTTTCAGGCCCTGACGTGGTGCGCTCAGAGGTGCAGCGGCGAGAGCAGGCAGTTCTTGAGGCGGCCCATCATTTTCCATTTCAGCTGTCTAGATGCATATTATTGATGAACGCGATGTTTATGTTTCGACCCTGCTTGAAGAATTCATCAGCAGGTCAACTGAGAGAAGGCCCACTTTTGGAAAAGTGAGAAAGCCCTTAAGAGCTAGTTTCACTTTCTTATGCCAGCTGAGTGATGTAGTTTCTGTTGCTAATAAGTTGCTTTTGAATAGAAGCTTCAACTAAATGTTTATTACTTAGGAGCGCAAACTGTTCTTTTTCTGAATGCTGTATGATAGTCTAGTGTTATGTAATACAGGCTTGATTTATTCATTTATTTCGTTTCATTTTATTAACAATTAAGATGCTGCATGTGTTTATCCAGTCTAATCAAAGTGTGCGTCTCTCCCCCGACTTTCCCAGCAAAAATCCCGCCCCCTCTCAGAAAATACATAAAACTGACTTTACTGAGCTATATGCGTTTAAAAGTAGCCTATTAAAATGGTACAATGGCATTGCTCAGTTCAACGTGTTGGGAATTCGGGCATTTTGTCCCGCGTCAGCATTTATTCAAAAGATAATAACGCTAAACATTCAAAAGGTATTGACCGATTTATTGACGACCCGACCGACCGCGACCCGATTATCATTAAAAATAATTTTGGATGACTCATAACCGCTGGTAACCGCGGGTGACCGCAGGCACCCGCTCATTTTGGATCAACCCGCGCATCACTGATATCCACCATTTAACTCCAGACCTCTAATTCAAGTACTCACCTCAAGAGGGGCGGCATCTTTTGCGGTGATAACAGTTACTGATGCGAATATCAGCTGAGAAGTTTCATTGCTCTCAAGATATTTTACACACCTGCAAATAGCACACAAGACAGATCCTTTAATTTAAGATTAGAAGCACTAGAAGTGTCTATAGCATTATTGTAGAAGCAACACAAAAAAATAAGGCACACATTCACCTGAGCTGCTGGTGGGACTCGACCAAGAAGCACAGGTACCTGTTCTCACACAGGTCAGAGGTGATGAAGACTTTAGAGGCCTGGCAGCCTTTCTCCCTGCAACATGGACACAACATTGATTTCAGGACAAACATCAACAGTAACTTCATGCTCTCAGCTCATAAAGCACACCAGAACTCAGCGGACCTGGAGATAGCGCTGGTTTCTGTCCACAGTTGCTCAATGCAGAGGTCTGGTAGAATGGGCTCCATCTCCGGCAGCAGGGCTGTCTCGTTCAGGGTGCTGTTGGGTGAGGCCAGGATGCTGTGGCCGCGCGGGGACGGGGTGTGGCATGACATGTTGAAACGCTGAGTTCCAGAGAACGAGGGCACGGCGATGCCAGGGGAGTGAGCCCGACTGATGTCACACAAAGTAAAGAGAAACCAAAAGGACACAATTAGACACAAAAGTGTACATTTCCCATTTTTATATCATTTAAATATATAATATTTACACCATATTTCAAAAGTGTGGGGTATTTGGGTGCTCAAGAAACATTTCTTATTATTGTCCATGCTGAAAAAAGTTGTGCTGCTTAATATTTTTGTGAAAAAAGTTAAAGAAAGTAATTTAATTTAAATCTTTTGTAACATTATAAATGCTTTAACCATCACTGCTGATCTATTTAATGCATGCTTGCTGCAAAAAAGCTTACTTTTACTGCCCTAGTAGTGAATATGAATCATCTTTTAATAAAAATCTTCTACTGCCTACATAAAATTTGGGTAATTTTAGGGTTCACTTCTCAATATTAAGTAGTTGCTTATTAGCATGCATATTAGTAGGATATTGGCTGTTTATTAGCACTTCTAAAGCACATATCAATGCCTTATTCTGCATGATCATATTCTACATCCCATAATCCTACCCAATACGTAAACTTAACAACCTTACTAACTATTAATAAGCAGCCATTAGGAGTTTATTGAGGCAAAAGTTGTAGTTAATAGTGAATGTGTTCCCTATACTAAAGAGTTACCAAAAGGTGCATATACTGTGTAAAATATACATACCACAGAAAAAGCATGAGTAGTATTTTTTTCCATGAGTGGACATACCTGAGGGCAGCCATGTTTGAAATGCTAGGCGAGTGAACCCGAGAGTGCAGGCCCGGGGAAGCAGGAATTCGGCTCTGGTTGTGCAGGGCGTGGCAGTGCAAGGGCGAGGCGGGTGAGTCCAGCCGGTTCACGTTTCTCAGGTGGGTGCTGAGGAAGCTGGGAGCTGTATTGGGAGTTTGAATCGGCCCGGGCTGATCTGGACACTTCAACACTGTGGTCTGCTCCTGCAAAAACCACAAGAACATTAAAAACTGGTCTAGATGTCTTGATCACTTTAATGTACTAAGGTCAAGTTAATGTACTGAATTCCTCTTTTAAGGAAAAAAAAAGAAAATAATATCTATTAAAGATGTTTTATTAGTAGTACAGTAGTGCTCAGGTAGTTCTCTCATTAACATTACGGTGTGATTTTCTGCTAATAGTCGATAAAGATATTTTGCTTCAATGATAAATTCTGATATAAAAAGTTTGCAAATGACTTCACTTTAATTAAAAAGTCCTATCTGGATTTACTTTACAATAGCCATTAGCAAAAAAATCAATTTTACACTTACATTTAACACTATTATGCTATTTTAAAGGTTCCTCAAAATGCTTTGGAGGTCTCCTACAATAGGTGTACATGCATCTAAGGTCAAAAAGCACATTTGCCCCAAAGAGCCTACTCTGCTCTGATTGGTCAGAGTGACCAGTCTGTTGTGATTGGCCGACCGCTTACAGGCGCATCGGAAACGAAACGGCTATTACTATATCTGAATTTCAGCTCCAAATCTTCCTCATCACTTGATACACAGCGATACAAACAGCAACAACAGCTTTGGAAAGTGCTTGTTTAACCCCTCCTGTTCGAACCGCCCGCTCCAAGTGGGACTCGAACCCGGGTCCGCCGGCATGAGAGTCGGACACTGTAACAAGGAGGCTAAAGGCTGCAACCGCTAGCGCCAGTTTTACATTCACAAAAGGCTATTATTACACACCGCACATAAGATAAAAAAAAAAAAAAGACCATTAACATTAACCAGTTGTAATAATAATGTTATTCTCTAAACATCAACACAAAAACACGGAAACAGGATGTATACATTTCATTGTGACAAGCAACCATACCTCGGGTGTGACTTTGCGCAGGGTCCAAACGGTGTGCGTGCACTGCTGCGTGTCGTACGTCATGATAATGGAGGGCTTGAGGCAGGTGAACAACACTCTCTGAGCGCTGTCTGAAACATACTGGAGTCGGGCCTCAAACAGACCTGAACCAATGAGTGGGAACAACAAGACAATCAAACATATGGCAAGTCATAAGGTCAAAGATGAACAATACATCAGTGTACCACAGAATTCATTCAATGGTGTCCAAATCGAACATGTCCGAAGTGCCAAATATATGCAATCCGATCGTGAAAAGACCAGCTGTAAATGCCCTCCGACATGCTTTCTGAATTCTGTAACGACTGCCACAAGCGAAACTGAAAGTTCGGCATCGCATCCTAAAGCTCAACATGCAATCATCTTCATTAAAAGCAGTGAGACTAAATGAACTTACTAGAGCTGATGCTGCTCTCTTACTGTGGTCTTTAACCTTGAAATTAGCTGATAATAAATTAAATGCAGCTCATATCTGTTGCATTTGTTGACGTGAACTCCGTTAAATTTTAATATAGCGCGGGAATTTAAGTTCAGATTTATATTCATTTAGCGGAGAAACATTTATGTGGCCATGTATAACAGTTTTTACAAATCAGACAGCTATACAATCAGTAAATGCACAAAATAACCAGATGTAAACAGACCCTAATTTGCAAGAAAAACTACAACTCAATAACCACAATATATAAACGTAATTATAACAAAACAACATTCATATAAATAATTACTAAATATAGCTTCATGGCCACTGTAAAGAAAATATTTATGATTTATTTATGATTATTTCACTTGCCTTAGACAGGTAGGTAATTTTAGACCATCGGTATCAACATTAATCCAATAAATGTTAATTTAATAGATTCTTCATAAATATGGCTTAAATGGGTCAGTTCCAGGACAGTAGACCACGGAGAACACAAGTGCAAAACCATGAGACTTTGTGTGTCACAGTGGAAAATAATTCATAATTGCACAACCATATAAATTACCACAAAAAAGCAAATGATTGCCAAATCTTAAACTTTCCTTCCTGAGGTACTGTGCTGCTATTGTTAACTATAAAAAATTGTTTTTGGTAATTGAAATAAAGCTGAATAAATAAAAATAAAATAAAAATAAAAATAAAAATAAAAATAAAAATAAAAATAAAATTAAAATTAAAATTAAAATGTAACTTAATTTAGTTTAATTTAATAAAAAATTAGTAATGTTGACTTTGGCAACTAACTGAAATAAAATAAGTTGAAGTATTAAAATCAAAACCAAAATTTAAAAACATTTTACTAAATAGAAATATTTAAAGCTACACTGTGTGATATTTTCCCCCATCTAGCGGTGAAAGGGTATATGACCATCCAGTAAATATTAGTTTCTGTTCCTCCCAATTCCGATTTCGTTTTAACTCCTACGGTGGCCGATTTAGTCCAAGATTAACATGGCTTCCAGTTCGACCTCGTCCATTAGTGTTCCTTCAAGTGATGAGGTTACTTTAGAAAACTATTATAATTTGCAGTTATTTAATTTGTCAGTTAACATGTAGGTTATGACATCTATGTAAAATGAATAATAGTTTTACGTTTTCGTAATTTATTTACCATTTCATTGCTAACATCAGCTATCAGGTTCCCAGACGAATGCAAGCTAATCTTAGTAAAGTAACTTTTATCAGTGCTATCGTTATTCTGTATATTGTACGACATCACTAGCGTAAGGCAAAGTTTACATTGTAGGTTAAATCGACACGGTGCCATCGAGTGTTAAAACGCGAAAGGCGAAGCTTGAATTTACGGGTATGTCCCTCTTTGGCTAATGTACTTTCAAGATGGAGGGGCAACATGGCGACCCCCATTCGAACCCCTTACCCGTATGTATTTTCAATGGCATATTATAAACTTACGAGAATACTTTATTACTTGAAAGAAGTAAATATACATTAATGAGCACATATATTTTTGAAAGAACTAAGTGTTTTTAGCTAAGAATAATAAAAAAGTTACACAGTGTAGCTTTAAGAAAACAATAGAAAGCTAATAAAAATGCACATAAAAAATATAACTAAAACTAAAAATGTACAAATAAAAGTTAATTGAAAATATTAATAAAAATTTAATAGTACATAAATAATACTAAAACAACACTGATAAGGTACAACGTTATCAAGTCTTACCGCTAGACTTACAAACAACAGGAGCGATTTCATCTAAGGGATGCAGCATGCTGAACAGGGTCGGGAGAGGTTCCCTGATAACAAGATTTAAATAATTCAACACCATATTCATACTACACAAGTGTTCTTTACAACACACAAATGCAAGCACTTACAGTATTAACATTTTGCATGTTAAAAAATAACCAAGTAAATAATCAAACATACCTGATGGGGCTCATGTGGCCATCAACTGTAATATTTTTGCGCTCTAAAAGCAGGCCAAACTTTGTTGACCAGAGAGCGGAGACCTAAATGAAACCAAGAAACAGTCGATCAAGAGAAAGGCGGAACATAATTTTTGCCGTTGACGAAAAATAGAATTTATGCAAGAATGTGAATATAGACATAGCAAAAGGGCATTGTTACTGTGCACATACTATACTCACAAAATAGCAGTATTCAATGTTGTAATGCTTTCAATCTAGACATTTTTACAAACAGACAAACTTACTTCTATTATGGACAAAAATGCATTGTGTAATGCAAAAGTTTCCCATTATAAACGCATAAGTCTGAAATGTTTAGGAAAAGCCTCAGGGGCAACATGCCAGAATATGCATGTAAAATAAAGCCAGCATTAGTCAGAACTGTAAATTGCGCTGTCTAAATACTGTTACTAAAACCAAAACCGCCCCCCTTTCTTATCTGTGTGCCAAATAGCCCATTATGCCTCATGAAATGGACAACTACCACACAATCAGTCACTGAGCTGAAAACGACAGTCAGGCTGACTAAATCCCTGATGGCAGTAACAAACGTTCGGCTCTGCTGGACTGTTTCCTCCTAACACACAAGGCTGATACAGCCATTTAAACCAGATTTCTGAGTGAGGCCTCTATCAATTGTTTTTAGACATAGGTGTACTGTGGAGAAACTCAACACACAGACATTAAGCGTTCTGACCTGGAAGGGGAGAGGAGATATGAAGTCTTTGCCACTCATGCTGTGGACATTCACACAGGTGCTCTGGACAATACACACCGTCTGCTCCACAACATCCTTCACTGGAGATCATGGGGGAAAATAATCACTCAACAACTAAACAATTCTAGGAACAAGAGCCAGGCTGATAAACTTGCTACTGAAGCAATTAAGCGTTTAAAATGCAATAAATACATTAAATAAAATACTTTTTTAATTTGTGTTGCAACAATAATATAACACAAAAATGTATAAAAATCTTACCATCTTTTTTAGACTGAGGAACGGTGAAATTACACCATAGAGCCTATAAAACAATAAGTGAATTTATATTAGGAAAAATATAAAAGTGATCCTTAATACAGCAGCCACAAAAAGTATTTGTTCAAAAGACTTCAAAAATGTCTGTACACTACTGTTCAACTTCACTGGGGTCAGTAGTTCTTTTTTGGAAAGAAATTAACACTTTTATTCAGCAAGGACGCATTAAATTGATCAAAAGTAATAGAACATACCTTTATTAAATAGTATATGCGCATGTATACAATATATACACAAACATGCGATTAATCGATTTGACAGCACTAGTTATTAATACAGAATGGGTTATTAAGTCTGCATTATTGATGACCCCCTTTTTATCATATTATACAATTTACACCGATCAGGCATAACATTTTGATCCTAATATTGTGTTGGTCCCCCTTTTGTTGGCCCTGACCCGTCGAGGCATGGACTCCTCTAGACCCCTGAAGGTGTGCTGTGGTATCTGGCACCAAGATGTTAGCAGCAGATCCTTTAAGTCCTGTAAGTTGCGAGGTGGGGCCTCCATGGATCGGACTTGTTTGTTCAGCACATTCCACAGATGCTCGATTGGATTGAGATCTGGGGAATTTGGAGGCCAAGTCAACACCTCAAACTCGTCGTTGTGCTCCTCAAACCATTCCTGAAGCATTTGTACTTTGTGGCGGCGCATTATCTGCTGAAAGAGCCGCAGCCACCGGGGAATATCGTTTCCATGAAAGGGTGTACATGGTCTGCAACAATACTTAGGTAGGTGGTGTCAAAGTAACATCCACATGGATGGCAGGACCCAAGGTATCCCAGCAGAACATTGCCCAAAGCATCACTGCCTCTGCCGGCTTGCCTTCTTCACATAGTGCATCCTGGTGCCATGTGTTCCCCAGGTAAGCGACGCACACGCACCCGGCCATCCACATGATGTAAAAAAACACGTGATTCATCAGATCAGGCCATCTTCTTCCATTGCGCCATGGTCCAGTTCTGATGCTCAAGTGCCAATTGTTGCCGCTTTCCGCGATGGACAGGGGTCAGCATGGGCACCCTGACTGGTCTGCGGCTATGCAGCCCCATACACAACAAACTGTGAAGCACTGTGTATTCTGACACCTTTCTATCAGAACCAGCATTAACGTCTTGAGCCGGGAACACCCCACAAGAGCTGCCGTTTTGGAGATGCTCTGACCCAGTTGTCTAGCCATCACAATTTGGCCCTTAACTCTCTCAAATCCTTACGCTTGCCCATTTGTTTTCCTGCTTCTAAAACATCAACTTTGAGGACAAATGTTCACTTGCTGCCTAATATATCCCACCCACTAACAGGTGCAGTGATGAAGAGATCATCAGTGTTATTCACTTGTCATAATGTTATGCCTGATCGGTGTATAATATCTCAAACATCTTTTCAAAAGAACTTTGAGCATATGTTGAGCATTTGTCCATATTTATGACAATGCTGCTGTTTTTCACAAATATGCCTCAATGATCAACGAAGCACATAAAAAAATAGGTGAATGTGTTTTATTGATCAAAGCATATTTAGTGAAAAACAGCATCAACGTCCAAATCTTACCAACCCCAAACTTTTGAATAGTAGTGTATGCCATACCAAACCAAATGGTAATTATTAAATTCTCACAATACCCAAAAATGGCTCGGAAAAGTGAGGTTTATTCTGAGAAAAGATCTAGCGTTAGACAGTACCTGCTGAACTGGGCTGTCCACCGTGAAGGCCTTGTACACATGTGAGGCTTGATTCTTACTGCCACGACTCCATATGACCATGTTTCCAGCCACATACAGCTCCTCCTCATATTCAACCTCATCAGGAGCGGTTCCCTTCCTCAGCTGCCAACGCTCCTGCCAATCACACCATAAGCATACTTTAAACATTCAGTTTTTTAACGAACAACTGTTTGCTTTCACTTAAAAAGAAAAGACCAGTGCAAACATGCTGCTAAACATCTCATTTTGTGTTGCACAGAACAAACAGTTATATGGGAAAAACGACCTTCTCTCGCTCCTGTAGAGTGACCTCCTGAAGGGATCCCACGAGTCCAGCTGCCCCGTCGGAGGACCAGAGCTCAGAGGCCGGCTGGAGCTGCCGCAGCTGGAGATTCACGGCATTCGGGTGATTTTTGCAGTGCTCACGACCGAATGGGACAAACGACTGCAATTCGCCTGCGGCTATCATTGTGGCTCTCTCTTCATAGATGTGCGACATGAGTTCCCAATATCAGCATTATTTCTGTGAAACACAAGGACATAGAAACAATTACACACATTATCTACAGGAAACAACTGCGTTATTAATTGTGCTAAAAGTTTTTGTTTAGGGATGCACCAATATGATTTTTTGGGGCCGATACCGATTTTAACAAACAATTATTGGCCGATACCGATACTTGTCACTTGCCCTCTTATTTGAAATTGTCATTTAAAATAGTGTTTTTAAAGTAAAAACATTATAAACTTATAGCCTACTAGCTAGTTTATTGAACATACACTGGATCCTTTTAACATTCACCAGGCCAACATAAATATAAAATATAAAATATATATACCGTATTTCCTCAAATAAAAGCCGGGGCCTTTATTTACCTGAACTGCAGAAGGTCACCGGCTTTTATTTGAGGCAGGCTTTTATTAGGGGCAGGCCTGTATTTCGAATTCCATCTATTTGAAAAAAAATATTGTTTTAAATAAACCGTTTTAAATGAAAAGCGATAGCGCTCCAGAGGACAGATATCATCAGGGGCGCGGGAAGTGGGGTGGTTTCAAAGGATTGCAAATGCAATGCAAATTTTTGTTCATTTTATTCATTTTTAGAATTTAATAATTTATTTGTAATAAACATTTTAAGTGGCCCATTAAAAAGTATTATTTATAAGTTGAATTGGGTTTTTAAAACATACATGAGGTCATATTGTGACTGTTGCGGTGTGTGCGTAGAGCGGTAATATTTCCTCCAGTGAAGATCAAGCACCTTTCTGGAGATTCCACTAATTTCTGAAGCTCAATCCGCTCAGTACCGCGCGCTCAACCCAGAACTCCCTTTGTGACATGCTGGATCAAATATAGGCCTATCTGAAATAAATAGTAAAGGCTGCCCCTGACTAAAGTTTTTTTTTCCTTTTCTAGTAGTTGTTCATTTAAGCCTTTGATCACGCTGCGCCTCCACCTCATGTCATTGTCTGTTATAGGCTATTTTCTTGTTATTTATTAAATCCGAGCAATTTGGTTGATAAAACATAGATTAAAATTAAGATACAATTTATACAAAACAAAAGAAAGACTTTAAAGAAAGGCTTTTCTGATATATTTGTTGTTCTTTCGTGTTTTATAGACTCGATATAAACACTATAATTTCGTTATTTTACTAACCCAATTTATGTGCTTTCTATATTCCACGTGAGGGAAAAAAGCTTCCTTCCACTTAAGAAGAGTTGTGTTCCTTTAAGCACTTTTTATTTTAATATATATATCTTTACATAAATATTAATTTCTACTTTAAAAAAAAACTATAATTTAGTTATTTTTCTAACCAAACTAATGCGCGCACTTTTCTCAATCCGTTATGGAGCTATTACACTAGTATATATATCGCGATTGATTTAAATGACTGACCAACGTTTTATTTATTCATCAAAACATTCCGTGCCATTCCGCATTATGCAGTAAATTTCGTTTTTATGACTGGATTCTGTCTGCGTTGTCTGCATCGTGGAAATGAATCCTTATGAAAGTTTATTCAAGAGTAGTGAGCGATTTATTTTTTAGTTTTTTGGTCTTTTGTTGTTTGATAAACATTAAAAAACGCAGACAGCAGTGCAGCAGGAATATTAATCTTGGATTATGCAGCAGACATTACACAGCTCAGTGCCTCCACGCAGTTCATTAATAAACCATCGGTTTGTTATATCGGCCTCTCTCATGATAAAGCCGATATGCCGATGGTTGTAAATTGATCACAAATCGGCCGATAAATAAAGTATATGCACGTGTATATATATACAGTATGCACACAGACATATATAAAAATAAATAAATAAATAATGTCTCACGCAACTTTTTAAAGCACTTTTTATGAGCACATTTGTAAGTTTTAGTTTGTGTTTTGCACGTTGATGTTGTTTTTCACTGCATATGCTTCGATCAATAAAGCACATTCACCTATTTTTTGTGCTTCATTGGTCGAGGCATAGCTATTTTGTGAAAAACAGCAGTAATGTCAAAAATATGGTCAAATTAACATATGCTCAAAAAAGTGCTTCAATATATTGTCTTATTCTAGTTATTCTAATTCTAATTCTAGTTATTCTAGTTATTCTTATTCGTAGTTATTCTAAGAAGCCAGCATTAGCCATAACTTTCCATCTGTTTGTCTGTCTAAACATGTCTTTCTTTCACTGTTTATTTGACAAAACATCTGTGCAGTGTGCTTAAATCCACCTCTCACTGTCTGTCTATCTATCTCTTATCTGTCTGTCGGTCTGTCTGTCTGCCTCTATCTATCTGTCTATCTATTTTATCTGTCTGTCTATCTATCGTATTTGTCCGTCTATCTATCTCTTATCTGTCTGTCCATCATTCTGTCTATTATCTATCAATCTACCTACCTACCTGTCTGTCTCTATCTATCTATCTGTCTGTCTGTCTGTCTGTCAATCTATCTACCTATCTATTCTGTCTGTCTGTCTGTTTATCTATCCGTCTGTCAATCTGTTTATCTGTCTGTCTGTCTATCTATCTATCTATCTATCTATCTATCTATCTATCTATCTATCTATCGTATATGTCAGTCTATCTATCTCTTATCTGTCTGTCTGTCTGTCTGTCTGTCTGTCTATCTATCTACCTATCTATCTATCGTATATGTCAGTCTATCTATCTCTTATCTGTCTGTCTGTCTATCTATCTCTTGTCTGTCTGTCTATCCATCATTCTCTGTCTATTATCTATCTACCTATCTGTCTATATATCTACCTATCTGTCTCTCTATCTATCCAGTTGTATCTATATATCCATCTATCATCACACAGATAAATATTTCTTTCCACACAACCTCTATCTGTCAATCTATGAGTATATTTCAAACACATCAACTATCCACTGATTTTTTTCACAATAATCACCACACTAAGCAAAAGTCCATCAGCTGCGTACAGAAATACAGCATTTACTGACGATTTCATGCAGTCTCATGTGTCAATGACAGTTACATTCGTCATGGCACGCGATTAATTCATCACTAAATGAATTCCGGGGAAATCCTTTAGCAAATCCCTCAATTACACTGCACATGACCTCTCATCTTTTGTTTTCGCTTGTAGCGTGTAACAATGATTAATGAAAAACACAAAACTTTCTGTTTTTCAGTCAGTCTGCCAGCATTAGCCGCCGCGCTACTGCTAACATCCGCTCAAATATTCACCTGCTAATAACAAATAGTCGAGCTTCCTGTCCTGGAGTGCGGTTCTTCCCTTTGACAGATGCCTCTCCCTCTGCAATCGTTTGCTCGTTGAGCCCAACATACAAACACATCAAAGTATGCAGTGAAAACCGATTGAGCAGAGCACACTACACTGTTTCAAATGAACGCGGACATGTTGTTATCCCGTGACGTACTTCCGAACGTCTGACCAATCAGAGAGCTGCGTTCTGGAAGGCACGACGCACGCATACAGTACAGGCGGGCCTACGTAACGTAAACCCCCTGGCAACTGTTTTATTTATTGTAAATTGTTATCTTTTTTTTATATATATACTGTTTCTTGATACATTATATGTTATTATTCTTTGAATAAATAAATAAATAAATAAATAAATAAATAAAACTTACGCAAGCTATAGTTACCATGATACTTTACACAGTATCATTGTATTATCATGTACGTATATGTCCAAAAAAAAAACATGATTTTCCATGGCGCATGTCTAAAAACCGCAGTAAAACCATAGCATTTTGGATTTATTTTTCATAAAGAAAGGTGTCAACATTGAAATTTATATTATTTATCCTCTGTAGGCATGTGGACTGAAAGTAGGGAAACAACCTGGACAGGTGTCCAGTGTCCTTATCTTTCTATAAATGTAAACAGGAATATAAAATAGATGTTTAATGCTAGTTCGATAGCTGCAAAAAAATGCTTTTCATACGTAGTATTTTTTTAATTGTTTCCAGTCCAAATATCTAAAAATTCTTACATCAAGATGATTTTACTATATAAGTAAAGTAACATTATGTTTTATGGGGGATCGAAATGACGTGAGTTTTTGCTTAAAACAAGCTATATCTCCCAATAGGGTAAGAAAAAAAAATCTTGTTTCTGTTTGGGACAAAGATTTCAATCAGAAACAAGATTATTTTTTTATCGCAGATCATTTTGCTTGTTTTAAGCAAAAACTCACTTCATTTTGATTTTATTTTCCAGAAAACAAGAACAAATATTTATGTTATTTTACTTATCTAGTATATCTAGTAAATGCATCTCGATTTAAGATGTTTTTAGATATTTAGACTGGAAACATGCAAGACAAAAAAGAAAAGCATTTTTTGCTTTTCCATTACATTACCATTACATGAGGCCTACGATCGATCAGTTTCGAAAATAAATACAAAACATGTCATAGTTTAAATAAAACAAGTTGACAAAAAGATTGAATCCAATATTTGGTGATAATATAGCAATAACGAGATTTGAACTATATTTTTTGTTGACCACAAGTGTAACTTTGTTCCATTTTGGACAAAACAAATGTCCTGGTTAAACATCGAAGCACACTAATGAGATAAAAGGCACCAATAATTTCTATATTTTGTTTAAAATTGACAACATTTTCCACAAATAATGCTTTTTTCACTCAAAAACTGGCCTATAATTAATCAATTCCAAAGAGAAAAACAAAACCTGTGCTAATTGAAATCCAGTATCTTGGTGATAATTTGGTATAATGAGCCATTTACAAGCAATTTTTACAAGACCAGTCATTTTTCACCAGAAACATTAAAGGTGTTACAGGGTTTTCAAATAAGCATAGGGGTTAAAATACATGATTTGACATGATTCATATGTTACACTAATATATTAGAGCAAATTTAGCAGTTTAATTTGCTAAATCTTTTTTGCTAAAGACCTTTTGAGGCCCCCTGGGAAGTTTACAGCCTATAATAGCCTACATGTCTGTGTTAGTGCCTGTATAAAGACATTAACAGGGGACAGCACAGATATTGATTTAATTTGATTGCACTCTTGATGACTCTTACACTTCTCATGTTACTGCCTCTTAGGATTAATCGCCTATGTTGTTGTATTCTTCATTTGGAAGCTGATTTGGATAAAAGCGTAAATGAATTAAAGTGTAACTGTTAAACTCCACAAATCTTCTTTACAGCTTCATTCAAATAAAAATGATAATGACAAACTATTTGGTATGTAATGTTGATAAAAGAGTAAATCAATATTTTATTGTAGCTATGATTTTGAATACCACCCATATTTATTCTCTGAATGGTTATTTCTTAATCAAATAAAAAAAAACTAATTAATTGCATATCAGTTGTATAATCTTTAGCAACCACCACCACCACACTAAAACCTAATTATTTCCAAAGCTCAAGCAGGTCATAATATGAGTTGAATTTGAGTTCTCATGGCACAGAAGACCATGTTAGTGACTCTGGAGTCTCAATGAGATATGAGATACATATGCTTGGAAAATAAATTTTAGAAAACTTGCTTGACATTTGATTCAAACATCATGCTGTATTTTATGCATGCTGTATAAAAGGTATTCATATTTTGATATGTATATTTGTTATGCAATCAACAAAGAAATAGATTCTGTTTTGAGTGAAACCAATAGAGGTTCTGAGGTGGTAGTGAATTTCAGGCATTTTATTTCCCATAAACTCTGACACGATATAGATGGATGTGTTGAGATCAATATGAATTCAATAGAGACAGAATAAAGGTTGCATGTTTCCTCTATAGACTTGCAGGGATTCTTAATGTACGCTAGATAGTGTGTGACAGGATGAATGTGTCTCC